>CM061553.1:2626508-3104008 GCA_030864225.1 Capsicum baccatum var. pendulum
GGTTATTTGTCTAGAAAAGAAGACGCATAGACCAACGCCAGTCTAACATTTAACTTGTTCGAGAGAAAGGTTATTTGTCTGGAAAAGAGATAATGTCAAGGTAGTAGGACACCCTTTCCTATTAAAAAGCTAGTGCCGTAACTGGACTAACCTCTTGGAGAATTTGTACCGCTAGACACACTTTAAGCTCGAGAGAGTTAAAGTGAAATAGTCCTTGTTTAGGTCGAGAGACGCTTGGATTTACCATCGACTACAATTCTCTATAAGCAATTGCATGTCAAGACTTTACACACTCATAGCCAATAGAGACGTATACCTCAGAAGGTGGACATAACCCCAACAATTCAATTCTCATTGTTTACAACTTACGTAACAATCTTTCTCTCTTTACTTTGCTATTTTCATCTTTTACTTTATTGTTTTCGTTACACATTACAATCCCCCCTTTTACGAGACTTGCACCAAAAGTTTAGTAATTTTACTTACTTGTTGGCCAAGCTATTCCCTGTGGGATCGATACCCAACCCAGGTTGGGTTCTATATTTGCTAACGACCGCTTTACACTCCTACGAGAGCTGTAGATTGAGCGTTATCAAAAATTGGCGCCGTTGCCGGGGAATACTAGTGTCAATCAAGTTCGTGATAATTACTAGACCCTTTGGTCAAAGATTCTCGTACTTTTACTTTTAGTTGTTGTTTTTGTTTTTTTTTTTTAGGTTTATTCAGTGCATCAATGGAGGCACAACGTGAAATTGAAAGGATGGCTGCTCAAGTGCATCAACAAAATATTGATAACCGTAGGCGAGCAACAAATCTTGACGATGAGGATCTGGGCGATGAAGAGCTATTAAACCCACAGCATACTGCTGAGATGGCGACACCAGCAAACAGAAGAGATCGTCAAGCAAGATATAGGCCCGAACGCCGAGCTGTGCATATACCGTTTGATGATGATGAGGATGATCTTGATGGACCTGGTGCCACCGGAGCTATTATTCTTCCGCCATTGGCACCCGGAGCAAAGTTTAATATCACTAGCGCCATGATTCAGCTTTTGCAACTCAAGGGATTATTTGGTGGACTAGCAGGCAATGATCCGAACATGCATCTGATCAACTTTATTTCTACATGCAAGTCATTCGATAATCCTGGAGTTGGACAGAATGCAATTCGATTACGTCTATTTCCATTGTCTCTGTCTGGGGAGGAAACTATGTGGTTGAATGGGCTGACTCCTGATTCTATTACTCATTGGAGGCAATTGAAAGACGCTTTCCTAGAAAGATTCTTTCCGCCATCCAAAAAAGCACAATTGAGAGATGAAATCAGCAACTTTCGTCAGCTTCCCTCTGAAGCTCTCCACGAAACATGGGAGAGGTTCAAGACGAAGCTAATGCGATGCCCAAACCATCATATGACCAATGTCCACTTGATGGAGATATTATACAGAGCTTTGAATTCGGTGACTAAGCCAGTGGTTGATAATGCGGCAGGTGGATCATTTATGAACCTCACCTTTGTGCAGGCAAGCAATATGCTAGATTGGATGACGAAGCAAAGTAGAGCTTGGCATACCAGGGATTCTGAGGTAGCAAGCTCTACTGTATCTTTTGGCATGACTGCAGAGCAGAGGCGAAGACAAGAAGATCGTGACCAAGACATGGCTCACATGAAAATGCAGATGGATCTTCTTACCAAGCACTTATTATCAGGGAAGACCGAAAAAGTGAAAGCTGTAGCGCTAAAAGGAAGAGACGAGTCTGATTCTAAAGAGGAGGCCAACTACTTGAACAATCAGAGGGGTTTCCGTGGGAATGCCCAAGGAAACCAAGGTCGGAACCATTATGATAAATTTGGAAACAAAGACCAAGGTAGTTGGAAGAAATATAATGAAAAGAGTGGTTTGTACGTTCCCCTTGGTAGACGTGATACCACCACATCTAATTCTGGGAGTATGGAAGACATGATGGCTAAGTTATTGAAAGGAGTGGAAGCAACGAGCGCAGGAGTTAAGGAGATGATTGATGATTTGTCCTCCATGAAGCAACTAGTTGATTCTCATTCCACTTCTATCAAGCAAATAGAGCAGCAATTGAGCCAACTTTCAGCAGCATTTAATCAAAGAAAGGCTGGCACTTTACCTAGCGATACCGTGCAAAACCCAAGGAATGATGGGTCATGCATGGACATAACTACCAGAAGTGGTAAGGTGCTGGAAACTTCAGCAAAAGGCAAGCAAGTGGTTGACGAAGTGGTACGGTTTGATATATGCAAAACAATGAAGCAGCCCAGCGATATGAATGAGTCATCTGTAGCTGATGTTCATTATGAGGATATGAAAGCATTATCTATAGAGAAACAACCTACTGTTGAGCCATTGTCTGCTGTGCCACTGAAAGTTGAGCATGAAGATAATGAAGGTTATGAAGAACTTATGAGTGCTCTAACAGAAATAAAGTCTTATACTCCTAAGAAACCAGATTGTGAACTCAAGAATCGACCAACAGCGAATACTCCCTTTGACGAGCCACCAATGCTAGAATCGCAAGAGCTTCCCGATTATCTAAGGTATGTGTTCTTGGAAAGTAGAAATATACTTCCGGAGAGAGCCGATGATTTAAGTGAACAGCACGTAGAAGCTCTCATCTCTGCTCTGATGAGGTATAAGAGAGCTATAGGTTGGACTATTGATGATATAATTGGTGACTCTCCGGAGAAACGTATGAGCCAGCTCGAAAAAGATCGCATGACCACAGGTAAGCCTCATTGTCGTCTAAATCCTTTCAGAAAACGATCCACCATTTACCTCGATGAAGTCTGAGTACTCGAGGTAACTATGTCGAGCCACGACAATAAATAAGGCGCTAGATGGGAGGCAACCCATCGTTTTATCGTTTTATCGTTTTATCATTTTTCCTTTCATCCTAGTACTTGTTTTGTTTTATGAAAAAACCAAAAATAAGAGTCGTGCCACGACCAAAACTAAGGCGCTAGATGGGAGGCAACCCATCGTACTAATCGTTTTCATTTGGCTTTGAGCAAAAATAGGTGCATGAAGTATGCAACGAGGAGATTGATTTCAATTGACGATTTGGTCGCATTGTATGGTAAAGTCGGTAAGTTAGGAATGGTGATGCATAAGGCTATGAATTGAGCCTTTCTCACGTCATAATAGGCTTCGAGAAAGGCTAGGCCTTGGTATAAATAGGCCACGAACGATACACAACCTATTCTATAGCCTAAAGACTCGGAATCTAGTGTGCTATACACAATGCGCCGCCTATTCCTAGGTGTGCTTTTGACTATGCGCCGCCTATGCTATAGCATTTGAGATACTGAGACCAAATGCCATAGACTATGCGGCGCATATGTCTAGAAATGCCATAGGATATGCGGCGCATATGTCCCATTATGCCATGGACAATGCGCCGCATATGTCATTGATATGCCAAGAGATATGCGCCGCATATGTGGTGATTTTACCCCCAAATCCGATTGTAAATGGGTCATAACCCGACCCATACTCTTCCTATATAACGGGGACATAGTTTTACAACACAACCACATTAGAAAACACCCTAAAGGCGCCACATAACCTTCCAAATCTTCTCAAAATTTTCTTCTTTTGCTCTTCCAATTCACAACACCGTCTCCACAAGCTTCAAGCAAGTAAGTACTCTCATATTCTTCATTTATTTATCGTAAGTACTACGTTGCTATGCTTATTATAAATTGCTAAATCATATAAGATTGTTGGTGATGTTCATGTGTTTGAATTGTTGTTGCATAATCATGTGAGTGAACATATACGTAGGGAATTCTTGACTTATTTCCGACTTGAATTTGGTTTCAATAGCATTGTTATGATATTTGCTGAATTGATATGGCTATGAATATTGCTTAAGAGTGTTGTTTGGATGCTTACATGTTAGACTATCCCGGCCATCGGGATAAGATTATAGTGCCTATCGACTTAGGAGGTTGTGCTTGTTGTAAGAATAACGATTCCATGTGGTAACCCCTATGTCGTAGTATTGCTATATCTACCATGAAAGTAGTCCAATGGCTGCAAATAAGTGATACAATGCTGATTTTCTTGTTGGAATACAATCCTAAAACGTATGTCGACGAAATCTGAGTAAATCGACTACGTTCACCTCGCTGATTTGTGCAACAAAACTAAGTGTGGGGTGGTACCCCTAGTACTTGCTTATAGATTGTATCAAGTGAGATTGTGCTGCAACTAACAGTATTTCTAGTCTCAGGTACAATGGCACCTAAAGCGAGACAAGGCAAGGAGAAGGCTACCACCTCCCAAAAGGGCAAAAAGAGAAGTTGCAAGGACCAAAGAGAACCCTCCTCGCAGCAAATACCCCGACTCACGCTTGGAATTAAGTGGGATACTTATGAGGAACTTCTAAGGATGACGACTCTGATGATGATTCCAATGCAAGGGGTATAACCCCAGACATAGAGAATAAGTCCGACCAACCAGGTTCCTCGTATTTATTTTTCACTGAGGACAGTGTCCCGACTAAGTGTGGGGTGGTGGTATTGCATGCTATACTTCTCTATTCGCATCTATGTTTGTTTGCTTTTGTTTCATTTTTGTTTCGTTGTGTTTTTTTAGTAGTAAAATTTTTTTTTTCTAGCTTCGCATGAAATTATTTTGATAGGCAGCATGAGATTATAACAAGAGTATGTGTTACAATTGTGACTATTGAGACGTTTAGGCTCTAGTTGTGACTCATTATGTGATATTGTGTGATTCAATTCCTTCAATTGATTGGGTCGAGAGTCTATATTACTTCCAAGCAAGTCGACCATGTGCCTTGTGTGTGTGAGATTAATAGTATATTCTATGTTTGTGGCTGATGCTAGAACTTGCCTGGTATGTATGCAAAGCGAAAATAAGGAATGTAAGTTTAGGATATGATTTAGGCATTTCTTTGGCAACCTATACATGTTTACCTTCAGTTTTTCCTACCCATGAAAATCATCCTAGTTAAACCCTTTTGAGCCTTTAGCCTATTTCTTTGACAACCTTGTATGTAAGCCTAATCCATTTTTTTTAAGACCGTAATTTGATCCAAATTCCTAAGTGCTTTAAAGTGAAAAAGTCATGTGACAACATAAGAGGAAATTGGTTGAGTATGATGCTTTAAATTGTAATGGTGCTTGAATGTGTTATGAAAAAGAAAGTGCTATCATAAGAGGTATGTTGTGAAAAGAAAAAGGAAAAGAAAGCTGAAAAGTGAGTTGTGCTTAAAATTGAAAAACAAAAGATGAGAACAAGGGTGGAAGAATAAAATAAAGAAAGGTTGAAAGAAAAAAGTGTAAATGATACAATGTGATGTATTAAAGTGCTTAGGAACTTAGTCACTATTTCTGGCCAAAATAGCTGATCCTACCCGTCCCTTAGCCTACATTACAACCATCTAAAGACCTACTTGATCCTAATCTCAACATTACAACATTTAGTAGAGTACTACATTAAAAGCAAGCTTATGGTCATTAGTTGCTACATATGAATTTTTTGTGAGAGTGAGTGCAAGGACATTTTGATACCCATGTTTGAAAAATATGCTATACTTGTGAGTGATTATGGGTACTATATTGTGAGACACACATGGTTGATGAGCTTTGGATAGTTGTATATGATTCTATGTACCTTAATGTTTGCATGCGATTTGATCACCATCACTAGTCTACGCTAGAGGTTAAACTGTTTCTACTTATAATCGAAAAACTACTCTTTGTTGATAATTTTTGTGCTTGTCTTGAAGAATGTTTTGTGTTGTTGCTGTAAAAACTCTAAGTTGATGCTTAGAAGGACATGATATTTTGTTCGAGGACGAACAAAGCTACAAGTGTGGGGTGTTGATGATAGGCGAATTTACGCGCCTATATCAATATATTTTGCCCATATTTTAGCCTAGTTTTGAGAACAAATTATATATTTCATGCACTTTTAGTCCTTTTTCCTATAAATGAGCTAACGAACATGATTAGTAAAGTTTCAGGTATAAATGATGCAAAATTCAGCATTTTATGGCTTACTTGACGCAAAAGAAAGCTCACGAAGGAAGGAAAGGGAGTTTACACGCCTAAGGACCAAAACTGCTGCATGGAAACTCTGTCCCGGGCTAAAACAGCATTTCTGAAGACTCTGGGGACCTGGACCAAAACTGCTGGATGGAAAATCTGTCCCGGGCTAAAACAGCATTTCTGAAGACTTTGGGGACTTACAGACACAAAGCTGGATTTTGACAATGATACATTAACCTAGTACAATTGGGTTATGTATTTCATTAGTTTATTTGGATTAGGAGAATGTTACATTAACCTAGTACAAATGGGTTAAGTATTTCCTTAGTTTAGTAGGATTTGGTTATTTATTTCATTAGCATAGTAGGAGTAGGATAGGAGTATTATAAATACCCTATCATGCTAGAGATTTTAATCAAGTCCTCCCTTAGTGGAGGCAACTCCTCCCTTCATTCAAGAAATTCATTCTTAAACTATTAATTTTCTTCCATCTTTCTCATCTTCCACTACAAACACTTCTAATCTATTCTTCTATTCTTAAATTCCACAACAAGAGAATCGTTACTTGCTACGGAATCACCAAAACCACACACCTAACACCTCTTTTACACGCCTTCCACCATGCAAAACGTGATATCCTTCGCATTCATGGGTAACTAAATCTCTTAGTTGGGGTTATGGAAGCCGAATGAGTTACTATCTATTGCTATGAGCTTGTGAGTTCAAGACACGTATATTGCTTATATCATTATTCTCTTCATCTTAAAACTACAATCTTTGCAGTTTCAAACACAAGAACACGCCATTCTAACATCTAACCTGTTCGAGAGAAAGGTTATTTGTCTAGAAAAGAAGACGCATAGACCAACGCCAGTCTAACATTTAACTTGTTCGAGAGAAAGGTTATTTGTCTGGAAAAGAGATAATGTCAAGGTAGTAGGACACCCTTTCCTATTAAAAAGCTAGTGCCGTAACTGGACTAACCTCTTGGAGAATTTGTACCGCTAGACACACTTTAAGCTCGAGAGAGTTAAAGTGAAATAGTCCTTGTTTAGGTCGAGAGACGCTTGGATTTACCATCGACTACAATTCTCTATAAGCAATTGCATGTCAAGACTTTACACACTCATAGCCAATAGAGACTTATACCTCAGAAGGTGGACATAACCCCAACAATTCAATTCTCATTGTTTACAACTTACATAACAATCTTTCTCTCTTTACTTTGCTATTTTCATCTTTTACTTTATTTTTTTCGTTACACATTACAATCCCCCCTTTTACGAGACTTGCACCAAAAGTTTAGTAATTTTGCTTACTTGTTGGCCAAGCTATTCCCTGTGGGATCGATACCCAACCCAGGTTGGGTTCTATATTTGCTAACGACCGCTTTACACTCCTACGAGAGCTGTAGATTGAGCGTTATCAGAGGCATGCCGCAATTAGAGGTTTTTGTGACCGTCGAGTGCAATGTTGGAGACGCCTCCAATGACGAACTCCAACGGACGTATAGTGGTCTGCCATGGTGGTGTCTTTGTCAAGTTGGATACCCATGCACCGTGGCACCATGGCTCCGTGGCACCAAGGCACCATGGCACCAAGGCAACTTGGCACCGTGGCGCCATGGAACCATGGCACCATGGCACCAAGGCACCATGGCACCAAGGCACCGTGGCGCTATGGCACCGTGGCACCAAGGCGGCGCGGCACCATGGCATCATGGCACAGAGGCACCAAGGCACCGTGGCACCATGGCACACAGGCACCTAGGCACTGTGGCGCCATGGCATCGCGGCACCAAGGCGCCGTGACACCATGGCACCGTGGCACCATGGCACCGTGGTACCAAGGCACTGTGGCATCGTGGCACCGTGGCACCATGGCACAAATTGGCATAGGCGCTTAGTGGCCATGTCGGCGTGCAGCGTCGGCGCATGGCTAGTCCGTGGAAGCCGTCTGTACCCATGTAGCAACGTCAAATGTGATATATTGTATGATCGTGTCGGTTATCAGTGGCGTCGTCCACGATGGGGCTGCTAGCGCTTGATTTCGGACGAGGAGGTGCTTTTGTGCGAGCGGTGAGTCCTGGATGCTGCTCTCGGGGCAAGCTCTAGGCACTGCACGCATGCGGCCGAGCCCAATACGCGGCGAGCGCCAGCGGCCGGCATGGACGGCGCCCGTGCATGAGCCTCAGCGTGCCTTCATCTCCTCTGCTCCCCCCAAGGGCAGGCTATCGTGCCAAGGAGGACTTGCTTCAGCCTTGCAACATCCGCATGGGCAGCAGCGCACAACATCTATTGCTGGGCGTTGGGGCAGGTGTTGGGCGTGCATCGACGGAGCATTTGGATGCACGACGCATGAGTTGTGTTCGGCACGTGTGGTTAGGTTAGATCCCTGCTCGAGGAGCGACATCCTAACCCGTCTGCCATCTCAGTTGTGGGGCAAGCGCAATGTACGCTTGCTCGAAGTCGGTTTCCTGTGTTGCATACCTAATGCCCAGGCATTATCAAGTTTTATCGATCGTCTTTCGCCTCTCGTATTTCATGCACGGGGCAAATCGAAAAGCCGCCCTCGCGTCCCACACCTCCCTCGCTTCATCGTGCGATGTCATGGTCCACGAGCGGCGGTCGATATTCTCGAATCCGGTACATGCAGTGGGAATGGGACCTTCATCAACTCCTATCTACCTTGTACGATGCTCCTTGCAAACGACGGTCGCACTTGCCTTGAATACGTCTGCGCCCTCATGGGTAGGCCAGGCTCATGCGATGCCGGCGTCGATTAGGAATGCTACCTGGTTGATCCTGCCAGTAGTCATATGCTTGTCTCAAAGATTAAGCCATGCATATGTAAGTATGAACAAATTTAGACTGTGAAACTGCGAATGGCTCATTAAATCTGTTATAGTTTGTTTGATGGTATCTACTACTCGGATAACCGTAGTAATTCTAGAGCTAATACGTGCAACAAACCCCAACTTCTGGAAGGGATGCATTTATTAGATAAAAGGTCGACGCGGGCTCTGCCCATTGCTGCGATGATTCATGATAACTCGACGGATCACACGGCCATCGTGCCGGCGACGCATCATTCAAATTTTTTCCCTATAAACTTTCGATGGTAGGATAGTGGCCTACCAGAGCTAGGGTTTCTTGTTGTTGAAAAGGAGATCTATAATTTAAGAGGAAGTTGAATAATGAATGATTATTTAGGTCAATTGGGGCTAAATTTTGTGTTTTAGGATGAGTTTAGGGCTTAGGAAAAAGACTCAAATACCCTTAAACGGATTTAAAATGTAAGCTAAAAACTGACCTTCTCGATTTTTGGCGTTAGCACAACACACCACTATTGTGCAAGCCACTGGAAATAGATAACTTGGACCTGGACGAACACCGCAGCATGGAGCTATCGCGTTAATTCTTTGAAGTGCCAATTTGGCCACCTCCGTGATCTGCCACCTTCGTGGAGGCCTACTGGAAATTGCCAAACTGGAAATTAGCCTGCTCCGCGATGTGCCAACATCGTAGAGTCACACTGGAAGTTGACAATTGTCATTTGTACTGTCTCCGCAACGCGCTAAGGATTAAAATGACGATGTTTAACGACTAAAACTTAAAATCTCCATAACTTCTTACCCGATTATCGGATTTTGGTGAATTTTATATCATTGGAAAGCTAATTGAATTTCCTACGCAATGGCATGCTCTAAACTGATAAATGATGAGTGTTTAGAAATTTTCATTTATGAATACTCATGAACTACAAATTAAATTATGCTAGGGAAATACGGGGTGTTACAATACATACAGGCAACCATCTTGAAAACTAATCATAATAAGGCTAATGGAATAGAAGGATAAACTATCATATTTTATTAGTATTCAGGAGCTAAATAATATACCGTATATCACTACAAAATATAAAAATAAAGAGTGGAAAATGGATATATAGTAGTATACAAGGACAAGAATACATATTAACATGAATAAACAAGGGAAAACAGGAATATATGGTGATACCATACCCCTCTCTCTCTCAGAGGAATATAGGGTAATAAAATCTCTCTCTATATATATATATTTATATATATAGTTATGCAAGACTAACTCAAAGGTAACAACCTATGGTAGCCAAACGAACCTCTCTAGGAAATCCTATCCTAGTAGGAAAGATAATGCTAGCATGATCAAGGCCACTAAACAAAGTGTATAGCCATACAAAAATTATGCATAATGCAATTTATTATAATAAAGTAAAGGTCTTAGAGATATACTGAAAACCTCGGGTACCATCCTATAATCAACCTGACACGAACTAATCATAAAAACAACAATAAAGTAATCGACTATTCCAGAAAATAATACCTAACTGGACCAAATAAGCTCGGAAGATTCAATGAACAATTAGCAGACATCAATCATAGCCTATACCTATACAACTCCCCGTAAGGCTGATAGATATAAGCACCATACAATATATAAGTTATAGGCAATGCATATAAATGAATGAACGTAAAGTAAATCCATAGTAACATATGTGATCTGAGTGCCACAATGTACCAACTGTATACACCTTATCCATCTCAACAACTCATAAAGGCAAGGCCTACGACTACCTCTCTTCTCTGGCACTATGGCTCACAAATGAAGGGGCCCCTAGGGAATTTGGGAATATCCGTATATATACACACACACACATATATATATATATATTCATATATATATATATATACACACATACACACATATATATATGTATAGATATGTCTGTGTACATAAATATACATAGAATATATGTAATACACACACACGCACATTTATATAACAAGTGCACAGACTCAAACCATTGATAAAAGAGTGTAAATCTATAAATCTTTTGCCCGAGATCAACTCCTGGACTACATAAATAAAAAACCATAGAACGGGTCGGAATCTCTCTGGATAAAAGTAAATAGTAGTGGAAAAAGAATGGATAAACCATTAAATAAGGTGGTACAATTCCCTTCATAAATGAATATATTTTAAAAGTGAAAAGTGAGAATAAATCCCTTTGTATAAAACCATAGTGGAACCATGATTTTGGTTGGAATCATACAACTAAGTGAGCATGAATGCACCTAAAAGTATGTGTGTCGTCACCAGTATCCAATAATAATAATTAAGTGTCTAAGTGTCCACCAACTAGAATCACACCGTTTCAATAGGCATAATACTCACCTGAAGTTCAACTGGTATATTAATCACGGCCTTAGGCCCAATAAAATAGCTAGCATAATAGTAATACTATAATTGGAGAAACTATGATCCGATCCACTAAGTCAAATAGTAAACCTTATACTACCGGATTCTTAATATCGAACTATGGTTAACATGCTTATAACCTAGGGTTATAGAACTCTATAGTCATAACAAGTATTTCATCCTAATGGTCGGGTTATTTCTCTATTACCGAACTCCTTAATTAGGCTTAATTATGATACACTAGTCATTAATATGTCCTATCATCCTTACCTAGCATGCATTATATACTATACACCATCTCATGAGGAAAAGTAGATAGAAGAATACCTCGATGTCATACTGCAACTCTGGAATCATATACAAATTGCTCTTCTTTACCCTACGATCCCAAAACTCCAGCATATGATCAAAAGAATAATCTAAACGTTAATATATGTAAAATGATACCTATGTTTTATATAAAAGGTCAGATCAAATTTGGATAAAAAACTGGCCCATGGGGCTCGCAAATGAAAATATAAAGTTAAATCTATCACAAGGTCCCTTGAAAGACAACAAATGTGTTCTCAAAAATTGAACACAAATAAAGCATAAATCGGGGACCAGATCAGCCCCTAAAGTCTATGGATTTTAAGACCTAGTTTCTAAGAATTTACAATGGAAAAGAACGTAATTGGATGGGAAAATTAATGGGAAAGACTAAGGAGTGTTGGGCTAACTTAACTTAGATTCAATGGATTATTCCCCACACTTTCCATGCTCCAAGCTCTCAAAAATAATGGAAAAGAGTTCAGAAATAAATGAGAAATTCGGGAGAAGAAAGGGGGATTTAACAACCCAGGTGCCACTACAGCACTCACTTGGTCTCTTAAGCGACTAATGCTTAAGCGACACATGTCCACTAAAGAGGTTGGGAAAGTAAAGATGGAGGATCGCTAAAATTGTATCTTGACCGATAAAGCAATGTCCCCTAAAGTGGGCTTAAGCGGTCTACAGCTAAGACCACTAAAGTGGCTCAATGTCGGTAAAGTGTCTATCGCTTAAATGTTTATTTGTCTACATAAGTGGATGCATCAACAATTGAGGCATCACATTTTTATAAGTCCAAATGGACTTCAATTGGGTTCTTTGTATTTGTTCGAAACCCGTGCACGCTAATGAACTATGCTAACATACCAAATTCGACATTTCAGACTCAATGGAACCATCAAAATTTTCATTTGAGATTATTTCAACTAAATGTGGGCCCACAATAGTAGTTTTATTTTTCATAGAATCCACCCAATAGCCCAAAGTGAGTTTGAAAATCTTAAGACCTGAACCAAGAGTCCCACTAGCCTAAAGGCAACGTTCCAAAGCTAGTGGTACCATCAAAACTCTTATTTAAGGTTGCTTACTTGGAGTTTTTGTTTGAGATCAATTTGTTAACAGCAATATCTCCAAAATAGGAAAATTAGCATAAAACCAAACGAACGGCTAGATAATCGATATAACTTTGGTAGCCATAAATGACTTGTAGCTACTATGGGAAGGATTGAAATGCCAAAAATGCATGAACTGAGAAGAAATGATCTGGAGGGTCATTACAATATCCACTACTAAAAGGATATTTATCCACAAAAATCAATGGATATAAAGAGCATGAAAGCTCTAAGTGATGAGGCACTATCCCACATGCTACTAGAGGACTCCCCAAGTAACCTCTAAGAAGAGACAACACTTCCAAGGGATTTTTGTAAGACATCCTTTTTTCAACCAACTTTCTTACTTCACTTTCCAAATAGCCACAACTCAACCTAAACAACCAGCTGGTCTTTAATTGAATCGAGAATGACTGATTCTCGCAAATATAAACCACAACACATTGATGTCACATCAATATTAGCATAACTAAGTAAAAAATCATTCAAGCTAAAGACAATCCAAGTCATAAATCTTGCAACCAACACCAATATCCAAATATAGCCTTGTTCTGCCGTTTTAAACCCCCTATCTACTCTGAACCATGAAAAATGTCTTTTGAGTCCTATTCGTGCGAACATATCACACTAACCTCGAGGAATTGGAGTTGATCCACTAAATATCCATAATGGAAAACATAAAAATAAACCCATAAAGTGCTACCTGGACATATAAATAGAGATGGTCAAAGAATGTGATCTCCGGCCAACAACCAGTCCCAATATTTGTCAAAACTAACAGTCGGGAGTTCGAAGAACAAACACTCAAAACTTAACCATCTCCTCCACGGTGTCCCACTAACTGAGGATGAAACCATGCTAAGCTCAACTTAAGCACAAATCTTTTGTTGAGCCGATATTTAAAATTTTTAGCGAAGCCTTAAAACCAACGTCAAAGGATGAAGAACTTATCATCAAGTTCCAATAGGCTACCATCCAAAAATCAATCAACCCCAATCTATCTAAATTAAGAAAGATCGAAATGAAGGCTATATATGATACTCCGACTGAGTCAAACTTGAAACGAAGGCTGCAACCAAGTTGCACAATCCAAAACTATAACTTCAACACTAAAGTTGAAATAGACAATTCCAACTGTCCAAACCAATATCGTATACAAGTTGTAAGCATCCACAATAGAAATTATAGCAAAACTTCCAAGTTTTTATAAGAGTCAAACTCCAAAACCTGAGCCAAGAAGTCTGAACTAAGTCCAAATACCCAAATCGACCTACTATCATAAATCAGGCATATATCCCAATGGTCCCTACAAAAACTAAAATTAAAATGTTTGTTGAAGAATATAGCTACAACTAGGTAACACCGCCGGCTGAAGACACATACAGTCATCTCCACATATATTGATGTCATAATGCATCAAAGCATAACCAAGAACTTCAAAGGCTACAAAGAGTACTAGTGATGATCAAAACTCAAGCAATTCAGTGAAATACAATTTTATCCTGACTTTGGTAAATCTCATGCTCAATCTACGACAAGAAATAACCATATGCACATATCACCAAAGAGAAGCACTCTATGAAGTCACATTAGGCTGAACAAATGCCTAAATAAAGAGTTTCTAAGTCCATACATTAAAAAACAACCTTAACCGAATCAAACCATGAATCACATTGTAGAGGAATAGCGTACCAATTTTAACATCTATGCCAAGGTCAATTCCACTACCAAAAAATAGACCAAGCAAATCAATATAATAAATTACCTTTTGGCTAACTTAAGAAGCGACTATATAAAAGGATCAACCATGTCCACCACCCTTACCTCACCTGGACCAAGAACTACATCATGGATAGAATAGAATATCCAACTCTATACCAATACCAAGATCAAAGCTTTAACTAGGAGATGAACTCAACAACAATAAAGGCAAGCCCTTAGACCTTTCATCATAAATATCAAGGCTATTACTGGGCAATGAACTAGCCAAATTGAAATAATAAGTCTCTTATTTATCAACCTAATAAATGGGCTATAGAGAAGAATAGACAATGCTAAAATCTCAGCAAACTAGAAGGCCAGTCATCGAATCTCAAACACAAAGACAGGCATCAAAACCAAAGTGCCAATTCTAGAACCATAACAGAACCATGGAAGGCCAAACCTATCTTCACTTTCATAATTTATTCAATAGCTGATCTAACCTCACAAAGAGAGAAAGAGAATCAACCAATAGAGTTAGCCATCTAAGCAAGAGAATAAAATCAAGAGAAAGAGAATTCTAACTAGATAATGCTAGTCTAGTCGTCCATCAAGTATGGATCGATCAACATAAAAAATATGACAATAATAACAATAGCATAGTGACACCACTATAGGTGTAGGTGGTACCAAAATAAAAAATTAAAAGCAAGTACCACTCTAGAGCCATAAGAAGGCCAATATGCCAAGGTAAAGGGACTTTAACCTAAATATTACATCTTAGGGAAAATATGATACTGAAACACTCTATCCACTACTAAGAGAAATCATCCACGAGGGTAGTCAGATATGTATAAAATCTATTTCAAGGCATACAACAACCAATACAAAATATTCAAAATAATATAGTCATCGATGGGTATGAAAACCCCAATTAAAATCAAATAGAAAGTAAGAGATAAGAAATGAAAGGCGTACCTATAATGCTAGAAATCTAAAATCATGAACCTAGTATGCCCGAACAATTATGAATTTGAGTAGGTCCAAGCTCGAATAAAGCATTTGCATCTCCAAATAGGGCACTAAATACACTATCTCTAACTGAAGGTAACATAACACCATGAGACAAATGTGGATAAACTAAATGACTAATAATACCATATCAGGGACACTTTCTAGGCCAATGTCCCACTATAGTCATAGCAAACTCTCGAAGCCCTAACCTAGCAAGAAACATGAGTTGACACTAACTGGCTAACTAACTGAGGCTTGGGAGACTCCATATTTAAATAAACATTCTCCCCATAATAATAACGTATATCTAAAGGTCCAGGATCAGCTCTAAGCTAGTAAGAAACATATGATGACCCTGTCTAAACAACCAAATTGCGCCTGTGGCACTCCTTAGACCAATGAACAATCTCACCACAGCTAAAACAAGTTTTTTGAATATTTTGGGGTACTGTATTTGCTGATCTAGAATGACCGCCATGACCTAAAAATCTACACCAAATACTCTACATGGTCTGTGAGAACTTTACTCACTTTGACCACCACGATTGATTTGTGAGCCACTAAGAGTCTGAGCGCTACCAGTAAGGAACTGGCATATTACAAGTACTTCCCCATCGCGAGAATCCCTACTCCTAGATGGAATACCAATAAAATTGTATTAATGAAATCATCTCTTACCACTACCTCTATATGTCCTAATATATGCTTTTTTAATGGTCCTCGTGTAATCAACAACTTGAGGTAAAGAATCCCCAACTCTATCAAATGCTTTCACGCTAAATGAAGTGGAAAATCTAATCCTCCAATAAATCCATGCATTATCTCATGCTCGAAAGTATATAGCATAGGAATATGTTTATATCGCTTGAGAAACCCAATCTCATACTCTAAAATAGACAAGGAACCTTGTTAAACACTAATAAACCCAACTCTATTCTGAGGACTACTCGATGTATTGGATATCATCTCTAGCTGTGAAGTATCCATAAAAACTTTTGGAATCCCAAATGTTGTACTTTGAAAGGTTAAAGCGGACACAAATTATATCGGAGCCTGGGCTAGCCTAAAATTCTTTAGCTGGCACTGAAGATATTTGGTATTAATAGCTGACTCCCTACACTGCTGTTGAGTTGAAGCTCTAGAAACACATGCTGAATTTTTGTCCACATCTATCGATAACCTCGTGTTATCCATCTAGGGAAGAATAGAGTAAATAGAAGCACTACTGCTTTATTAGAATACGGACACTTGACAAAGAGTCAAAATAGAAGTTCTAAAGAATACCTTGTGGCCTCCCAAATATAAGATACAAACATCTTTGTACCAATCTGTAAGACTTTACTAGACACTGAGCTCTTGTACATCAGCACTGGTAAACCTGGATCTAATACCAATTTACTACGACCTAATTTCTCAGGTGATAATGCTACCTATTATAACCCACAAATAGGTAAGCCAACCCATAATACAAAATAGATTGTACTGGACTATCAAAGAGGTGAAAGAAGACAACAAAATAAATATGATAAAGAGACTTATATACATAAAGTAACCCCAAGACCTGGTGAAATTAGTACACGATCTTCTAACAAAATATGAGCATATTGTAAAATATAAGTAAATATAAGTACAAGTCATCTCTGAATACTGCGTAAAGATCATCTAATCCATAGGAAGGAGAGTACTAATGCTCCAAATGGTAGGATTACACCCTAAATATCTTATGCACTGCTGCTCCAAATGATGTATACAACAATGACGATAACTCTACTTTGATCTATAGGCTGTGGAAGTGTAGTATGAGTACCAAATATATAGTACTCAATAGGCATCGAACGATTGAGCTCCAAAGATAATGTAAGTATAAATAACATGTAAGACAATATAACTGCAAAAAACTATCTAAGAAACTAAGAATAATAAGGCTAATGGAGTGAAAGGATAAACTGTCCTATTCTAGCAGTATTCAGGAGCTAATGTACTATACCTTATATCACTAACCAACATATAAATAAAGAGTTAAACAAGGGAAGAGAGGAATATATGGTAGCACCATATCTATCTATCTATCTATCTATCTATCTCTTTTTATGTATATATTTAATATATATACACATATAGGTGTACAGAATAACTCAAATGTAACAACATAAGGTAGCCAAATAACCTCTCCAGGTTCTCTTAACAAATAGGAAATCTAATGCTAGCTTGATCAAGGATTCTAGAAAAAATGTCTAACCACGAATAAACTTGACATGACCCGCCCAGGGGCGTTGTCGTTAAGGGCATCCCAAGTTCGACCCGGACAGAAGACTAGCCCAGTACCCAACCCAACTTCTATCTACCTTCACTGAGTTGGTTGAATCCTAGCATGTAACAAAATAATGTAACAACTCACATAAAGACTCTAGGAATAGATAACAATCGAGTCAAACCCAACCGTGTCCAACCACTCCATACCAATAATCCAACCATACCAAACAAGGGCCATAAACTAGGACATAACCAAGGGCATTCCAAAACATAATATATTAATCCCGAAATAAAATAGGATGGAACAACCAATAATATCATCCAATGATGTCAACCCTTTAGCTTCTTACAATGCCGAGGCTAACAACACTATTGATCGCACTCATTCCAACCCGTAAAAGTACCATAATCCTCTAACCAAAAGAGTAGTAAAATTTGGTTCAAACATGCCCTCAACCATAGACAAAATCGATATCCAAAATAAAACCAAAATGCCTAGAAATATCCATAATATGAAATAATGCCTTTCGAAAGGATAGAAGCTCACCACTTCAGTCCAAATTCTGATCCCAATTCAATCACTATGTAGGAGGAGTAGACAGGGTTAGCAAGTGACCACTAGCATGATCTTAGGGTAAGGATAAAATAATGCCATTTATAAAACCAAGTAAAACCATCCATATGCACCCAACTATATATATATACATATATAACCATGTCGATAAAGGGGACCGAGTTTAGCATGCCTTTAAAACCTTTACCTGGGCTATGTAGCTTTAACGTGCTAAACTACCTATAGGCTATATGGGTTCAGCTCCCCATACTAAAAGGGATCTAGTGCATGTAGTTTCACGACCAGGCAAGTATCCTATGGGATGACTAGTACATACCCCAAATATAGTGTGACATCATTCATATGATCACTAAAATGAACCTCATATTGACAAATATGAGTTTCTAGTTTTTCCCCCCTAGACCTTCACCTTCCATAGCTTTGCTAAACATCCTGCCATTATTGTCCAATTAAAACTAATTTCCAAATAACCAAACCATTATCTATTTATTAACCAAGGCCATTGATATTGGTATCGTCATACCAACCCTTACTTCCAAGTATTATCCATAGCCAACCATTTATAGAGGTAAGGGGACTTTCAAGTGCCGTTCTATTTACCATATTAAACAACTTGGGAGACTTCCATGTTCCCCACAAGATTAACCAATTAGCCATTTACCATTCCAAACCATTTAAACCATGAACAATTCCTTTACAAAGTTTTAAAACATGATAGAGTTCCATTAACAGTAGTCAATGCAATGAACATATCTTTATAAGCATTTTGTCAAACACATTAGGGGCATAATATGACCCAAGCCAATTCTAATTATCAATAAATCATTCACATGCAATCCAATTATCCTAAACCATCATTAATGCATATAAAAGGATAATTAAAACCATTGGAAACCATAACTAACCATTTAACATCAAAACTCTCAAATCAAATTTGAAAACCAACATCATACAATCAATGAAATCATGTAAACATTTATTAAAAAAATTCCTTTAGTTATAATTAACAATAATGGAAGATAACATGCCTCAACCGAGATGATGACAGAAAGAATTCAAGAAGAAAAGCCCCAAATTGATCCTTTAGTTGAAACCCTAACTTCCCTCGCCCAAAAGCTTTTGAGAGAATTATGGAGTGTTTTGGAAGAGTTTCTAAGTTTTAATGAATAGAATAATAGGTTAATTAACCTCCAAAGTAGGTTAGAAGTCGTGGGACCCTATTCGAATAAGTGGGAAAATATCTAGAATACCCCCTCTTAAGTTTCACCAAAATCCCATCATAGGGATACGACTGACCCTTACTAGTCATACCCTATGATACAATTGGTATCAATACTTCATATCTTGAACCTCTACCCTTGGACCAGGCACAGTCCAGTATATGACTTATCCAACCAAGTCATAAAGACATCATACAATCCGTATCCATAACCCATATCCCTGGCTGAATAAAATACCTAAAGGATTGAACACTATCTACCATACGAGTCTATGGTATGACTCGTACCCTAGCTTTAGTCTTGAAGAGCCACTCGTACTCAGATCCAACCTAAGTAACCAAGTTTTAAGATTAAATTAAGGAACAAAATAATCAATAACCACCAATATGACTTATACCCCTAAGTCATATCCATTCCAGTAACCAAAATGAATCCCACCAACCAACACGACTTGATCATACCATATATACCCCAACATACGGCTCATACCCATGAGTCATATTTGGTCCAGAGATCAGAATTTCAAGAAATTTTCTTAGGTCCAAAAACTAGGGTGTTTCAGTCTCCCCCACTAAGAACATTCATCCCCGAATGACGGACAAGGTAGGGGTAGCCAGACACACGAGTCATTTGCATTATCAAATATATTCCCACTCTTTAACAAAGTTTGAAAATAGAGAGACAAAGATATTAATCTTTTCTTTAATCAAACACTAAAAATAAAGAAGTGTTGAAGACACATACCTTCCGCACGAATACTAGGAGCAAAAAATAAATACGGATATTTAGACTTCATATTTTCTTCCACTTGTCATGTAGCTTCTTCCACCTTATGGTTCCGCCAAGGAAACTTAACCAAAGACACTTCCTTCATCCACAACCAATGAACTTGCCTATCCAAGATGTCAATCAAAACCTTTTCATAAGACAAAGAATCAGTGAGACCCAATCTTTCCAAAGGAACAACTGAAGAAAGATCACCAATGCACTTCCTCGACATGGAAACATGAAAGATCGAATGAACCAAGCTTAAACTAGAAGGCCACTCTAGCTCATAAGCAACATTACCAAATTTTCAAAAGATCTCATAAGGACCCACATACCGGGGACTGAGCTTTCCTTTTTTGCCAAAATGCACTACTCCCTTCATGGGAGATACCTTGAGGGAAATCTTAGCCCCAGCCTATGCCTAACATCTACATTAGACTTTAGGTGACTTTGGAAAGACTTACGCCTGTCGTGAATCACCTTTACCTTCTCCATAGCCTAGAAAAACAAATTGGGACCAAACATGTCCACCTCTCCAAGATCAAACCAACCAATAGGAGATCTACACCTCCTACCATACAATACCTCAACAGGGGCCATTCCAATAGTAGAATGATAGTTATTATTGTAAGAAAACTCCACCAAAGGTAGATGCTCAAATAGATTTCAACCAAAATTAATCACACAGGCTCAAAGCATATTCTCTAATGTCTAAATAGTTCTCTCCACTTCCCTATCCATCTGCGGATAGAAAATAGTACTCTGACTTACCTTAGTCCCTAACCCTCTCTAAAACGATACCAAAAATAAGATAAAATATGTGTGCGATGATCAAAAATAATCAAAATAGGCACCCCATGCAGCTTCATAATCTCCTGAAGATACAACTTTGCATAATTCTCCACAGAGAAAATAGTCCGCACTGGCAAAAAGTGCTCAAACCTAGTCATTCTATCTATAATGTCCCAAATTGAATCATATTGACTCAGAGACCGAGGAAGACCGGTAATAAAGTATATATTGATCACTTTCCAGTTCTATTCAGGCAAATCAATTTGTTGATACAACTCTTCTAGCCTCATGTGCTCAACCTTAACCTGTTGACACACTGACCAAGCTCTGACAAAAAAACCATAACCTTCTTCTAAGTTAACTTAGTCAAATAAGAAGCTATTGAAAGAAAGCTTTACATAAACCACCTATAATAACTGGCTAAACTCAAGAAGCGCCAAATGTTGGATGGAGTCATAGGTCTAGGCCACCTCTTCACCATAACAACCTTCTGTAGATCTACCATGAGCCTTTCACTAAAAATAATATGACCTAAGAAATTCACATCGTTCAACCAAAACTCACACTTGAAGAAATTGGCATACAACTAGGGCTCTACAAAAATCGAACCAACTGATAAACCAAACTGATAAAAATGTTATTGGGTTATTGGGTTATTGGTTTTATAAAAAATTTTATTGGGTTATCGGTTCGGTATCGATTTAGGCCTATTGGGTATCGATTTAACCGATAACACAATAAGAATACACTAAAATGACTATTTTACCCCTATTTATATTTTTTATATAAATATTTATATTATTTATATATTTATATTATATATATATATTTGGTTTAATACATAATTTTACTAACCAAGGGTCAACTGACCCAACCCAACTTGACCCATCATATCCAAATATATCAACTAAATATCTAGTAGGGTTTCTAAAATGAGAAACTAAGAAAATCCCTTTCATCTTCTCTCTTTCCGCCGTATTTCCATGGCTTTCTTTGTTAATGAACAACTTGAGCTGATGCTTCTTCCGATCATCAATACTATCCCACTGGTGTTGTTGATAACCTCGTCTTCTAGCATGCAAGAGTAAACTTCCTTATTGTTTTTCCTTTTTCCTTCCTGTCTCTGTGGACTTGTTAACCATTTATTTGTTCCAGCTAAAATCTCCAGTATGTAGGTCAAATCTATCGTTTTGATACTATAAAGGACAGATTCAGTCCATTTAGAAAAGATACATCCACCTGGTAAGAAACCCTCTTTGAATTTGTTGAATCCACCTCCTAATATTGCATATAACTTGCTCCTTCATTGATAGTTGATGAAGGGAGGGAGATTATACAGTGCTCGGACCCCTAGCAACTTGTAGATGTCAATTTCCTTAGCTGCAAATCTTGAGAATTAGACCTTCGAATCCCCTGATCTACTGAGAGACTAAAATTGATGGTTGTACTCACTAAGATTAAGGAAGATATAGATATCCTCGAAAATCTTGAACAAGGTAAAAATATTCTAATTGCATTAGTTTCAATCATTAACAGTTTCATGACTGATTAATATAATTTCTCTGTAGAAGTAGCTAATACTAGCATTCTTGATTATTGACGTGGAGTTGAAGTTATTCTTTTTTTGCTCTTGAATTTGGGCATCTGGTAAGCCACATATCCTAGCTATAATTTGTTATAAGTCATATATTTTCTTAAAATTAGTGATTGAATACAGTGAATAGTCTAACACCTATGTAACTTCAATATTGCTTAAATGAGAAAACATTCTTGAAGCAAGGGAGTTCCTGGCTATATTGACCAAGTAAATCATTTGTTTTATGCAATTTCTGAAGCATTCATATCTTAAAAGAGTTAGGTTGAAATATTATACAAAGATGGAGTTCTTAAACTATGAATTCCCATTGAAGCCTTTACTTCCATTGAATCCTCTGTTGTCTTTCTTCATCCAACACATTTCTATTTCCATTTCCCTCGTCTGACCGTCTTTGCTACTTGATCATGATGAATTCTATTTTATAAGTATTTTTCTTATTGGTTAAACCAAAAACCGAACCGTTAAGAATCAATAATCGATAAATCAAAAACCAATAAAAAATATCTTATTGGTTGGCTATTGGTTTTGCATATTTAAAAACCAAAAATCGATAAACCAAATTGATAACACACAAAACCAAACCAAACCGACCAATGCCCACCCCTACATACAACTGTTGTTCCTTTAAGGTCTACAATACCACACGAAGGTGATTAGCATGATCCACCTTACTTTTCAAATAAAATGAAAAAGACATCTAAATATTAATGAAAAACTCTGTTTATCAGATCCATAAATGCTACCGGAGCATTAGTTAACCCAAATCACATTACCAAAAACTCAAAGTTCCCATACAGAGTATGAAAAGTTGTCTTAGGGATATCAAACTCCCTAATCTTTAGCTGATGGTACCCAAATTGAAGATCTATCTTAGAAAAAAACTTGGCATTTTGCAACTGCTCAAATAGATCATCTATCCTTGGAAGAGGATACTTGTTCTTGACCGTCACCTTATTCAACTACCTATAGTCAATGCATATCCGAAGGGAACCATCTTTCTTGAGCACAAACAACACTGGTGCACACCAGGGAGATACAATAGGATGAATAAACCCCGTATATAGAAGATCCTTAAGTTGCTCCTTGAGTTCCCTTAACTCAGTCGGAGCTATTCTATATGGAGGAATAGAAATTGGATGAGTGTCTTCAATTATTTCAATACTAAACTCAGGAAGATCATCTAAAAAGACCTCGGGAAACTCATTAACCACTGGAACTGATTGAAAAGAAGGACCTTTTAAGTCAGAATCTTTAACCTAGACTATGTGATAAAAATAAGATATTAACCTCTAATCTCTAAGATAAGATATAAACCTCCCCTAGGAGCTAAACAGACACCCTCCCATTCTATAACCAGTTCACTAGGGAACCTAAAGATAACCCTATGGGTCCGACAATCCAAGGATGCATAACAAGAGTGTAACCAGTCCATATTTAGAATGACATTAAAATCCACTATATCTAATGCAAACAAATCCACCAAGGTCTACTTCCCATCAACAGATACCACATACCCCCTATAGATTCTCTTGCAATAATCGAGTCACCTACTAGGGTAGAAATAAATAAAGGATCCAAAATAACTTCCAAATCAAAACCAAAAGATATAGCCACATAAGGAGTCACATAGGAGAGAGTACACCCCGGATCAACCAAAAAATATACATCATGAGAGAAAAGTTGTAACATACCCGTAATAAAGTTATGTGATTCCTTAAAGTAAGAAATCTTTATATTAGTGGGTAAACTTGAAACTTGCAAACTCTTTTCTATCCGAAATTGTGCACATTTTTATTTTAAAAAATAAAAAAGTTGCACTTGTTTGAAACAACGTTGCTTGTCCAAAATTCATGGCTCAAAATGAAGTAAAAATATGACCTCTGTGCGTGAATCAATATGTATAATTTGAAAAAAAATTATTTTAGGAGTAATTTGCCTTAAAATCAAATATTGATTCTTTAAAAAGTGAAAAAGCTAACATTATATTAGGGTTGTGCAAAAATCGAACTGACTGATAAACCGAACCGATAAAAATGTCATTGGTTTATTGTTATTGGGTTAACGATTTTTTAATGGTTTTATAAAAATAAATTATTGGGTTATTGGTTCGAATCGATTTTGTCTTATTGGGTTATTGGATATACCGATAACCCAATAAGTATATATATATATATATATATATATATATATATATATATATATATATATTGTAATAGCCTTTATGCTATTAGGATCCTTTAAATATCCTGCTGTCGACGCCAAGTTAGACTAGACTACGTTTTAGATAGAACCCAGAAATGTTTAGTAGACAATTTATGGATTTCTTATAATAAACAAAGCCGTAATCATTTCATGGCTTCTATGAATGCTTTGTGCCAGTATATTTCAGAAAAGAATAAACCCCGTTTTAAATATTACGTAGCAATACATGGTAAAACCAATGGAATTTTTCAAACATGGTTAGAAGTTTTAGACTCCATACAAGGCATTAAAACTTCTCTGTTCAAAGGTTTGGAGTATAGAAACCCAGTTCTACAACTTCAGGAAAGGAATAGATAAAATAGGAATAATAAATAGTCCAAAAGATTTGGATAATATAATATCTATACTAGATGAAATGAAAATAATAGGGGAAAGACCATTAGCTCATTAGGATGCCAATGAATAAATGTGTAAACTAGATATAATTAATCCTGAATACACTATCAAGACAGCTCCTATAGAAGCAAATAATGAAGACACTAATGAATTTGATATACAGATTAAGGAACTTTTAAAATTAGGAGTCATAAGAAGATCTACATCTAGACATAGATCAGCAGCCTTTATGGTAAGAAATCATAGTCAACAGGTAAGAGGAAAAGCTAGAATGGTAATTAATTACAAAAGACTCAATGATAATACCAAGACAGACGCGTACAAACTACCCGACAAAAATGAACTAATAAATAGAATCCAAAATAAACGAATTTACAGTAAATTCGATTGTAAATCCGGATATTGGCAGGTCAAGATGCATCCAGAAAGCATCGAATGGACTGCATTCACATGTCCAGGAGGACATTTTGAATGGTTAGTCATGCCTTTCGGATTAAAGACTGCTCCGCCCATTTTCCAACGAAAAATGGATAATATTTTTGGAGAACATAAGCATTTCATACTTGTATATGTAGATGATATTTTAGTATTTAGCCAAACTATGCAAGAACATTTAGGACATTTACAAATGGTATTTAGATTATTTATTAAACATGGCATAATAGTAAGCAAGAAGAAGATGGAGTTATGTAAAACCTATATTAATTTTTTAGGAATAACCCTTGGTAATGGTAAAATAAAACTACAACCCCATATAGCAAAAAAGGTTCTAGATATGCCAGACAAACTAGAAACAACAAAGGATTTACAAAAATTTTTAGGATTAGTAAATTACGCAAGAAATTTTATTAAAGATTTAGGAAAAATAGCTGGACCATTATATGCTAAAACTGGTAGTAAAGGACAAAAGAATTTTAATATAGAAGATATTAAATTAGTTCAAAACATTAAACAAAAAATCAAAAATATACCAGACCTAAAAATTCCCTTAGAGTCTGATTATTTAATCATTCAGACAGATGGTAGTGAGTGTACAGGTGTACGGTAGAAACAGTACATTTAGAAAAATTAGAGGCAGTACTGAGTAGGCAAGATTTTTGTTTGTACAGGTGTATAAGTTAGATCCTTAAATAGCATTATTCCGTCTCTTGTTAATAAGCATCCTCCTTTATCTTGTATACAAAATTTTAATCCTATAACAAAGTCTGATCCTATATTCAAATCCCTAGCTAATATTCGGTTTACTTTATAGACTGGGTTATAAAATTGATTGCAAGTATTTAAGAAACTTATCTGTGCATTCTCTATATAATAACGATTAATATTTTGAGAGTCATCCATTTGAGTGGCTAATATTGGTCTTTCAAGTGTTTTTACTAAGTGTTCTGGTACTATTGCTTTATTAATTAAGCAGCTAGTACATCCTGGATCTATTAGGGCTAATGTTTCTATTTTGATATTTTGTATTTTAATTTTTACTAAGACTTTAATGGTAGAAAATTCTTTATCTTCATTACATATTAAAGTTGTATCACTATTCATAAGTTCTGCCTCTAATTTTTCTAAATTTACTGTTTCTACCGTTTCTTGTGTATCTGTTTCTTCCTTAGTCTTTCCTTTTTCTAGAGTAGTTAATCTTTGTTCTAAATCATTTAATCGAGTCTCGAGAGTAGATACTCTTAAGTTTAAGATCTGATTATGTGTATATTTCTGTCCATTACTTGTTTGTGATTCAACTTTTATTTTTAAAGTATTTTCTATACAATTTATACATGCTTCTAGGTAACATTTCTTGCATTTTGCTCTATTTTCCTTACTTGGATACCAGCTACATATACTACATCTATTACTGTCTAAACCTTTATTTCTTTGGAAATCATGTTCACATTCTTGACTAACATTCATTAAATTATTTATTGTTAGGTTTTTTAAATCTAAATCGTCTATTTCTTGGCCTAATTCATTAACTAAGTTATCTTCTTCTGATTCAGAAGAGTTGGATTTTGAGTTATCTTTATCAGTTATATCAATACTTATTATAGAATAGATACTTTCCGTGTCTGACATATATTCATCGACATTTAATAAAGTTTCTTGGAAATCTTCTATTAATTGCGAATTTCTTGTTCTATTATTATTTCTTTTTGGGCATACATTAGCTAAATGATCTATGCTGCCACACGTATAACATTCTAATTTATTTTTATAATTTCTATCATTTCTATATTTTCTTACATGTCTATCTCTGTTTAGCCATGGTTTTTTAGCTTTTGATTTTCTTAGAAAGTATTGTTTTCTGCTATATGGTTTCTGATTATTTCTTTTCTTATATTTCCTATGTTGTTTTTGATCATAATTCTGGGTTGTGTATATAATTGATTTACAGAAATTCATTTCATTTTTCTTTAATTGTTTCTGTATTTGTATGTTTGTACATTTTTCAGTTAAGATATCCATTATGTGTTGAGTTCTATGTCCTATTGTCCATTTAAAATTTGGGTTTGCTGCCACTCCATCTCTTTTATACCATCTATCTTCTATTTCTCTTCCTAAGGCTCCAGGTAATTTATTAAATAGTTTTTTACCTAAATCTTCATTGAAGGTATTTCCACTAACAGTACAGTAGTAGAAATAATCTTGTAAAAACTTTTTTATGTATACCCAGTGTGAGATACTGAGTTGTTCTAACTTAATTAAGGCTTCCTTTTGTAAAGCTATTAATCCACTATTTGGATCTTTTCCGGTTAGTAACATATGCATTTTGTTTGTAAAATTATAGGGATTTGGAGCCATACTTAATAATATTTGAAAGTCATGTGGACAGTTTGTCTTAAAACTCTCCCATGTAGCTTTGGCAGATTCTCCTAAAAAGGTTTCTAAATATTTTTACATTGTTTCTATGTCCGTTTCTGTATAATGTCTTAAGTAATCAGCCGCAACAATTCCTTTCCATAAATCTAATACGGTATCCCACATTTGAGGGTCATGTGCTGTTATATTTAGAATTTTACCTTTGCTACCTCCTTCTTGTAATTTAATTGGTTCTTCTATAGGCATTCTTTTTCCTACTGGTTTTATGTATTCTCCTTTAATTTCTGTATCTTGGTTTACCCTTATTGCTGGTCTTCTAGGTACATTGCCGGTACTATAATCTATTTGTTGTGCGTTTTGATTCGTCCGTTGAAAAGGGCTAGCACTTGAAGAGCTAGCTGGTTCAAGTTCAGCTAATTCTTTGTAACTAATGGTAGAACTTAATATTGAGATTGTATCTGGATTTAGTAGTTTTAACTGATGTTGTTGAAAGATCTGTAAGTCTTTATCTACATCTATTATTTCATTAAGCTCTTGATTTTGTTCTCTATTAGATTGTCCTCTACATATTCTAGATAGTATATTATTATTTCCTATCCTGTTTTCTGAGAAACTGACACTTTGTCTATCTTCTCCTTGTCCTTCGATGGTTCTGCGTCGATTTGATAAAAAGTCCATTTTTGTGGCTTTCTTAATATTTTCTTACGTTCGTTTTGAGGAGTTATTTCAATTTGCTTTAACTGATTTACAAGTTTGTCTATTTCTGAAATAGGATTTTGTTTTTCTTTAGTCTCTTTATCTTTTATTAAAATATCTATCTTTTTATGTAATTCGGGTTCCTTTGGAGTTGTAGCTATTTCTTTGTTTTTAATTAAACAATCTATTTTTCTATGCAAATCTATTAATAGTTCTATTATGGTATTATTTTGTTTTAGCAAAGTTTTATCTGTTACACTTGAAGGTATATATCTAGATAGTCCTTCGGGTTCACTATGATGAATTCATGATTTTTCTAGTGCCTTCAAATAATTTGTATCTTCCTCACTCATGAAAGCGATATTTCTTCTAATCTTTTTGTTATTTCTTGTAAATCTTTAATTTCCCTAGTTATATTTTCTACTTGTTCGACAAGCCTGGATATTAAATGTGTTGTTTTTGCTTCTAATTCTTTAGGTTTTTCTATTAATGTTTTTATTAGTTTTTCGATTTCTATTTTTGTAGGTACTTGTTCTAAATTAAATTTATGATTTAGATATTGAATTTTTCTATCTATTTCTAATTCTTGAGATTTTAAATAGTCTAAATTCTGTTCTATTTTTTCTAAAGTCTTTTTATGTTTGTTTTGAGTAGCTTCTATCTGTTCTAACGTTTTTATTATACCGTTATCTTTTTCTTGTGTTTTTTCGCTAGAGTTAATTAACAAGTCTATTATTGTGTTATATTGTTTATCTTCTGAGTGTAATATATGTTCTCCTCGGTTACAATTACACCTTATAGTATAATTATCTTTTAAAATTCTATATTTCTTTTCTGGTTGAAATCTAAGATCTAAATAGTCTAGACGCTTTAATGAAGCTATGTTGTTATCCTAAGTGGTTTAAGTTAAGATATTTTTTGCTTAGTTTAGCCTGATATCTTAATCTATTATTTGACCAAATAATGTCTGAATCTATTTCTTCTAAAGTTTCTATTAGTCTAGATCGTTCGCTAATTAAAATGTTTTTATAATGATTTATACCTATAGCAACTATTTCGTAGTTTTCTGTTCGTCTAAATTTTATGATATCTGTCTCTAACTTTTTTATTTCTTTATCTAATTTTTCTAGTCTTTCTATAAATTGGTTCCGTATTTTTACAATCTCACGTTTATAAGTAACTTCCCTATAATATTGACGTTGTACTTCTCTAATATAATGAATGTATCTTATTGGCATCTACTATCCTAGTTGATAGGCTCGGTTTTTAATTCGTATTCTGATCCACTCTACTATTCTAGCACTATTTTCGAGGTCACTTTCGCACCCTTGTATTTCCCAATGTATAGTACTTGCTAGTTCAAAAGCTCATCTAGATCTATTAATTCTTTGATTTTGTCTACAAGCTGTTTTTAATCTTTCTAAACTTTCTTCTAAATGAATTTTTCTACTTTTTATACCGCGAATTTTTTTATATTCGTAATATAAGAAAAAATAGCTACTCCTTATGTCTAGAAAAGATCTATGTTGTTTCATACAAAATTTATAATTTTTCGCGAGTTATTAGGTAGTGTTCCCAAAACCTTCTCGCTCTGATACCAAAGTAGAAATGTTTCGATAGTTGAAATGTTTCAATAGTTGAAAAATGTTTGAGGAGAAATTTGTGAGTGTAGCTTTATCAGTTTTGTAAATCCTACTCAGTACTCCCTCTCTCTCATCGTTTCTTCATTTTGAAAGCTCTTATACTATATATTTTCCCCAGATTTTTACCCTTTTTTTTTATATATATATATATCTTACCCTGTTCATCTCTTCCTCCTAATCTATGTTCTTAACATCATACTTCTTGTCCTTCATCTTCACTTTTTGGCAAAGTGACAGCCATCAACGGATTTGGTTTGTCTTTACCGGCTACCGTTTGAGCCGGACTAGCTGTACCCACATCCGGTACAGTGGATTTCTTAGCATTTAGAGGGAAATGCACACCCTTCTCATCCATTTTTTGAGGAGATGGAGAACTCTATTCTGGCATAGTCTGTGTCTGAGCATTCATCTTATTTGTAGAGTGTTGTTGTCTGAGTCTGGTTTCTAGTATCTGAATCTGTTTAATTAATCGATTGTTCTCCATGATAAGGGACTCCTTTTGAGTATTCAATGATTTGAAGTTTTCCATCATGGAAGAGCAATGGTCACAAAAAATTACTTTCCCAGTATCTTTCTGTATATTATATTGTGGAATCTGATCTGGGTTTTGTCTAAGGGAAGGAGAAATATAGTAATTTGGTCCTAGGTATCCTCTGGCATGGTTTGTGGCTTCAGTAAAATCATTAAAACCTTTGAACAGAGGAGTTTTAATGCCTTGTATGGAGTCTAAAACTTATAACCATGTTTGAAAAATTCCATTGGTTTTACCATGTAGTACTACGTAATATTTATACCAAAGTAGAAATGTTTCGATAGTTGAAATGTTTCAATAGTTGAAAAATGTTTGAGGAGAAATTTGTGAGTGTAGCTTTATCAGTTTTGTAAATCCTACTCAGTACTCCCTCTCTCTCATCGTTTCTTCATTTTGAAAGCTCTTATACTATATATTTTCCCCAGATTTTTACCCTTTTATATATATATATATATATATATATATCTTACCCTGTTCATCTCTTCCTCCTAATCTATGTTCTTAACATCATACTTCTTTAACCACACCCCGGAATATTGTTACCTGGCAACTAACACTCGTCCTATGTCTATTCTGCAAACTTGGCGGACTATCAAGGCCAGAATTCCTAGGAATTTATAGGTTAATCCATCGTTGCTATCAAGAAATTAAGAGGCTAACCATATACTAAGGGTAAGAATTTTAAAAAGAAATTTTAATTTACATGATATGATATGCAGATATATTTTAAAACATGGATAATGAAAATTGTAACAATACTATGTTTGTGGGGAAAATACATAAGTAAGAACTTACATGAAGTAACTAGAGGAGAGGTTTCCCTTTCGGGAACCCCCTAAAGAGCTGATAGAAACCTTGAAGCTTTTATTAAAAACAAGTTAATTGTTATGAAGTTTATACAAGGATAGCAAGGTTGGACCAAGTTTTTTGGAGAAGAGGTTTATACATTTGAGTTGGGTGTTTTCTACTATGCTTGGCTTCTGAAATTGCTTGCCTTTTATAGACAATTATTTCAAAAGGAGTGGTCTAAAAATATACTACGTGGCCATCACAGTGTGGGCCGACACTTCTTGATAAGGATAAGAAAGAAAGTTTTAATAATGCAAGTCGGGTGCGCATTGGGCCCCATCGTCACATGCATTGTTCGACTTCTTTCAAACTTATCCGGACGCGTGCTTTATCAGTTTTTCTTTCTTTTCAGAAAGTAGTGATAAAGGAAGCACTCACAAGACATAAAGTGGGCATCCCCACTTGACATATATATTTACAAGACATAAAGTGGGCATCCCCACTTTGTCATATACCTATAGTACAATGTTTGTCTTCAAGTGTCCAAGTTGTGCAGGGCGATTGAATCAAAACTCATTCCTGAGTCATCATCCTCATACGGGTCCTGTGCATCTTGGAAATTAAAATTGTTGTCTTCATTATCTTCATCTGAATTATTGTCTTGCTCTGGAGTGACTTCACCTGAATTAATGAGCTGTTCTGGAACAACTCTGTCTGAATTACTGGGTTGTGCTATAGATTGTTCATTTACATTTTTGTCTTGAGTCTGGCTACTGAAAAATTTATCTAACGTCTGTTTAATTATAGTTTCTATTGTCTGATTTTTTCTCTTAGCTATTAGAGTCTTTCTAACCTTATTTTCTGATTTTGTTAGTTTAGTTTTTGATGAAGAACATCCTTCATCTTCACTTTTTGGCAAAGTGACAGCCATCAACGGATTTGGTTTGTCTTTACCGGCTACCGTTTGAGCCGGACTAGCTGTACCCACATCCGGTACAGTGGATTTCTTAGCATTTAGAGGAAAATGCACACCCTTCTCATCCATTTTTTGAGGAGATGGAGAACTCTGTTCTGGCATAGTCTGTGTCTGAGCATTCGTCTTATTTGTAGAGTGCTGCTGTCTGAGTCTGGTTTCTAGTATCTGAATCTGTTTAATTAATCGATTGTTCTCCATGATAAGGGACTCCTTTTGAGTATTCAATGATTTGAAGTTTTCCGTCATGGAAGAGCAATGGTCACAAAAAATTACTTTCCCAGTATCTTTCTGTATATTATATTGTGGAATCTGATATGGGTTTTGTCTAAGGGAAGGAGAAATATAGTAATTTGGTCCTAGGTATCCTCTGGCATGGTTTGTGGCTTCAGTAAAATCATTAAAACTTTCGAACAGAGAAGTTTTAATGCCTTGTATGGAGTCTAAAACTTCTAACCATGTTTGAAAAATTCCATTGGTTTGGTATCATGGTCTTTCAAGTGTTTTTACTAAGTGTTCTGGTACTATTGCTTTATTAATTAAGCAGCTAGTACATCCTGGATCTATTAGGGCTAATGTTTCTATTTCGATATTTTGTATTTTAATTTTTACTAAGACTTTAATGGTAGAAAATTCTTTATCTTCATTACATATTAAAGTTGTATCACTATTCATAAGTTCTGCCTCTAATTTTTCTAAATTTACTGTTTCTACCGTTTCTTGTGTATCTGTTTCTTCCTTAGTCTTTCCTTTTTCTAGAGTAGTTAATCTTTGTTCTAAATCATTTAATCGAGTCTCGAGAGTAGATACTCTTAAGTTTAAGATCTGATTATGTGTATATTTCTGTCCATTACTTGTTTGTGATTCAACTTTTATTTTTAAAGTATTTTCTATACAATTTATACATGCTTCTAGGTAACATTTCTTGCATTTTGCTCTATTTTCCTTACTTGGATACCAGCTACATATACTACATCTATTACTGTCTAAACCTTTATTTCTTTGGAAATCATGTTCACATTCTTGACTAACATTTATTAAATTATTTATTGTTAGGTTTTTTAAATCTAAATCGTCTATTTCTTGGCCTAATTCATTAACTAAATTATCTTCTTCTGATTCAGAAGAGTCGGATTTTGAGTTATCTTTATCAGTTATATCAATACTTATTATAGAATAGATACTTTCCGTGTCTGACATATATTCATCGACATTTAATAATGTTTCTTGGAAATCTTCTATTAATTGCGAATTTCTTGTTCTATTATTATTTCTTTTTGGGCATACATTAGCTAAATGATCTATGCTGCCACACGTATAACATTCTAATTTATTTTTATAATTTCTATCATTTCTATATTTTCTTACACGTCTATCTCTGTTTAGCCATGGTTTTTTAGCTTTTGATTTTCTTAGAAAGTATTGTTTTCTGCTATATGGTTTCTGATTATTTCTTTTCTTATATAACAGAAAACAATACTTTCTAAGAAAATCAAAAGCTAAAAAACCATGGCTAAACAGAGATAGACATGTAAGAAAATATAGAAATGATAGAAATTATAAAAATAAATTAGAATGTTATACGTGTGGCAGCATAGATCATTTAGCTAATGTATGCCCAAAAAGAAATAATAATAGAACAAGAAATTCGCAATTAATAGAAGATTTCCAAGAAACATTATTAAATGTCGATGAATATATGTCAGACACGGAAAGTATCTATTCTATAATAAGTATTGATATAACTGATAAAGATAACTCAAAATCCGACTCTTCTGAATCAGAAGAAGATAATTTAGTTAATGAATTAGGCCAAGAAATAGACGATTTAGATTTAAAAAACCTAACAATAAATAATTTAAAGAATGTTAGTCAAGAATGTGAACATGATTTCCAAAGAAATAAAGGTTTAGACAGTAATAGATGTAGTATATGTAGCTGGTATCCAAGTAAGGAAAATAGAGCAAAATGCAAGAAATGTTACCTAGAAGCATGTATAAATTGTATAGAAAATACTTTAAAAATAAAAGTTGAATCACAAACAAGTAATGGATAGAAATATACACATAATCAGATCTTAAACTTAAGAGTATCTACTCTCGAGACTCGATTAAATGATTTAGAACAAAGATTAACTACTCTAGAAAAAGGAAAGACTAAGGAAGAAACAGATACACAAGAAACGGTAGAAACAGTACATTTAGAAAAATTAGAGGCAGAACTTATGAATAGTGATACAACTTTAATATGTAATGAAGATAAAGAATTTTCTACCATTAAAGTCTTAGTAAAAATTAAAATACAAAATATCGAAATAGAAACATTAGCCCTAATAGATCCAGGATGTACTAGCTGCTTAATTAATAAAGCAATAGTACCAGAACACTTAGTAAAAACACTTGAAAGACCAATATTAGCCACTCAAATGGATGGCTCTCAAAATATTAATCGTTATTATATAGAGAATGCACAGATAAGTTTCTTAAATACTTGCAATCAATTTTATAACTCAGTCTATAAAGTAAACCGATATTAGCTAGGGATTTGAATATAGGATCAGACTTTGTTATAGGATTAAAATTTTGTATACAAGATAAAGGAGGATGCTTATTAACAAGAGACGGAATAATGCTATTTAAGGATCTAACTTATACACCTGTACAAACAAAAATCTTGCCTACGACACATAGAACCATTTGGAGTTGTAGCTATTTCTTTGTTTTAAATTAAACAATCTTTTTTTCTATGCAAATCTATTAATAGTTCTATTATGGTATTATTTTGTTTTAGCAAAGTTTTATCTGTTACACTTGAAGGTATATATCTAGATAGTCCTTCGGGTTCACTATGATGAATTCGTGATTTTTCTAGTGCCTTCAAATAATTTGTATCTTCCTCACTCATGAAAGCGATATTTCTTCTAATCTTTTTGTTATTTCTTGTAAATCTTTAATTTCCCTAGTTATATTTTCTACTTGTTCGACAAGCCTGGATATTAATTGTGTTGTTTTTGCTTCTAATTCTTTAGGTTTTTCTATTAATGTTTTTAATAGTTTTTCGATTTCTATTTTTGTAGGTACTTCTTCTAAATTAAATTTATGATTTAGATATTGAATTTTTCTATCTATTTCTATTTCTTGAGATTTTAAATAGTCTAAATTCTGTTCTATTTTTTCTAAAGTCTTTTTATGTTTGTTTTGAGTAGCTTCTATCTGTTCTAACGTTTTTATTCTACCGTTATCTTTTTCTTGTGTTTTTTCGCTAGAGTTAATTAACAAGTCTATTATTGTGTTATATTGTTTATCTTCTGAGTGTAATATATGTTCTCCTTGGTTAAAATTACACCTTATAGTATAATTATCTTTTAAAATTCTATATTTCTTTTCTGGTTGAAATCTAAGATCTAAATAGTCTAGACGCTTTAATGAAGCTATGTTGTTATCCTAAGTGGTTTAAGTTAAGATATTTTTTGCTTAGTTTAGACTGATATCTTAATCTATTATTTGACCAAATAATGTCTGAATCTATTTCTTCTAAAGTTTCTATTAGTCTAGATCGTTCGCTAATTAAAATGATTTTATAATGATTTATTCCTATAGCAACTATTTCGTAGTTTTCTGGGGATGCCCACTTTATGTCTTGTAAATATATATGTCAAGTGGGGATGCCCAGTTTATGTCTTGTGAGTGCTTCCTTTATCACTACTTTCTGAAAAGAAAGAAAAACTGATGAAGCACGCGTCCGGATAAGTTTGAAAGAAGTCGAACAATGCATGTGACGATGAGGCCCAATGCGCACCCGACTTGTATAATGTCTTAAGTAATCAGCCGCAATAATTCCTTTCCATAAATCTATTACGGTATCCCACATTTGAGGGTCATGTGCTGCTATATTTAGAATTTTACCTTTGCTACCTCCTTCTTGTAATTTAATTGGTTCTTTTATAGGCATTCTTTTTATTCTTTTTACAAAAACATAGTATTTGAACATATTAAAGGGAAAGAAAATGCATTGGCAGATCAACTAAGTAGACTACAGCTAGGAATAAACAAATAAGCTTAATGTTACTTATTTGCTTTCAGAATGAGACCAACAAGAAAACCTCCCGCTGACAAAGGAAAGGGAGTGGCCTCTTCTTCAGATGCGTACCAAAGGATATTGAAACATTTCAACTATCGAAACATTTCTACTTTGGTATCAGAGCGAGAAGGTTTTGGGAACACTACCTAATAACTCGCGAAAAATTATAAATTTTGTATGAAACAACATAGATCTTTTCTAGACATAAGGAGTAGCTATTTTTTCTTATATTACGAATAAAAAAAAATTCGCGGTATAAAAAGTAGAAAAATTCATTTAGAAGAAAGTTTACAAAGATTAAAAACAGCTTGTAGACAAAATCAAAGAATTAATAGATCTAGACGAGCTTTTGAACTAGCAAGTACTATACATTGGGAAATACAAGGGTGCGAAAGTGACCTCGAACATAGTGCTAGAATAGTAGAGTGGATCAGAATAAGAATTAAAAACCGAGCCTATCAACTAGGATAGTAGATGCCAATAAGATACATTCATTATATTAGAGAAGTACAACGTCAATATTATAGGGAAGTTACTTATAAACGTGAGATTGTAAAAATACGGAACCAATTTATAGAAAGACTAGAAAAATTAGATAAAGAAATAAAAAAGTTAGAGACAGATATCATAAAATTTAGACGAACAGAAAACTACGAAATAGTTGCTATAGGTATAAATCATTATAAAAACATTTTAATTAGCGAACGATCTAGACTAATAGAAACTTTAGAAGAAATAGATTCATACATTATTTGGTCAAATAATAGATTAAGATATCAGGCTAAACTAAGCAAAAAATATCTTAACTTAAACCACTTAGGATAACAACATAGCTTCATTAAAGCGTCTATACTATTTAGATCTTAGATTTCAACAAGAAAAGAAATATAGAATTTTAAAAGATAATTCTACTATAAGGTGTAATTTTAACCAAGGAGAACATATATTACACTCAGAAGATAAACAATATAACACAATAATAGACTTGTTAATTAACTCTAGCGAAAAAACACAAGAAAAAGATAACGGTATAATAAAAACGTTAGAACAGATAGAAGCTACTCAAAACAAACATAAAAAGACTTTAGAAAAAATAGAACAGAATTTAGACTATTTAAAATCTCAAGAATAAGAAATAGATAGAAAAATTCAATATCTAAATCATAAATTTAATTTAGAACAAGTACCTACAAAAATAGAAATCGAAAAACTAATTAAAACATTAATAGAAAAAACTAAAGAATTAGAAGCAAAAACAACACAATTAATATCCAGGCTTGTCGAACAAGTAGAAAATATAACTAGGGAAATTAAAGATTTACAAGAAATAACAAAAAGATTAGAAGAAATATCGCTTTCATGAGTGAGGAAGATACAAATCATTTGAAGGCACTAGAAAAATCACGAATTCATCATAGTGAACCCGAAGGACTATCTAGATATATACCTTCAAGTGTAACAGATAAAACTTTGCTAAAACAAAATAATACCATAATAGAACTATTAATAGATTTGCATAGAAAAATAGATTGTTTAATTAAAAACAAAGAAATAGCTACAACTCCAAAGGAACCCGAATTACCCGAATTACATAAAAAGATAGATATTTAATAAAAGATAAAGAGACTAAAGAAAAACAAAATCCTATTTCAGAAATAGACAAACTTGTAAATCACTTAAAGCAAATTGAAATAACTCCTCAAAACGAACGTAAGAAAATATTAAGAAAGCCACAAAAATGGACTTTTTATCAAATCGACGCAGAACCATCGAAGGACAAGGAGAAGATAGACAAAGTGTCAGTTTCTCAGAAAAAAGGATAGGAAATAATAATATACTATCTAGAATATGTAGAGGACAATCTAATAGAGAACAAAATCAAGAGCTTAATGAAATAATAGATGTAGATAAAGACTTACAGATCTTTCAACAACATCAGTTAAAACTACTAAATCCTAAGACGTTATATAATGCAGGATATTTTTCTTCAGACAATCAATTATATAGACATTATAGAGAAGAACAAATATCAGCCTTAGGAGAAGATTCTAAAATATTAGACCTAGTAAATACTAATTCATTGAAACACATAAAAAATAGTAAAATGATTTTAATGCATATGGGATTAATTGTTATAGGAATAAAAGGATTAACAAGAAAAAACATAGGAGCCAAAGTATTAATAACAATCTATGATGATAGATGGTCAGATATTAAAAAATCTATAATAGGATTAACAGAAGTAGATATGACTAATAATGGCGGCATTTTCTATATTAGTCCAGATTTCCTAATGAATCTAAAAGAATTCGGAAGAAATATTAAAATAGGAATCCAAACTAAAGGATACGAGGAAATGAATAGTGGAAATAATTTACTAATGTGCATAGTCTTTATAGGTAAGTTAACTTTAAGTAGTAACACAAAATTTAAATTAAAAGTAAATGATGTAGTTGAGATAATGGGAAACAAAGGAATATGTCTCATAAAACCAATAAAAATAGACCCAAAAATGTACGCAGGATTAGAATGGAATCTAAATAAATTTACAAAACCAAAAATGTTTACACCAGACTCTCACTTACTATATACTACAAGTAAGGGAGAAACCTCAGTTAGATTTACAGATTATAATTACACAACGAAAAGAAACTTAGACGATGATGAGACAGAAAGTAGTATAGGAACGGAAAGTGAATTTATGAATATCGAAGTTTTACAAGAAGGATATGAAGTAGACATAGCCATAGAAAAAGCAGAAAATTTGGCAAATGAACATAAAAACATAACCTTTAAGTGTAAAGGATGCCAAAAAGACAACATGAAAATGGACGAATGTATAGAACATTTCAAAACTTGCCTAAAACGAAGGGATAATTTAGGATATAGAAGTAATGAATCTTTCTATAATAAGATTGAAGAAGATACAATCTCAATATTAAGTTCTACCATTAGTTACAAAGAATTAGCTGAACTTGAACCAGCTAGCTCTTCAAGTGCTAGCCCTTTTCAACAGACGAATCAAAACGCACAACCAATAGATTATAGTACAGGCAATGTACCTAGAAGACCAGCAATAAGGGTAAACCAAGATACAGAAATTAAAGGAGAATACATAAAACCAGCAGGAAAAAGAATGCCTATAGAAGAACCAATTAAATTACAAGAAGGAGGTAGCAAAGGTAAAATTCTAAATATAGCAGCACATGACCATCAAATGTGGGATACCGTAATAGATTTATGGAAAGGAATTGTTGCGGCTGATTACTTAAGACATTATACAGAAACGGACACAGAAACAATGTACAAATATTTAGAAACCTTTTTAGGAGAATCTGCCAAAGCTACATGGGAGAGTTTTAAGACAAACTGTCCACATGACTTTCAAATATTATTAAGTATGGCTCCAAATCCCTATAATTTTACAAACAAAATGCATATGTTACTAACCGGAAAAGATCCAAATAGTGGATTAATAGCTTTACAAAAGGAAGCCTTAATTAAGTTAGAACAACTCAGTATCTCACACTGGGTATACATAAAAAAGTTTTTACAAGATTATTTCTACTACTGTACTGTTAGTGGAAATACCTTCAATGAAGATTTAGGTAAAAAACTATTTAATAAATTACCCGGAACCTTAGGAAGAGAAATAGAAGATAGATGGTATAAAAGAGATGGAGTGGCAGCAAACCCAAATTTTAAATGGACAATAGGACATAGAACTCAACACATAATGGATATCTTAACTGAAAAATGTACAAACATACAAATACAGAAACAATTAAAGAAAAATGAAATGAATTTCTGTAAATCAGTTATATACACAACCCAGAATTATGATCAAAAACAACATAGGAAATATAAGAAAAGAAATAATCAGAAACCATATAGCAGAAAACAATACTTTCTAAGAAAATCAAAAGCTAAAAACCCATGGCTAAACAGAGATAGACATGTAAGAAAATATAGAAATGATAGAAATTATAAAAATAAATTAGAATGTTATACGTGTGGCAGCATAGATCATTTAGCTAATGTATGCCCAAAAAGAAATAATAATAGAACAAGAAATTCGCAATTAATAGAAGATTTCCAAGAAACTTTATTAAATGTCGATGAATATATGTCAGACACGGAAAGTATCTATTCTATAATAAGTATTGATATAACTGATAAAGATAACTCAAAATACGACTCTTCTGAATCAGAAGAAGATAATTTAGTTAATGAATTAGGCCAAGAAATAGACGATTTAGATTTAAAAAACCTAATAATAAATAATTTAATGAATGTTAGTCAAGAATGTGAACATGATTTCCAAAGAAATAAAGGTTTAGACAGTAATAGATGTAGTATATGTAGCTGGTATCCAAGTAAGGAAAATAGAGCAAAATGCAAGAAATGTTACCTAGAAGCATGTATAAATTGTATAGAAAATACTTTAAAAATAAAAGTTGAATCACAAACAAGTAATGGACAGAAATATACACATAATCAGATCTTAAACTTAAGAGTATCTACTCTCGAGACTCGATTAAATGATTTAGAACAAAGATTAACTACTCTAGAAAAAGGAAAGACTAAGGAAGAAACAGATACACAAGAAACGGTAGAAACAGTAAATTTAGAAAAATTAGAGGCAGAACTTATGAATAGTGATACAACTTTAATATGTAATGAAGATAAAGAATTTTCTACCATTAAAGTCTTAGTAAAAATTAAAATACAAAATATCGAAATAGAAACATTAGCCCTAATAGATCCAGGATGTACTAGCTGCTTAATTAATAAAGCAATAGTACCAGAACACTTAGTAAAAACACTTGAAAGACCAATATTAGCCACTCAAATGGATGGCTCTCAAAATATTAATCGTTATTATATAGAGAATGCACAGATAAGTTTCTTAAATACTTGCAATCAATTTTATAACCCAGTCTATAAAGTAAACCGAATATTAGCTAGGGATTTGGATATAGGATCAGACTTTGTTATAGGATTAAAATTTTGTATACAAGATAAAGGAGGATGCTTATTAACAAGAGACGGAATAATGCTATTTAAGGATCTAACTTATACACCTGTACAAACAAAAATCTTGCCTACGACACATAGAACCCTAAATATTAATAAAAGAAAATTTCTTCCAGAACCTTGTTGTGAAGACTGTAAAAATAACTCATGCGGCAACCTGCCAAGAGAAAACATGGAAGAAATTAAAAACTATATGTTACTAAATGCAGAAGGGCAAGAATGCCTCGAGAATATAGAAAAAGAATATACACTAATAAGTATAGAAACCCAGTTCTACAACTTCAGGAAAGGAATAGATAAAATAGGAATAATAAATAGTCCAAAAGATTTGGATAATATAATATCTATACTAGATGAAATGGAAATAATAGGGGAAAGACCATTAGCTCATTAGGATGCCAATGAATTAATCTGTAAACTAGATATAATTAATCCTGAATACACTATCTAGACAGCTCTTATAGAAGCAAATAATGAAGACACTAATGAATTTGATATACAGATTAAGGAACTTTTAAAATTAGGAGTCATAAGAAGATCTACATCTAGACATAGATCAGCAGCCTTTATGGTAAGAAATCATAGTGAATAGGTAAGAGGAAAAGCTAGAATGGTAATTAATTACAAAAGACTAAATGATAATACCAAGACAGACGCGTACAAACTACCCGACAAAAATGAACTAATAAATAGAATCCAAAATAAACGAATTTACAGTAAATTCGATTGTAAATCCGGATATTGGTAGGTCAAGATGCATCCAGAAAGCATCGAATGGACTGCATTCACATGTCCAGGAGGACATTTTGAATGGTTATTCATGCCTTTCGGATTAAAGACTGCTCCGCCCATTTTCCAACGAAAAATGGATAATATTTTCGGAGAACATAAGCATTTCATACTTGTATATGTAGATGATATTTTAGTATTTAGCCAAACTATGCAAGAACATTTAGGACATTTACAAATGGTATTTAGATTATTTATTAAACATGGCATAATAGTAAGCAAGAAGAAGATGGAGTTATGTAAAACCTATATTAATTTTTTAGGAATAACCCTTGGTAATGGTAAAATAAAACTACAACCCCATATAGCAAAAAAGGTTCTAGATATGCCAGACAAACTAGAAACAACAAAGGATTTACAAAATTTTTTAGGATTAGTAAATTACGCAAGAAATTTTATTAAAGATTTAGGAAAAATAGCTGGACCATTATATGCTAAAACTGGTAGTAAAGGACAAAAGTATTTTAATATAGAAGATATTAAATTAGTTCAAAACATTAAAGAAAAAATCAAAAATATACCAGACCTAAAAATTCCCTTAGAGTCTGATTATTTAATCATTCAGACAGATGGTAGTGACCTAGGATGGGGAGCTATCTTAAAAGCAAGACCCAATAAATATAGTAGTAAAAATGAAGAGCAAATATGCGGCTACCAAAGCGGTGCTTATAAAGAAAAAGGAAATATGAGCGCCATAGATTTAGAGGTACTTGCAATTATATACGGCCTAAATATTTTCAAACTATATATACTAAATAAGGACGAAATATTGGTAAGAACAGATTGTGAAGCAATAGTCAAATTTCATCAAAAAATTAATGATAAGAATAGTAGCAGACGAAGATGGTTAAATTTTACAGACACCATATCTGTTTACAAAAACATAGTATTTGAACATATTAAAGGGAAAGAAAATGCATTGGCAGATCAACTAAGTAGACTACAGCTAGGAATAAACAAATAAGCTTAATGTTACTTATTTGCTTTCAGAATGAGACCAACAAGACAACCTTCCGCTGACAAAGAAAAGGGAGTGGCCTCTTCTTCAGATGCGTACCAACAGACAATGTTAGGTAATCTACATTTCAGACCCTTAGACGCTTTAGAGACACTGGAACGAATTCAATTCGGACCATTTAACTTAGTTGCATTTCCAGAAAGCAATATGTCATTCAGAGTTAGACCAGACTACGTTTTAGATAGAACCCAGAAATGTTTAGTAGACAATTTATGGATTTCTTATAATAAACAAAGCCGTAATCATTTCATGGCTTCTATGAATGCTTTGTGCCAGTATATTTCAGAAAAGAATAAACCCAGTTTTAAATATTACGTAGTAATACATGGTAAAACCAATGGAATTTTTCAAACATGGTTAGAAGTTTTAGACTCCATACAAGACATTAAAACTCCTCTGTTCAAAGGTTTTAATGATTTTACTGAAGCCACAAACCATGCCATAGGATACCTAGGACCAAATTACTATATTTCTCCTTCCCTTAGACAAAACCCAGATCAGATTCCACAATATAATATACAGAAAGATACTGGGAAAGTAATTTTTTGTGACCATTGCTCTTCCATGACGAAAAACTTCAAATCATTGAATACTCAAAAGGAGTCCCTTATCATGGAGAACAATCGATTAATTAAACAGATTCAGATACTAGAAACCAGACTCAGACAGCAGCACTCTACAAATAAGACGAATGCTCAGACACAGACTATGCCAGAACAGAGTTCTCCATCTCCTCAAAAAATGGATGAGAAGGGTGTGCATTTCCCTCTAAATGCTAAGAAATCCACTGTACCGGATGTGGGTACAGCTAGTCCGGCTCAAACGGTAGCCGGTAAAGACAAACCAAATCCGTTGATGGCTGTCACTTTGCCAAAAAGTGAAGATGAAGGATGTTCTTCATCAAAAACTAAATTAACAAAATCAGAAAATAAGCTTAGAAAGACTCTAATAGCTAAGAGAAAAAATCAGACAATAGAAACCATAATTAAACAGACGTTAGATAAATTTTTCATTAGCCAGACTCAAGACAAATATGTAAATGAACAATCTATAGAATAACCCAGTAATTCAGACAGAGTTGTTCCAGAACAGCTCATTAATTCAGGTGAAGTCACTCCAGAGCAAGACAATAATTCAGACGAAGATAATGAAGATAACAATTTTAATTTCCAAGATGCACAGGACCCGTATGAGGATGATGACTCAGGAATGAGTTTTGATTCAATCGTCCTGCACAACTTGGACACTTGAAGACAAACATTGTACTATAGGTATATGACAAAGTGGGGATGCCCACTTTATGTCTTGTAAATATATATGTCAAGTGGGGATGCCCACTTTATGTCTTGTGAGTGCTTCCTTTATCACTACTTTCTGAAAAGAAAGAAAAACTGATGAAGCACGCGTCCGGATAAGTTTGAAAGAAGTCGAACAATGCATGTGACGATGGGGCCCAATGCGCACCCGACTTGCATTATTGAAACTTTCTTTCTTATCCTTATCAAGAAGTGTCGGCCCACACCGTGATGGCCACGTAGTATATTTTTAGACCACTCCTTTCTGAAATAATTGTCTATAAAAGGCAAGCAATTTCAGAAGCCAAGCAGAGTAGAAAACACCCAACTCAAATGTATAAACCCCTTCTCCAAAAAACTTGGTCCAACCTTGCTATCCTTGTATAAACTTCATAACAATTAACTTGTTTTTAATAAAAGCTTCAAGGTTTCTATCAGCTCTTTAGGGGGTTCCCGAAAGGGAAACCTCTCCTCTAGTTACTTCATGTAAGTTCTTACTTATGTATTTTCCCCACAAACATAGTATTGGTACAATTTTCATTATCCATGTTTTAAAATATATCTGCATATCATATCATGTAAATTAAAATTTCTTTTTAAAATTCTTACCCTTAGTATATGGTTAGCCTCTTAATTTCTTGATAGCAACGATGGATTAACCTATAAATTCCTAGGAATTCTGGCCTTGATAGTCCGCCAAGTCTGCAGAATAGACATAGGACGAGTGTTAGTTGCCAGGTAACAATATTCCGGGGTGTGGTTAAAGAAATATGATGTTAAGAACATAGATTAGGAGGAAGAGATGAACATGGTAAGATATATATATATATATATAAAAAAAAAAAAAGGGTAAAAATCTGGGAAAAATATATAGTATAAGAGCTTTCAAAATGAAGAAACGATGAGAGAGAGGGAGTACTGAGTAGGATTTACAAAACTGATAAAGCTACACTCACAAATTTCTCCTCAAACATTTTTCAACTATTGAAACATTTCAACTTTCGAATATATATATATATATATATATATATATATATATATATATATATATATATATATATATATATAAATAAATAAATTATAGCCTCATTCTAACACAAAATCCGCACTGAAGGAGTGAAAACTAAATTACAAACATAAAATAAGTCACTCAAAAGAGACAGTTAATATGCTAACAAATGAAAAATAAGGGAGAAGGTTTGACTTGTTTTTATTGCTATTGGGATGGTTTAAGCAGAAGTAAAGACTCCATATGCGGGCATGATGATGTGTCGAGTCTCATAGACTTGATTCTGTGAGAGTCCCAAATTGAGTCTCTAATTTGCTCGAAAGTGTTCATGCAATCAAAACGAAGAAGATTAGAAAGGAGAAAATTATTCTTAGATGATATTAAAAGGAAGAAGAAAGATGAGCACAGAATGCAAGAAGCGAAAAATCATGCTAGCATCCCAAACTATAAACCATGTGAAGCTACCTTTCAATCTTTCATGCTTTCATAGAATATAATTATTGTAGTATTTACGTCAATATCAAACTAAGAGCTAAAATAGAACTTACATAACCGAGAGCAATACAAGCTAGAAATATAATTAAATTTCAAGACTAGATATTGAAGAACGAAGTGTAGAATTGTGTCAAAGAACCAATATGCACTACCACATGTTACTTTCACCACTTAAATCTAATAAAAAACCTGAATCTTGAGGCGGGACATTTACCTAAAACAGAACAGGACAATTCTTGTTTTTACCAAATAAAATAGCTAACTTCCACTTATTCATAATAGAGATTAAAGGAAAAGGTATTGTATGTGACTAAGAACATGAAGTAGCACTGCCAAGCGGACTCATATTCTGTTAGAAGAAATACATAGATAGACAACGAACTGCATAGTATTTATAAACTGGAGCAAAACATCTTGTTTGATCATTTTCTTTTATCAGAAAAACACGTTACCTATGCCAAATTTTCACCATATAAAGACACAAAATAACTATTAACTTGGAACAAAAAGTTGATTTCATGCCAACATTTTATTCTAACAAAATCGTTTTTTTTTAAATCATGGTGCCTACAGAGTGAAAAAATGATTTTTTATCTCCGTAAGCATCAAACCGAGCCGAAACCCATTTTTAAAATCATTTATTATAGCTAAGGAAACAAAAGGATACTGATAAGACATGGACATGATTTTCTAAAGACTAAGAATAATGGTTTATCACAAATATTTTAAACTATAGAGAGAAGGGAGGTGAGTGTTACCTGCTATAGGGTAGTGAATAGGGCTTCTTTAGTCACCAATCTAGGCTCAAAACTCAAGAAACGATGAGCCCAAAACAGAGTATAGAGCTAGAATCTTAACAAAGATTGTACAAAAAACAAGTGATTAGAGCAAAATAGGTGGTTCAATAAATCTATTTCATATGTTAGTTATCCGCACCCCCTACAATTAGTATCAGAGCATAGTAATTTAAAAAGTACAGTAGTAAGATATATGTTAGAGTTATTAGAGTTTATATATCTTATATATACTCAAAGATATAGAAATCATAGATATTAAGAAAATAATATTACAAAAAGTAATAGACTATGAAATTGAAACCATAAATTGGCTAGAACAGTTATACGAAGAGATTTACCCAGAAGGATATTATTCAGATCAAGGATGTTAGAATATATTAGAAAAACTAGAGAAAACCAAGATAATCTAAATAATGAAATTAATTATAGAAACCAAATTAGAAAAATAATGGAAAATCTAAAAGAAAAATTAATATGGGTAGAAGAAACCTTAGAAAATTTAGAAAAAAGTGCATGTGATAGCTTATATAATTTAAAAAACTTACTACAAGAAGAACAACACAAGATAATAAATAACCTAGAAAATCTAGAATTAGATATACATTACAGTACAGTTAGGATAAATTATTATACAAAAATTTGTAACTCTGCAAATACTACAGGATAAAATAATAAACCAAAAAAATTAATGAACACATCTTACAAAAAGAATAAATCATTAAAAAATATTAAAACAAAATTTAAGAAATATCCACGCACAAAGAAAAATAGATTCATTAGATATACAATAAATCTATTTCATATGTAGTATGAAGCAGTGATTTCGAATGTGTCACAAAAGCTTGTCACAGTTGAAAGCCAAAGGGAAGAGAAAGATACTAAAGATGCTATACAAATAAATTCTAGGAAAGTAGAAGAGAGGAGACTCAAAAGCTTTTCAAGCCCAAAAAATTATCAAAACATAAAGAACTTCTACTCGGCTGAGAAACAAAATAAAGTAAAGAAAACAAGCATATTTTTTAGCGAGAAAGAGAGAGTAATAACTCTACAAGTTGTAGGAGTAGCAGCCGCCAAAACATGTTTTGAAATGGATTCCAAATGCAAGTATTTATAGTGAGAAATTAGAGTTCTCCTTCTTAAGTGGTAATCGGTTCTTCAATTTGATTGTTTGAAATTCAAATATTGGAGCTTCTCTAAATTCAACCTCCACATGATTGAGATGACAAATCATGAAAAAAGAATGACATATTCTATCATGGTTGTGAAGCTTGTTGTTTGCCTAGAAATGGAAGAGAAAGAAGAGGGAAAAGGGACCGAAGGCGCGACTGATGGAACTAGATAACTTTATAGAGTTTGGGGGGGAGGGGAACTATGGGTATTTCAGGCAGAATAAGTAAGGGCAAAATAGATAGTTCAAGTATTGCAAAAGAGTTGAAGGGTTAATCTCTTGGACTACTGCATTTTGGACAAATTTTAAATGGCTTTGGGGATTTTTTGTTCTCTTAATTAATTCTTTTGAGCCTCTAATCTCATAACTAGTATACTATGTACTAATAAGACATCAAAAAATAAAGTACTAATATTTATAGCTTTTTACTAATGATTTAACATAAAATATTAGATACAAAATATTGATTTATAATTAATTTAATAATTAAAAAACTTGAAATAACGCAATGATAGTAAAATGGGAGTGGTAGAGTAATAATACTAACTTTGATACTAAGTTGCTAAATTTTTTAGTAATTATAAAATGTGACAATGTCTGTTTGATGATGATGATGATGAGGAGGAGGAGGAGGAGGAGGAGGAGAAGATTAAATGATAATAAGAAATAATGGTAAAATAAAGTATATGCTTTATAACTAATTGGAAGCTCAAATAAATATAATTTGAAGGAAGGAGGGTCAAAATTGCATGTCAACAGTTCTATTGACTTTACCAGGCAAGTGTTATTACGAAAAGTTTTAAATAAAAATAAGGTCTTTATTATTTCTACACATACTTTTCAGTTTCAAGAATAATGTCCATTCAAACGTTGATTGCATTAGCCATGGCATATGATCATAAAATCCATCAAATTTAATGTGAGAACAACTTGCTTAAATGGAGAATTAGAGAAAGAAATTTACATAAAATAACCTGAGGATTTTGTAGTTTCTAATAAGATAAGAAAAGTATGCAGACTTGTTAAGTCACTTTATGGACTAAAGAAAGCACCCAAATAGTGACATACGAAGTTTGACCAAACCATGTTATCAAACAGATTAAAGATAAATGAACGTGATGAATGTATTTACATTAAAGACCCTCCAAATCACAAAGTCATCGTTTGTTTGTATGTGGATGACATGTTGATCATCAGCGACATTTCTGATATAGATGCTACTTAACGAATGCTGGAAAGCAAAATTAATCTGAAAGATGTTGGAGTTACTGATATAATCTTATGGATAAGAATTGATATAACTTTACAAGGTTTTGAAAGGGTACTTGATAAGTTCAGATATTTGGATTTTAATATTATCAAGACTTCATTAAATGTGAGCTTTACACTTCAAAAGAATGAAAACTAAAGTGACTCACAATTGGATTATGCAAGAGTGCTGAGAAGTTTGATGTATAACAAGAATTGCACATGACTAGATATAGCATGTGTTATTAGTAAATTGTGTTGGTACATGAGTAATCTCAATTGAACTCATTGAATGACAATGAAAACAGTTTTGGGGTATCTAAACATACTCAAGACTATTCATTACATTATAACAAATATCCAATAATAATTGAAGGATAAATTGATGCAAATTGGATCATTAGATTAAATGAAGTAAAATCCATGAGCAGATATATATTTACTCTAGGTGGATGAGCAGTTTCTTAGAAATTATTCAAACAGACATATATTGCCCTCTCTATAATGAAATCTAAATTTATAGCGTTAGATAAAGTCAGTGAAGAAGCTAAATATCTCTAGAATTTCTTGAAGGATGTTCCTTATTGGCCCAAACCTTTAGCATCAGTATGCATATACTATGATAGTCAGGCTGCAATAGGTAGGGTAGAAAGAATGATATATAATGATAAATCTTTTCATATAAGATACAAACATAATACCATTAGAGAACTACTCTCTAGTGGAATTATCATAATTTACTATGTGAAGTCAAAGAATAATGTGTCAGATCCACTTACAAAAGGCCTAACTAGAGAAGGGATTGACAGATCATCAAAGAGAATGAATTTAAGGCCTAAGACAAGTCATCAAGGCGGTAACTCTACCTAGCAGAATGGAGATCCCAAGAGATAGGTTCAAAGAGATCAAATAAAGTTGTGAATGACAGTTTGACGTTGCCCATTAAATCAATCTGTTCTCATAATAAAGATAATGTGCAGGAAATAAGGATAAAGATTATAGTTTAAATATTTTTAATGATTTCTAAGTTTATTAGGTATGACCAAATAGTTTTATCTATAGGATTAATCATTTAGGAATCACTATGTAAGGGTGAAATAAAAGCCGGTTCAAGGAGAATGATAGTAAAAGCATATTCTCTAATCTCCCATGAAACCATATTGTGTTCATGACTGAAACGAATATAACTGTGAGGACTTTAAATGATAAAAGAATAGTTGTGTGACTTGTGTTGTCTAGGTGTACACAAAAATTCAATGGTTCAAAGATATCGCATCTATCGATTGACCGAGTATATTTGATGCAAGTTCACTATGGAAAGTTCAAAGAAAAAACTACTTATCCAGATGCAATTAATCTTTTCTTTTAGATCACACAGTTTTCCATATAATTTTTTAAGAAAATTCCCTATTCATGTGGAGGATTATTAGTTCTAGGTGATAAAATGTTAATGCAAAATAGGGGAAAATTTAATTGATTTTTCACTTTAATAAACAATTATTGTCTCACATTGGTGGGAGAAAGGAACTCCTTCATTCTTAAATATAAAGGCAACAGTTCATGTGGATAGTGAGGCAAGAAGAAGAAAAGTCTTGCATCATCGTTGTTGCTTGCTTGGCTTCAGCTTTAACTTCCACTTTGGATTTAGATTTGGATTTATCAAATGATATATTGAGAGGTTATATTTTTAAATAAAATTCATATGAAACTTGAGAGTTAATGATCCTAGAATTCAATATGAAATTTCTCCTTTCGAGGCATTATTTAAAAATAAGAAAAGTAACCTGCGAGTACCCCTTTGGATTTTCATTGGTTTTTGGATTATTGGCAGTTAATTCAAACTTTCCAAAGAGATAGGTTCACTTGGTTACTTTTTGTAGTTCGGCGGCAAGACTTAGATTGACTTTTTTCTCCTTTGGAATAGTGATAGGGCCCATTGTAAAGATTGTAAGCTTTTACATAGTGATAATCTTTTGACCTAAAATAGGATTTTAGTGATGCACTTGGATATTAAGAAGGAGGGAAGGATGAGGAGTGGTATAGGTAATATGCTGAGGATTATATAGGTAGCCTGACTATGGATAGTGTGATTGAGATAAGGAAGAAGTTGATGGCAAAAAGAGATTTTGAGCATAGAGGGGTATTGATAGTATATAGGATAAGACTGTCAGTTACATTGGGGAGACTGCTAAAGAGGTGTTAGTTCTCTCGAGAGGTTGATCTGAAAAGCACCAAGGTGACTCGTGGTGTAATGGAATGATTAAAGAGAAGGTAGAAGCAAATAAGAGGGCTTACGCAAAGTGCGCCGAGAGTAAGGATGAAGAAAAAAAGAAAAATATAGTGAGGAGTATAAGATTTCTAAGAAAGAGGCCAAGTTAGAAGTTTCTGTCCTGAGTATGATTGTCTACACGACTTGTGAGGTAGGACTCATAGCCTCACCAATGTAGTGGCCCATTGTTCCTATTACAACTATGACTATGACCTTATGAGTCATAAGGTCTGGTACGAGTCGTAAGGTGGGACTTGTGACCAAACTAGTAGAGGTGCTTTGAGTTATTATCAAAATCACAAGTCATGGGGTGACTCATAAACACTAGCAGTGGTTTTCCTGCATTTTAATTAAGGGCACTTTGGACATTTTCCTCCTTCTCTAAATATGACCCACAATCAAAAATATCTTTGGAGCCTCATTATCACCCCAACACAAATCAAATACACCTCTTATCTCTCTCAAATCCCTAAGGAATAATAATTGGGTTTTTTTAAGGGATTGATCATCTAGGGATCAAAGGGTATTTTTCAGTTCAAAATTCTTAGTGTCTCAGGCATGTATCTCTCTCCCTAAACTTGTATTTTTATTATGGCATGCAATGGCTTTGTATTTCCATGGTTTTAAGTGTTTGGTTTTGAATGTTGGGTTGAGGGTTTTGCATTGTATTTCTCAAAATAGTATTCCCATGATTTACTTGCATTGTTTATGCTTGATTAATGAATTTCAAAACCCAATGGGGTGCATCAGAATAATGGATGAGACGGGGGTCGGTGATTCCCCCAAATTGATTTAATAATTTACCGGGGTCGTAGATTCTCCCAAATTAATAGATTGTTGGTCTTGGAATTGGTAATCACCTCAACCCACTTGCATAATTATCTTTGAAATATGGTTTTGCCCATTTTTCTAAACTAATGCATTGCATAAAAGGTTAAAGGAATATAAATGGCTTTGAAAGGCCCTAGTGGCCATGATATGATTTTTATTAAGTGTTTGGTGGTCGCGGATTCCCCCAAGTTAATGAATAATGGAGTTTGAGGGTCATGGATTACCCTAAGATAATGGCAAAATAAAATTTGCTTAGAAGCTTGATTTGGTATGACGATGCTATTTGGTTATTCCTTGATGAATAACTCCTCGATTAAATGGTTAGGTTATGTGCAAATATTTTAATTGAGCTTAAAGAGGGTTGTATAACTTTCCGTGAAGGTGGAGGTCCTGAGAGGACTATTATTGGAAACAACATTTGTCAGTGTGGGAGTCTTGACGACCGTGTGCATGCGTCACACTTTATATATTTGTATCCAAAATGGCGTAGGGTTGTGGATTCCCCAGAATTTCTTGGCGTTGTGGATTCCCCAAAATTTCTTGGCTATCTCTGGTTTATGCAGCTACATGCATTGGGCCCCTTTCGGTGGGGGGAGCCAGACCCATCTAGCCCATGGGTGTTCTTAGGACCGTAAAGCTACACAGTCCAGGTTAATTATTTTAATTCTCATGCTAAACCTTGTTTCCTCTCCTAGAATTATATTTATTTATGAATGCATGTATGTGAACATGTACATTGAAACTATTTTGGATGGTTTGAAATAACAACATTACATTATCATTTATCCCTGAGTTACATACTAGCGCTCATCCCGCTAACCATCCTAGTACGCTACATTATTTTATAATATAGTTTTCAAGGACACTTTTGCTTCCTTGAGCTGTGTTAGGTGATTTTGGTTCATCAGTCGATCAGCTTGAAATGTTGATCCTCATTCTTTCAAAAGTCCTATTACTTCTTTGATTGGTTTATGTCTTAGACTATTCCTTTGGATTTTTTTGGCTATTGTCGGGGGCATCCCCAACTTAGATTGATGTTTTAGTTTTCTTTAAAGGCTTTTGTAGACAAAATTGTAGGAATGGTTGTTGTTGACTCTTAGAGATTACCTTTGAGTTACTTTGATTATCTTATCATCATGTTTATCTATCTTCTATTTTTGTTTCAGTTATGTTTTGGACAGGCTATAAGGTTGGTCTCTAACCTTCGGTAGGCTTGAGATAGCCATCATGACTAGGCCTGGGGTTGGGCCATGAAAAGCTTGGTATCAGAGCCTAGATTTAGTATCCATGGGTGTCCACAAAGCCATATCAAGTAGAGTCTCTTTTATAGGTATGTAGCAAGCCACAGTTAAGAGGGAGTCTATGAGGTATTTAGGAATATTTTTATTTTTTGTGTTCTATTTAAGGCTATAGAGTCTAGTATCTTGAAATTCCTCCAACTCCCAGTTTTCTAACATTTTAGATCATGCCTCCTTGGAGATGTGATGTTCTTAGGAACTCTTCTGGCACTTTGTAAAACACCACAAAATTTGTAAGCTTAATTCAGTCCTTTAAGCTTGTCAAGGGGTCCCAGACTTAGAAAATTCTAGCTAAGTTTCCACACTTATTTTATTTTTGGCCTTCAAAAATTCAAAATCTTATTTCGCGAGCTTAATGTACTTTAATGGTTGGTATTCTTGCTAATTGACGATCAAGGAGGTCAATAGGTGTTCCTAAATAAGTTTCAGATTTTTCAAACCTCGTTTACACCACGTTTGGTGTGTCCCAAAATAGTGGACCAACGCGATCTTGGCACGCCACATTACCTATCGCGTTGGTTAACATTGTTGCAGGTTGATAAAGCCAAAAGTACTGACACTTGGCGTGATCATGGCGTGATGTGTCGAGTATCGCGTCGGTACCATTGACGCACAGCGTCACTCAACGCGTTGGTACCCAATTTTAGTCATTAAATGACCACGTTCTTAAGGGTAATTAGGTTATTTTCCTCGACCTTCAGCCCTCATAAACACGAAATTTAGTCCTCTTTTGGCTAAATACATTCCTTATTCCATAATTTCTCAAGAACAAGAAACCCTAGGTGATTAATTTCAAGCCAAGGATTCAAGCTTGCCTCCATCAATCTTCAAGAAATCATCCATCCAAGTATGTAAAGTGTTCATCTTAGGATCCCTTTCATCCTTGGAGTTCAAGAAACTATTTTTTAAAGCTTAAATAATGATGATCATGTTGTGGATTGAAATTGTATCCATGTTGTTGATTTGTATAGTTTCCATGATGGAATCTTTATGTATTTCTTTATATTATGTTAGCATGTGGATTGAATTTTATGAAATTGAGTTGATTAAAGTAGACAAGATATAATTGTTTAGTGTTCATGTCCAAGCCTAAGTATATGCATCTCATGTGTTTGATAAAATGCCTAAGTGAGTAGAATTATGTTTTGATGATCCTTTGTTGATCTAAATGATGAACTTAGGCTATAACTAGATGTTCAAAATGACTCCCATGCTAAATCTATGTCTTATAGTTGTTTGATGGAATGCTCATGAGACTAGAATTGTGAAATTATGATATGTTTGAATGCATTCCTATCATGTACAAGATTATGAATATCAAGTGCTTTATGAAATCCCCCAATGATTGTATTATGAATTGTGGCCTATGGTTATGTATTCAAAGAAGTGTCATGTCTTGTTAATTTAATGCTATCGATTCCTATGGGTACTTGTACCCAAAAATTTAGTTGTGTGACAAGAGCCAGCGCCAGTTTTCAATATACTCTCAGTCAAGCCATGGTTCTTAGAATTTAGTCATTCACATAACTAAGGAAAACTCAGTAAATTCAGTATCAGTCCAGTCCTTCACAGTACTCAGTAATCTTAATAATATCAGTCAATTATCAGATCTCAGTAGTATTTCACCAGTCAATAAAACTTAGTGAAATCAGTTCAGTTCAGTCAGTAACATGATCAGTGACAGCACAGTCAAGCCTAGTACGAACTAGGAAATCAGTTTAGTGTCTATTCAGTTGTGAATAGGATTCATCACCGAGTGAACCTAGAGATAAGGGGTCACATGCCAGCCAGTAGAGGGTGTGATCCTTAGAAGCTATCCTTGCATTCCAGAACTGCATAACCAGCGTAGGTTGAGATATACCCCTATGAGTCTAGGGATTATACATCTCATTTGAATTTTCCTACTAGGAGGGGTTGACGGAAGATTTCCCTTTTAGAGAGGGTTAACTCGCAGCTTGTGTTTACCCGTGGCACGATACTGACACCCTTCCAGCTGAGGTTACAGGTTGGACCACCACCAGTTCAGATTTGGGGTATGTCGGTTAGATGATTACTTCCCACAGTCTCAGTCTTAGTCTTAGTAAAAGAACTCAGATAGTTCTTCAGATTTAGGACTGTCAGATACAGTCACTCAGTTCAGTACGGAACTTAGCTAGTTCTATAAGAATCAGGACTATCAGAAATAGTCACTCAGTTAATAGTATATCAGTTGTATAAAACTCATGTTGTCAGTATTCAGACTTAGTAGTCAGTATTATCATGATCCCATTACCGTTACGTATTCATGTATGTATTCTCACATTCATGTTATTCAGTCAGTTAGTATTGTTCATGCATATAAACCCCATGCATTCAGCCTACCTCACTTTGCATACCAGTACATTCAAATGTACTGACGTATACTTTTCTTCTGCACTATGGTATTTTATACCATCGGTTCGGACGCTCAAGTTCTCGATCGCACTTAGCTTCAGATTTAGCCAGTAGCAGTAGATTTATAGTGAGTCCTCATTATTTAAGGATAACATGATTATTTCATTAATTCATTATTTCAGTTTTAGTAGTTGGAGTTAGTTGGGGACATATCCCATCAATTCCACAATTTTCAGATAGTTTAGAGACTTTCAGACTAGCATGTTCATACAATTTATTTTAGTTTTGGTATTGATATACCGTATTTACAGATGTTTTATTTTATCAAATATTTGAACCTTATGGCCTTTCAGCCCTTTCATTCTGCATTTATATAGTATATTATGAAGTGCTCAGTACATATATCAGTTATTGGTTAGCTTGTGGTCCTTTGGGATTGCTAGGCACCATGTAGAATTTCGGGTATCAGATTCAGAGTGTTACACACTTTTGCCCCACTTAAGGGAAACGTAGGTGGGACTTGCCCCATCTATGGAGTACAAACTAGATCTAGGGTCCCCTCCCTTGATTGTGCTGCTCCACCTAGTGTTCCATCAGTCCCCACCAATCCTTCTTCAGTTGGTGACACTCATTCTCAGTCACCATATGGATACATCTCTAATGCGGTGTTTGACCATTTTATTTATCTATTGACTTCGTTGGTGACATCTCAATCTCATCAGTTTGATCGTGTGGGTTTCGTTGCTCATTCTTCTAAGGTCACCTGAGTTGGGCAGTTTATGAGGTTTAATCCCCCAACCTTTACTGGTTCTAAGGTTGAGAAAGATCCTTAAGGTTTTATGGATGAGATGGAGAAGATAGTTTAAGTTATGCATGTTATTGATTCTGAGGGTGTAGAGTTTGTTGCATATCAGCTTGATGATGTAGTATATCAATGGTATGAAGAGTGAGAGCAGTCGAGGGTTGATAACACAGAGTAGGCTATGGGGGTGGTCTCCATCCTTGCGTGAGCTTAAGATACCCTTCATAACCAGGCCTAAGGTCGGGTCGTGACATTTTGACTGCTAAGAATGCGTTTTTTGAAAGCTTATACACAACATTAAAGGGTAAAGACGGTGATAAAAAGTTGTACAAGGTATCCAAGGTCAGGGAAAATGGGTTTGGGACCTTGATTAAGTGAAATGTATTAAGGATATTAATGAAAAAGTTTTGGTGGATGAGATTTTTATTAGGAGGAGATGACAGTCTTAATTATATAAGATCTTAAATAAATGAAGGGACACCAACATTATGTTGGGGGATTTTGAACACTTTGAGAGGCTTCACAACTATGGCTATTATAGGTGAGTTAAGGCTACAGAGGTTAAGAGGGGTATTTGTGGGATGCATCGGGGTAGAACGACTAGGCCAGACACGATCTTGGAGGATTTTTGGAAGTACACAGAAGAGAAGAAATGAATTGGTAGACTATATTGTTTTCTATTTGTATTTGTCCTGATGGTGGATGTTATGACTTTGTAAATTCAATGTGTGGTGCTTTAGTGTTTTCTATTTACGAATGATATAGTCTTGATTGAGAAGACCCATGTGGAGTTAATACTAATTTAGAGGTTTAAAGTTACCAGAGTGTATAGGTTGAGTAGATCCAAGATGAAATACTTAGAGTGTAAGTTTAGCGAGGCATCACAAGAGGCTGATGTGTTCTAAACCTTTGATACTCAGGCAATCAATAAGAGAGATAGTTTTAAGTATCTTGAGTCTATGATTTGGGAAAATTGATATATTAAAGAGGGTTTCACTTAATAAATTGGGGTAGTGTGGATAAAATCGAGGCTTGTATATGAAATCTTGTGTACCAAGAAAGTGTATCTTAAACTCAAAGGCAATTTCTATAGAGTGGGTGGTTAGATCGGCTATGTTATATGGGGAGGACTGTTGGTAGGTCAAGAAATCTCACATCCAAAAGATGAAGACAACAGAGATGAGAATACTAGGATGGATTTGTGGATGTATGATGAAGGATATGATTAGAAATAAGGTTATTCAAGATAAGGTGGGAGTGTTATCGATGGAATCCAAGATGCAAAATGTTAGGTTGAGATGGTTTGGACATTTAATGAAAAGGGACATGGATGCCAATGCAAAGGTGTGAGAGGTTGGCTAGGGATGGATTCAAGCAAGGTAGAGGTAGAATGAAGAAATATGAGAGTGAGGTGATTAGACATGACATAAAGTAGCTTCAGCTTATCGAGTATATGGCACTGAATATAAATGTGTTGCGGGGCGGATTATGGTAGAAGAATAGTAGGAAGGATGTGTCATTGTTAGGACGTAGGAGGACTTTGTTTTGTTAGTCGTGCTTTTAGATATAGTATTAGTATTATTTCAAAGTATGTTATTATTGTCATATTAACAAGAGGTCACGGGTTCAAGCCTTGAATATAACCCTTTATGCTTAGCAGGCAATAGATCCTTGTGATTGGGCCCTTCTCCGGACCCTACACATAGTGGGATCTTAGTGCACTGGGCTTCCCTTGTTTTATTATTTGGTGAGTCTTGTTTATGTTATTATTCGATGTGATTATTCCTATTGTTTATAGTACCTTTTTATTTTTTTTCTAGACTATTGTATCTTGAGTCGCGAGTCTATCGAAAACAACCTCTCTATCTCACATCTGAAGTAGTGGTAGATTTTTGTAATATTTATTCCATATAAAGTATACCACTGAATTTCGGAAGTTTTGAATTTCCACCATAGTTTTGCAAACAGAGTTGTTGACACATCAAATAAGGACCTAAATCCCAACCCCCTTCTTCTTTAGGTATACAAACTTTCAACAAGATACACCAATGTCTACTTTTTCCTTTTTCTTTGTTACTCCAAATAAACCTTGAAAAATTTTTGTGCATTTCATTGATGGTAAATTTGGTTAGATCCATAGCTGAAATAAAATATAAAGGCATGGTTTGAAGGATACTTGTGATTAGAACTACCTTACCATCATATAAAAATAGTTTACCCTTCCAGTTTTGCAAATTTTCCTTTATTTTTTTTATCAAATCATTATGGCACACCTTCTTTCTAGAATAAGAAATACGACATCTAAGATATTTGAAAGAAAATTACCCCTTGCAAAGCCTATCCAAGTAGCTACCATTTGTTCCAAAGTTGTAAGACAATTCATGTGCATGTAGAGAAGGCACTCTTTTCTCTATTCACAAACTAGCCTGAGGCTTTTTCATAATATCTAACAATGTCCATGGTCATCTTAAGTGATTATTTTCTGTAAAAGTGGAAATTATTGTATCATTTGCATAAGCTGGATGATTAGTCTTAGTAATCCATTTAGGAAGACAAAAACCTTTATACTTATTCCTATCAAATAAACTGTTAAGTGCTCTTGATAGGACTTCTGTTGTGATAATGAAGAGGGCTAGAGATACTGGGTCCCTTTATTTGACACCTCTGGTGGAGTGAAAAAAAACATGTGTTTGTCCATTTAAAAGTACTAAATACCAATTATTAGCAATTAATCTCCATATCAACTCTGTAAACACTTCTGAAAAACCTATCTTCCTCAAGACTATAGTAAGAAATAACCAAGAGACCCTATCATATTTTTTGGCCATGTCCAATTTAATAACAATATTACTTAATTTACCCTTTGTCCTAATATCAATAGTGATCTCCTATGTGAAGAGAATATTTTCTGTAATGCATCTTCTATTCACAAAGTTTGACTAACAACAACAACAAACCCAGTGTATTCCCACATAATGGGGTCTGAGAGGGGTAAGATGTACGCAGTCCATACCTCTATCTCTAAAGAAGTAGAAAGGCTATTTCCGATAGACCCCCAGCTCGAGACACGAGATACTACACAAATACATAGTAAAGCAAAGAACATGATGTCATAACATAAATACGACACCCATAAGTAATAAAAAAACAGAGAAAAGCAAACAGATTCGTAATAAAACATGGAACAAGGTATCACAACAAGAATAATACCCCCACCAAGTAATTCCCTACACTAGCGACCCAAACTGGCCCTAGCCTTCTGCCCTAATTTGCGTCCTCCAGATCTTCCTATCTAGGGTCATGTCCTCGGTGAGCTGTAACTGCTCCATGTCCCGCCTAATCACCTCACCCCAGTACTTCTTCTGCCTACCCCTACCCCACCTAAAACCATCCAAAGCTAGCCTCTCACACCTACGAACCGGGGCATCCATTCCCCTCCTCATCACGTGTCTGAACCATCTCAATCGGACTTCCCGCATCTTGTACTCCACTAGAGTCACACCAACCTTCTCCCTGATAGTCTCATTCCAAACTCTATCCCCTTTATTCATCCCACACATCCAACGCAACATCCGCATTTCTGCCACCTTCATTTTTTGAATGTGGGAGTTCTTAACTGGCCAACACTCCGCTCCATACAACATGGCCGGATGGACTACCACCCTGTAGAATTTTTCTTTAAGCTTGGGTGGCACCTTCTTATCACACAACAACCCCGACGCGAGTTTCCACTTCATCCATCTCGCCCCAATACGGTGCGAGACATCCTCGTCAATCTTACCGTTACCCTGAATCACGGAATCGAGATACTTGAAACTATCGCTCTTACATACCTCTTGTGATTCCAACTTCACTACCATCTCATTCTCCAGCCTCACGTCATTAAACTTGCATTCCAAATACTCTGTCTTGCTTCTGCTCAACCTGAACCCTTTAGACTCAAGAGTTTGTCTCCACACCTCTAATTTGTCATTCACACCCCATCGCGTCTCATCAATCAAAACTACATCATCTGCAAAAAGCATACACCAAGGCACCTTCCCTTGAATACGCCGCGTCAACACATCCATCACGAAAGCAAACAAAAAGGGACGAAAAGTAGATCCCTGATGCAATCCTGTTAAGACAGTGAAATGCTTTGAGTCTCCTCCCGCCATCCTCACCTGAGTTTTTGCTCCATCATACATGTCCTTAATTACTCTGGTATATGCCAGCGGGACTCCACTCACCTCCAAGCATCTCAAAAGCACCTCCCTAGGGACTTTGTCGTATGCCTTCTCCAGGTCGATAAACACCATGTGCAGGTCCTTCTTCATTTCCCTATATTGTTCCACCAGCCTCCGTACCAGGTGAATTGCCTCCGTCGTCGAGCGGCCAGGCATAAATCCAAACTGGTTTTCCGAAATAGACACTATCCATCTCAGCCTCACCTCGACCACTCTCTCCCAAATCTTCATAGAGTGACTCAATAACTTAATCCCCCTATAGTTATTGCAACTCTGAATGTCACCCTTATTCTTATAAAGAGGGATCATGGTACTCCACCTCCAAGCCTCGGGCATTTTTGCCGTCTTGAAGATTTCGTTAAACAATCCAGTCAACCACCTTACACCAGCCTCTCCAGCGAACTTCCAAAAATCCACCGGTATCTCACCGGCCCTGTCGCCCTACCCCTTCGCATCCTGCGAACAGCCTCCCTAAACTATTCTACCTTAAAACGTCTACAATAACTAAAATCCCGACACTCCTCTGAGTGCTCCAGCTCCCCTAACACAATAGCTCTATCCCCTTCGTCATTCAAGAGCCTATGAAAATACGACTGCCATCTATTCTTAATGTGGTCGTCCTCCACTAACACTGTACCGTCCTCCCCCTTAATGCACTTCACCTGGTCGAGGTCACGACCCTTCCTCTCCCTAGACTTAGCGAGTCTAAACAACTTTTTTCCCCTCCTTTCCCCTGTAACCCTGCATACAAGTTCTCAAAAGCGGTCTTCTTAGCCGCCGTAACTGCTAACTTAGCCTCCTTCCTAGCTAACTTGTACTTTTTCCTGTTTACCCGTCTCTCTTCTTCGTCCTTACTCTCAACCAACTTAGCATACGCCCCTTTCTTGGTCCCCACTTTCTTCTTAACCTCTTCATTCCACCACCAATCCCCCCCGATGATGCCCGGCCCGGCCCCTAGAAATACCCAACACCTCAATTGCATTCTCCCTGATGCACCTAGCCATTCTATCCCACATACTATCCACGTCCCCCTACACTCCCACACCCTTATTCCTGCCAATTTCTCCCCTATCTCCCACGCATTCACTAGCGTCAAGCCGCCCTACTTAATTCTAGGTCTACACTCCTCACCCCTCCTCTTTCTATTCTTCTTTATACCTAAATCCATAACCAAGAGCCTATGCTGGGTCGAAAGATTCTCACTCGGGATGACCTTACAGTCCTTACACAACACCCTATCCCCTTTTCTAAGCAACAAAAAGTCAATCTGGGTCTTGGCTATCGCGCTTCGAAAGGTGATCAGGTGATCGTCCTTCTTCGGGAAGCCTGAGTTCACCACCACCAGCCCAAAGGACCTCGCAAAATCCAATAGAGTATCCCCCTCTTTATTTCTTTCCCCAAAACCAAAACCACCATGCACATCACCAAAGCCTCCCGGTAATGCCCCGATGTGCCCATTGCAATCTCCTGCTACAATAATCTTCTCCGAGCTAGGCATGCCTCTCACCACCTCATCCAAAGCCTCCCAAAACCGCATCTTCTCCTCCCCCTCCAAGCCCACTTGCGGTGCATAAGCACTACACACGTTTAGGGTAAACCCCCGAATGACCAACTTAATAGTCATCAACCTATCGTTTATCCGCTTTACCTCTACTGGCTGATCTCTAAGCTCTTCATCTACTAAGATGCCAACTCCATTCCTATGCCTCTCGCTCCCAGAGTACCAAAGCTTGTAACTATCCACATCCCTAGCCTTAGACCCTACCCACTTGGTCTCTTGAACACACGCAATATTAATCCTCCTCTTTCTAAGAATCTTCACAAGCTCTATGGACTTACCCTGAAAAGTCCCTATATTCCAAGACCCAACCCTCAGCCTACCATCACTATCCACACGTCTTCCTCTACCTCCCCTGAGGCCAAACCTTGGCCTCCCTCCCACTCCCGCCAATTCCTCTTCCCCCGCCCCCACAACAGCCCCCCGCCCCAACCCCCTCGGACATGACCCTATCCGACCATCAACGCCCACAGCCACTACTATAAGAAAATATAAGAAAATATAAACAATGGTAGTAACAAAGCAGCAACAAGAAATACAAGGCTCACACAAATTCAAAGAAATAATCAAGAAACAAAACAAAACTCAAATAGAGAGAAAACACCAATGGAGTCAACACCCAAAACCCTAAACACAGAGCCCCAAGCCTATAACCCAATAAAAATCAATGCAAGAAACGGCAACAGACAATATTAACAAATCAAACACAAGTCAAAATACAGGAGATAATACTAGCATAATACGAAGAATGAAATAACAAAGGTTAGAAGTCACCGGGTTACGCTTGTAGACCAAGTTCTCCTTTCCTGCAAGGTATGTTTGATCCCCGCAAAATAATGCAGAAACTGATCACCGGAATATTATCGCCGGAGCTTCGCCGAAGTGCCACCGGAGTCAGAGCCGGTACTGTCGGAATCTGCTACCAACGCTCCGACAACCAAAGACAAAAAGAAACTAAAAAACCAAATAGATCGAGCTGGTCGGATTTGGTGATGGGTATCTAGTCGGATCTCGGGTCGGGTCCTGGCCAGCGAACAATGACGGTGAAACGACGAGCTGTTCGGCTGACCGACGAGTTGCGGCAGAGATCTGGTCGATTCTCGACCGACGAATGGCGTGAAGGTTGGCGATGGGTTGACTGCCATCGTTGACTGAAGAGAGAGAGGATAAAAGGCGGCGACGGGATGACCGCCGGATCTGGCCGACGCACCGCAGTCGAAGCTGGTCACTGACAATGGAATCTGGTGACTGATGGTGATGACGGTGTTATTACTGCCGTCGTCAGTCGAACGATGAGGCGAGGGGAGAGAGATAGAGACGACGGCGCTGTTGCCGCCGTCGTTAGTCGGACGTAGTGACGGCGTCGGTGTTGCTGCTCTGGCGTCGGTGACTTATTGGAGAAGAGAGAGAGTAATAATTATTTGGCAGTAATTATCCTACATGATTTTCATAGTTTACAAGCATGAAGAACTCAAGAGATAAATTTATTGGTAAAATTACTCAGGCTTATAGGTCTAAGATCAACTAGGTTCTGACGATTAGCCTTCTTTGGAAGTAGAATCGGGTAAGAATGGGTGATAGCTATAGGGAGTGTATTTCTTTCAAAAATAGCATTCAATAGTTCTATAACATCTTGTCCAATAATATCCCAACAAATCTAATAAAAGGTAACTGAAAGATGATCAGGGCCACAAGTACTTTCTCCCTTTAAGCTAAAAATATGTTTGACTTTCTCCATTTCTGGCAGCATATCGAGTTCTTCATTATTAAATTCTGATATTAGATGAGGAATGTGATCAAGAATAGTAAAATCTTGACTTTTCTCACCTTAATGAAACTGATTTTGAAAGAAATTTATAGCTTCTGTAGCAATCAAATTTTCATCTTCCAACTATTTTTCAATAGAATCTTGTATTATTTCATATTTTGATCCCGTGTCTTCTTCTCTTTACCAAGTTATGAAAACCTCGGTATTTATGTCTCCTTCCGAGAACCCAGTAAGTCCAGCCTTTTGTCTTCAAATATTCTTCATAATGAAGTATAATTTCAACTTTATATGTGCTGCTAAAGAACACTTCTATTTTCAGGGGAGGGATCTTCTTCAAAGAGTTGTTCTTTTAATTTTACCACTTTCTTTATAATAAAGAGCTGCTGAAAGATTCCTCCAAAAGTCTCTTTGCTCCATTTGGATAGAACTATTATTATATATTTAATTTTGTTCTTAAACATATAACAAATAGTTATCCTCTTTTTTAGTATACCAAAACTCTCACGATCTCTAGAAAACCTTCATGCTTAGCCTAGAATTCGAGAATTTTAAAAAGCCTCTTTAACTATGATTACTCTGACTTAAGGTAATAAGGAGGGGGCATGGTCAAAGCTAGTTTTTGCTAGATGTTTTTAATACCCTAAATTTGCAAGATCGAAACCCCTCAAAAGATAGTCTACTAAGTTGGCTTTCCAACATCGCGAGTCTTGCCTCGATCTGATATCATGGCAATAAGTTATGCAATTTTCCCTTTAACCGTCAGTCAACTGTCAGTGGTTAAGAGTCACATTATTCCTATAATTACATGTAACGAGTCGTTATGAGTAGTCGTAGTCACTACAAAAAAAACTTTTAGTTTTAACCTAGTGACCACGACTCCACTCCTCGTTAGAAGGGACTCGTAGTCACAACAATATTCAACCAAGAATCTATTACAGTGGTTACAATTCTCGCAAATGACTTGTAATTAGACATTATAAGTTATTGTGTGGACCCGTGTAAAGGATCCAAGAATCAAGCCTCAGAGTACGACTCCACCTAACGACTCGTAGTCAATCTTAACGAGTTGTAGGAGGAAGGTCGTAGTAATAGAAGAAAGAACCTCATACCTCAGGGTTCTAGCTTATGACTCAGACTACGACTCATAACTAGTCATAACAAATCATGAGGTGAGTCGTAACAACTGGGAATAGAATTTCTGCACGTTTTTAATAAGGGCTTTTAGGTAATTTCTACCCTTTTTAATCAAAAATGCATGTCGTTTGGGTACCCCAACATCAGTTATTCGTGGATTAAAACTACCTTAACACCTCATAACTTGAAAAATCACTTCTCTTTGCAAAATAAAGTGATTCCCTTCTTCCTCAAGAGTAAACTAGGGTTTCCCAAGAACAAGTTAAACTTTAAGGATTTAACTATGGCTTCTCTTCTCAGGTCTGTGGGATATTCATCAATAGGCTCCTTTTACCCTTGAGTCCAAAGAAATTTCCTAAATTTACAAATATAAACTATTTTTTCACTTTTTATGAAATTTCTAGTAAATTATTAATTCTATCAACTCTCTCACAGTTGTTGGGATTATGTACCATGAAAACGTGTGTCCTTATGAGAATTGTGTTTCCATATATTTGATAATATCCATTGTCCCTATCAAAATTAGTGATTGACATGTTGATTACATTTCAGGATTTTCCATACTATATTCAGTTTTACCACTTTCATAATCAGTTGCATTAGTCTATGGTGGTGGGTTATGAATATCTGATACTTAGAGATTAAACATGCATCAGTTTATGAGTTAATGATTTTTCTATTTTATGTATATAGTATTAATTTAAGAATACCATGACTTGAGCATTCCAGTTTTTATACTTCAGAGTCTTTTAGTTGGGAGTAACACTTAGCACCAAGTGAACGCAGGGATGGTGGCTCCACTGTTAGTTAGGCATGAGTCGTTAGTTGAAGTCCCTAAGTTCTAGAACTAAATTTACACCATAGGTTATGAAGGGTTCCCCCATCAATAGAGTTATGACACCCTAGTCCTTTGGGATATAATATTAGTGTATCCACGCCAGTCAGTGTTGTACCCTTAGCAAGCTCTCAACACCCTTCCAACTAGGGTTATAAGTTGGACCTCAATTAGCTCAAACTGGGGTATGTTAATTGTTGTTAAATCCCACATCCCCAATTTAGTTATTCAGATTATGTTCAATTCAAGTTTGCATGACCAAGTGTTTAGTATCTCAGTCATCCAGTTATTCAGATTATTTTAGTATATGTTTATACTTGTTATTGCATTAGATTATTTTATGTTCATGTATTCATGATCAGTATATATGTATATCATCTAGCTTCCATCTCATATACCAGTATATTTAAAGTACTAATTTCATATTCTCTTTTGTACTATATTGTCTTATAATGTAGGTTCGGATGCTCAATTCCCAACTCACACATAGTTCATTCCTATGCCACTAAGCTGCAACATTGGTGATTCCTCACCAGTCAAGGACTAGTTATTTAATTAGTTATTCATCCTAGTGTTTTTAGTTCATGCTATTTTTGTTAGTCAGAGTTAGTTGGATGTCAATCGCAACAACTCATCAAGTATAGATTATTTCTGACAGTCAAAAATGTTTTTAATTTTATTAGATATCCAGACATGATTGTCATTATTTTTAGTATCATTTAATATTATATTTTCAGTTAGTTTTGGTATAGTAATTTGTTATTTTCATCAGTGCTCATAGCAGGGACCAGATCATGGGTTACTTAGGGTCACTTGTGACTCTAAGCATCGTGTTACGATTCGGGGTAGTCTCGAATCGTGAAAAACTTGGTATCAGAGCCCAAGGTTTAAAGTATCTTAGGGTATCTAAAATCTATATTAAGTAGAGTCTCGCTCATGGGTGTGAAGCACGCCACACTTATGAGAGAGAGGCTACGAAATATTTTAGGAAAGTCTCCATTCTCTTAGTATTCATGTCCTATGATGGAGTGTGTGCTCTATTAAACTCCTTCATCTAACTCTTTCTCTATCATTTAAAGAAATCCCTCCCAGAAGGGCAATGAAAGGAGAAATAGGGACAAGCCCGCACCACTACCTATTCTTGAGAACCCTCTAAATGAGATGGTCTCTCAAATTGAATTTATGGCCACTTTCACTGCCTTAGCCAAATCTGTGGCTGCCTAAACCAATCAGTATGTCGTTGCCTTAGCCATCATCCGAAATTTGATATTTTAATCGAATGAATACCCTAGCGTTCTCTGGATCTAAGTACGAGGAGGATCCACATGTGTTTATGGATATGGTGCAGAAGGTGACTAATATTATGGGTATTACCCCAAATGAGAGTGTCAATTTAGCTTCTTACCAATTGTAAGGGGTGGCTCACACCTAGGTTAAGTAATGAAAGAAAGATAGAGGTACTGATGTAGTGCCTATAGAGTAGGATGAGTTTTCTACTACTTTCTTACATAAGTACTTTCCACTCGAATCGAGGGAGGTCATGATGCAAGAGTTCATTAATTTGAAGCAGGATAACATGAGTGTGAAGAAGTATTCATGCAAGTTCACCCAGTTATCAAGATATGCTCTGACTATGGTGGTTGATTTTAGGGCCAAAATGATTAAGTTTGTATTTGGCATTTCTGAAATTGTTGTCAAGGAGTTTAGGATAGCTATGTTGATTAAGGAGATAGACCTTTCTAGATTGACGGTTCATGATCAGCATATTGGGGAGAAGAAGCACAAAGAAAGGATAGGGAGAATAATAAGGCCAGAACAAGTAGTTTTAACTTCTTTCAGCAGAGGTCAGGAGGTGGTAATCATCCTCAGTTCTGCCAAACATCATAAGCTCCAGCCCCATCTTCTTCTAATGCTCTAGTGTGTAAGTTCAGACAGGATAATTGGGATAGAGCACCAGGCTTTAAATCCCATGGTAGCCTTAATAATGGTCACACCAACCCAGTTTATAGGAGATGTGGTAAGAACCATAAGGGTGATTGCATGGTAGGCAGTGATGCATGTTATATATGTGGAAATCCAGGTGTATGGTAGGAAAAATCACTAGTAGGGCCAGACTAACTCCTTATCAACTTCAATAGGTCGCCTAACTCAGCAGGGTTTCATTTTTAGTGCAACTAGAGGACATCATCAAAATCGACTCTATGCCCTTCAGACTCGACAGGATTAGGAATCCTCTCTTGTTATGGTTATTAGTACATTGTATTTGTTACACTTTCATGTGTATGGATTATTAGATCCCAAAGCCACACAGTCATTCGTTACTCCTTATATAGCCATTGACTTCGGTGTTAGCCTAGAAATTTTTCTAGAACCGTTCTCAGTGTCCACACTTGTAGGTAGCTGTATCATAGCTAAATGAGTGTATAGAAATTTACTAGTCATAGTGTCCCCAAAAGTTACCTCAATTGATCTTATAGAATGACAGATAACCAATTTTGACGTTATTTTTGGCATGGATTGGATCTACTCTTTTTATGTATTTGTTGACTGTAGAAATAGAATACTCCAGTTGTAATTTCCTAACTAGACAGTCATAGAATGGAGGGGGAGTACCTCCACGCCTATAGGTTGATTCGTCTTCTAACTTAAGGCAAGAAAGATGATATACAAGGGTTGCACCTATCATCTTTCCCAAATCAAGGACTCAAAATCTGAGATTCTAAGTATTGAATTAGTTCCCGTAGTTAATGAGTTTTTGGAAGTATTTTTGAAGATCTTCCTTAGAGGGAAATTATTTTTTGAATAGATCTCCTCCTAAACACCCAACCTATTTCAATCCCACCTTATAAAATGGCTCCAGCCGAGCTTTAGAAATTGAAAAATCTATTAGATAAGTGCTTCATCAGGCCTAGTATTTCACCGTAGGATGCCTCTATTCTCTTTGTGTAAGAAAGATGGTCCTCTTAGAATGTGCATTGACTACTGTCAGTGGAACAAAGTCACAATAAAGAATAAGTATCCTCTCCCCAGGATTGATGAACTGTTCGACCAACTTTAGGGTGCCAATTCCTTCTCCATGATAGATCTCAGATCCGGCTATCATTAGCTCAGAGTCAGAGAAAGTGACATTTTGAAGGCAGCCTTCAGAACTCGGTATGGTCACTTTGAATTTGTATTTATGTCTTTTAGACTAATGAATTCCCCTGCAAATTTTATAGACTTGGTAAATAGAGTGTTCAAGTAGTACCTGTACATGTTTGTCATATTATTCATAGACGACATCCTCGTATATTCTCATAGATAAGGTGAACATGAAAACCATTTAAGAATTTTTTTGCAGAACCTTAAGGATCACTAGTTATTTGCTAAGTTTAGCAAGTGTGAATTCTGGTTAAAATTAGTAGATTTCATTGGCGACATCATTTCTGGTGATGGAATTCAAGTTAGTCCTCAAAAGACCGAGGTAGCATAAAACTCGGCTAGACCCATCTATCCATCAGATATCTGGTTACTATAGACAGTTTGTTAAGGGATTTTCTTCTATTATTCACTTATGTCCAGATTGAACCAGAAGAAAGTCAAATATGAGTGGTCTAATCCCTACGAGAAGAGTTTTTAGGTGTTGAAGACTCGACTCACTTCTGCTCCAGTTTTAACCCTACCATAGGGTTCAAATGGTTTTGTAGCTTACTATGATACTTTGAGAGTTGTTCTTGGTTTTGTGTTGATACAATGGGGCAAGTTTATAGCGTATGCCTCTGGAAAACTCAAATCTCATGAGAAGAACTACCCAACTCACGATTTTGAGTTGGAAACAGTTGTTTTTGCCTAAAATATTTAGAGGCATTACCTCTATGGGCTTCATGTTGAAGTGTTTACTGATCACAAGAGTTTACAGAATATGTTCACTAATAAAAACATAAATCTTCATTAGAGAAGGTGGCTATAATTATTAAAAGACTATGATATGTGTGTGGTGTATCATTTGGGTAAGGCCAATATTGTGGTTGATTCCCTTAGTATATTGTGTACGGGAAGTATTGCCCATGTTGAGGATTGTAAGAAAGAATTAGTTTGTGAAGTTTGTCAACTTACTAGATTAGGTGTTTGGTTGGTTGATTTTGCCGAAGGTAGTGTATAGTTTCAGAATGGTTCAGAATGTTTCTTGGTTTTAGAGGTAAAAGAGAAGAAAGATAAAGATTCTATTTTGGTTAAGTTGAATTAGGCAGTTTGAGATCAGAAGGTTGAGGTTTTCTCCCGGGGGAGTTGGTGTACTTCATTGTCAGCGCAAGTTATGTGTTATGAACTTAGGTTGTTCGAGGCAACGAATGTTAACAGAGGTGCATGGTTTACAAAATTCATGGCTAAATGTTCCAATTGTAAGCAGACTAATTGATAACCAGAGGCCTAGTGGTATTCTTCAAGAATTCAGCATCCCCACATTGAAGTGGGATGTGATAAATATGGACTTTGTTACAGGGATACCTCGTATGCATCATCAGCATGATTTTATTTAGGTCTTTGTGGATAGAATGACCAAGTCAGCCCATTTATTTTTGGTCCATACTTCATATTCTTTTGAGGATTATGAGAGACTCTATCTCAAGGAGTTGGTAAAGTTTCTTGGTGTTCCATTTACCATCATTTTAGATAGAGGTACTCATTTTATCTCTCATTTTTGGAAGGTTTTTTAGAAAAGGTCTTGGTAGCTAAGTTCATCTTAGTATGACTTCTTAGCCCCAAATAGATGGTCAGACATAGAGGACCATTTAGACCTTAAAAGACATGTTGAGGGCTTGTGTTATCAATTTAAAGGGTTTTTGGGATGTCACTTGCCTTTAATTGAGTTTGCCTATAATAAAAACTATCACTCTAGTATTTATATGGCTACATTTAAGGCACTTTATGGTAGGAGGTATAGGTCTCCTACTGGTTGGTTTGAGGTTGACGAAGCTACTTTGATAGAGCCAAATTCAATATATGAGGTGATGAAAAAGGTTTAATTGATTTGGGAAAGGATGAAAATAGCTTAACGTCATCAAAAATCTTATGCAAATATGAGGAGGAGGGAGTTTGAGTTTGATATTTTTGACTTAGTGTATTTAAAATTTTGCCCATATGAAAGGGTTTAAGAGGTTTGGTAAGAAAGGGAAGCTCAGTCCCAACTATGTTGCCCATATAGGATTTTGAGCTATTTCAGGAAGGTAGCCTATGAGTTAGAGTTGCCTATTGAGTTAGAATCAGTGCATCCAGCATTCTATGTCTCTTTTCTAAGAAAATGGATTGGTGGTCCAACTTCAGTTGTTCCTTTAGAAAGTGTGGGCGTGGAAGATAGCCTCTCCTATGAAGAAGTCCTAGTCGAGATCCTTGACTATCAGATTCATAGGTTGCGAAATAAAGAAGTTATTTTATTGAAAGTTCTGTGGAGAAATCAATTAGTTGAGGGAGCTACTTCTGTAGCAGAAGCTGATATGCGAGCCAAGTATCCTTATCTTTTCTCTTCCAATACAAATTCATCTCGAAGAGAATGGTTTTCTTAATTAATTAGTTCTCTTATTTCTATTTCATCTATCCATCCATACTTAGGTTATAGCAGTGTTCATGAGTTCAGTTCAGTCCATGGATCATGTTTTAGATTCAAATAGTTAGTTATGATTCAGCTCATAAGTGTTCAGTGAATGATCTCAGTTTTTCCTAATACCTAGCTTAGACAATTTCATTCGGGGATGAATGATCCCAAGGTGTAGATATTGTAATACCCTAAATTTTCAAGCTCTAAACCACTCAAAATATAGGCCACTAAGTTGGCTTTCCAACACTGCGAGTCTCAACTCGATCTGATATCATGGCAAGAAGTTATGAAATTTTTCCTTTAAGTGCCAGTCAGTTGACAGTGGCTTCGACTCACGTGATGACCCATAATCAGACATTATGAGTCATTACGAGTAGTCGTATTAACAACAAAAAGAACCTTTAGTTTAAGCCCAGTAACCGTGACTCCACTCCACAATTCGTAATCAGCCATTTTGAGTCATTATAAGAGACTCATAGTCACAACAGTGTTCAACCAAGAATCCATTCTAGTGGTTACAAGTCAAGCACATGACTCATAGTCAGACATTACGAGTCATTATGTGGAGCCGTAGCCTAACTAGTAAAGGATCCAAGAATCAATCCTCAGACTATAACTCTGCCTAACTACTCATTGTCAATCATAATGAGTCATAGGAGGAAGGTCGTAGACATAGAAAAAATAACTCAAGACCTCAGGGTTTTGGGTTACGACTCAAACATGACTCGTGATCAGTCGTAATGAGTCGTGAGGTGAGTCGTAATGATTTGGAACAAAAATCCTACATGTTTTTAATAAGGGATTTTTTGTAATTTCCACCCCTTTAAACCCAAACCCATGTTTTTCGGGTACCCCCAACATTATTTATTGGTGGACTAAAACTACCATAATACCTCGTAAGTTCAGAAATCACTTATCTTAAAAAAATAAAGTGATTCCCTTCTTCCTCAAGAGCAAACTAGGGTTTCCCATGAACAAGATTAACTTCAAGGATTTAACCAAGCCATCTTTTCTCATGTATGTGGAATATTCATCAATGGTCTCATCTCACCCAGTGAGTCCCAAGACATTTCCTAAATTTACAAATACAAACCCATTTTTCCCTTTTATGAAATTTCAAGTAAATTAGGAATTCTTTCAACTCTCTCCCAATTGTTTAGATTATGTAACATGAAAACATGTGTCCTCATGAGAATTGTTCTTCCACATGTTTTATAATCTCCATTGTCTATATCAAAATCATTGATTGATATGTTGAGTACTATTCATGATTTTCCATACTATGTTCAGTTTTACCACTTTCATGATCATTTGCACTAGTATATGCTAGTGGGTTATGAATACCCGATACTTAGGGCTCAAATGCACATCAGTTTGCAAGTTCAAGATTTCTCCAATTTATGTATACAGTATTAATTTCAGAATACTATGACTTAAGCATACCAGTTGTTAGGTTATGTTTTAGCTATACTTCAGAACCTTTTAGTTGGACGTAATATTTAGCACCGAGTAAACGCAGGGATGGAAGCTCCCTCGTCAGTTAGGCATGAGTTTTTAGTAGTAGTCCCTAAGTTCTAAGACTACATTGACACCATAGGTTATGTGGGGTCCCCTATCAGTAGAGGCATGTCGGCCTAGTACTTCAGGATATCAGATTACTAGATCCTTGCCAACCAGCATTAGTACCCTTAACTGGGTGTAGACACCCTTCCAATTGGGGTTACAGGTTGGACCTCGATTAGCTTAGATTGGGGTATGTCGGTTGTAGTTAGCTCCCACAGTCCTCTATTCAATATTCAGATTATGTTTAGTTCATGTTTGTATGACCATGTGTTCAGTATCTTAGTCATTGAGTTATTCATATTATTTTAGTACATGTTTATAATTATTGTTGCATTCGATTTTGTATGTTCATGAATTCATGGTTAGTATATATGTATATAAGATAGATTCAATCTCAAATACCAGTATATTCAAAGTGCTGATCGCATACTCTCTTTTACGCTATGTTGTCTTATAACAATAGTTTGGACGCTCAGTTCCTAGGTCCCACTTAGTTCGTTCCCATAACAATCGGTTGTAGCATTGGTTTGTCCTCCTAAGTTGAGGACTAGTTATTTTATTAGGTATTCATCCTAGTATTTTTACTTCATGCTATTTCAGTTAGTGGGAGTTAGTTGGGGGTCCTTCCTAATAACTCATCATGTTTAAATAATTTCAGACGGTCAGAGATGTTTTCTGGTTTATCATATATCCAGACATGATTGTCATTATTTTCAATATCATTTGATATCATATTTTTAATTATTCTTCATACAATATTTTATTTCCTCAGTGCTCGTAGCAGGTACAATACCATGGGTTATCTTTGGGTCACTTGTGACTCTAAGCACCATGTTACGACTAAGGGATAGTCTCAGGTTAGGACAATGTTCCACTTACCAGTTCGAGAACTAGTCTTGCAAATCTTAATTAGTGAAAACTCTATCTAGTCTCTTGAAAATACAATCTGGTCCAACTCTTCCATTCTTCCAAGTAAAATGATTTTCTTTGAAAGGAACTTTTCTAATTCAGCGGAATTGAAATAAAAAGCAAAATCCTTATGCTCTTGAATCACTGGAAGACATCAATCTTCTCTTCCACATTTAAGGTTACATTAAAATCTCCCAAATAATCCAAGGATAATTCATGTTCAATGTGATATTGTAGATACTATCCCACAAAGATCTCCTCTTATTTTCTAAACATTTAGCATACATTAGTGTGATAATGTAGTATCTATCAATGTCTTGAAAAAATAACTTAAGTGTAATTTGTTGATTTGTCTGCATGATAACTTCCCCATCTATCTACTCCTTCAAAAAACCTATAATTTCCCATTGCAATTTAATTTTGCATAGGCCATTTTTAATCTTTTCTTGTACTTCTGTATTTGATTAGCTCTTTAGAAAGGTTCCAAAAAGCTATAAAACTAAATTTATGATGATCATTAAGAATTTGAACACTGTGAAAATACTTTGGGGTTCTTACTGATATAATATTCCATATTTGAGCTATCATCATAAAGTACTAATGGATTTGGAAGATGAATTTCTTGTTAGGACTCCTCTTTGTTTAGTCCTTTTCTTGATGTGTTTTCTAGAGTTAACCTCTGATGATGAAGCAATTTCATTTAAATTTTCTTCTTTGGTACTTGCAGGTGTATCTTCAATACCCTTGTGTGTCACAATATCTTTGAGTTTCTTGATGGGTGATGTGTCCTTTGTTGCACAGTCTTCCTTTGCATCATATAAATGAGGAATAACTACTTTCTCCCTACTTACAAGTAATGGTTCTTCTATTAGATCATCTTGTTGGTCAAGTCTTGAATTAACTTGATTATTGCAAATATGTCTATTTCCTTTTTTTTTTTCAATACTTCTATCTATTGTTGTATTTAACGAAAAATGATTTTTTGTAGTATTATTAACAAAATTATCAGTATTAGTTCCTACTTCTCCCTCCCCTTGTTGTGCTCCATAATTAGTACAAGAGGTTGCATCGCCTGGTTTCTTTTGTGTTTAGCATCAATTTTTTGGTTTTCATTTTTGTAAAATGAATTGTTGACTTATGCCTTTGTGGTTTCTCCTCGTTATTTCCACTAAAATTCTCATTGTTATCATCCAGGTTGCTATTTTTGTCATTATTAGTTTACACCATCTCATTAACAAGTGCATTGTTCTTTTTATCTGAAAGTTCCTCAAATGTATTCTTTGTAGTAACAGCTTTATTTGCTTGCTCTGTTGCAGTGTGAATTAAGAACTTCTTAGTGTTATTCTCCAGTGTGAATGTCTTTTTAGTATGGTTCCATTGTTGTATAATGATAGCCTCTTTGTTCCTCATTTTCATACTTTCCCTCTATATTTTCATTGGTGTCCTTAGTCATTTCCTCCTTCAGCTTAGGATGTAGAACTCTGCATTCTTTTTTACTATGGCCTTGAGGCTTGCACTTTTTGCAATACTTAGTTAACATATCACACTGAATTTTGACTCTCTCCAATCTAGACCCCTTTGTCCCTAGATCTTCAATTTCCAACTCAATAAATTTTGAAAGATCTGCCATTCAATCCACGTTTGCTTTAACTCTGGCACAATTGGGTCTCATCTTATTTATAGTAGCCATATCTAGATAAATAGTATTTCCCACCATAGATGCAAGAGAAAAAAATGATTCTTTTACAAAAATAATGGGCCAAAGGTCAGGGGAAGATATCCGGGACATGAGTTGCATAATTTCTTTGATAACTTTGAATTTTGCATCATAAATAAGAGGCCTTTTATATGATGCTCTATCTTTTGCAGTAATATTGTAAGAACTCTTAGACATAATATTCATAAAATCTTCAAACAATTAAGAGTGCATAAGAATATGTCTATTTCTCCATATCCCAAACTTTAATCCATATTTTACATTGTATTGCATGGGGACTGCCAGCTATGTAAAAACCTTACAATCACCACATATTGCAAATTCTCAATAGCGTTCATACATTTTACTTCATCCTAAGTCCACGTAATTCTAGGTATACCTTCTTTATAAGTGTGCTTTTTCATAGGGATAGGTTTGATTTGAGGTGTTTTTCTATTTTATGGCAAATTTGTATTGAAAGGATTCAACATGTAGGAATAACTGTTTGTTGTTGTATCTCCATTAGGCATAAGCTTTAGTGTGATTATCAATTTATGGTCATTATCTATGTTCTTTGTCAGTAAGATTTAAATAAGTGGTGTTAGGAAATAAAGGAAATTAACTATCACAAAGAAATGGGGGAGGCTAGCCAGCCATAGAAATCAACTGGTCAGTGGATGAAAGGGCCATGATCGAATTATGAGGCAAATGTATCATCTAGGTTTGACTGAATCACTCATCTATCCCTTTGATAATGCTCACCTATACCATCAAAATTGGTAGAGGACGGTCGTTGTCAATAGCTCAACTTATGTTGAGGTCAAATCCACGAGGAGCGAAATTAGAATTCTAGTTTATGGGTGTTAAATTCAAGTAGTAACTGATCCGCAATGTGAATAAAACACAAAAAAGGAGGCAAAATTCAAAATACATCAACCCATGTCACAACAAAATGATATAAATGCCTTCTCAATCGTTGACGCCTTTTATGAGGATAAAAAGGGGTATCAATAGGTTGTCTTGGAGAATTCTGAGTAGTCAAGAGACCCAGGCGTGCCGCGATAGTAAATCAGGCGTTAATGGGAGAAAACCTAGAATTTTTATTTTTGAGCAAGTGTTTTTATTTTTTAAATTAGCATTTAGTATAGAGAAGGTGAAAAAATGAAAAGGGTCAGCTGGAAGGTCATGACGACATCCATGACAAGCCGTCACAACTGTTACAAGCTATCGTAAATGTCGCCAGCTAAATCAGACTTGAGAAATTCTCTTCCTACTATTGAAAATGATCTTGATGGGCTATCACAATCGCGACAAGCCATCATAAATCATCATCAGTACAAAGCCTAAAATCTGAAAATTGGGCCTAATTTTAATCAGATTTGACCTGGCCCAAATTGCGAGCCTTTTCAAATTTCCACCGCTTTTAACTTCTTTTTCTTTAGTTATTTTTTTCCTTAGTTAAAATAGTTCCTATTCTTGGCAAAACAATCTAAGAAAATCTAGTTTAATAGGTGTGTTATTTGCACTTAAGAATCACGACCATCTTCTTCCTTCACACTTTTTCTTTTGCGTGGCACTATATTAAAAGCTCCATCAGGTATACTCTACTTCAACACTTCTTTGCTTGTGATGTATGGTGAATGAAAGATAACTCAAGTCCCCAATGTGATTGAACTAAGTTCAAACTTAGAAAATGGCTAAAATCGCACGTAGGGTTTGCTGTACAAGCCCAAGGGTTGAAAAGATAGCTCATGATTCAAATTCAAGTAAATCTTGAGCAAGAATAGGAACCAAAAATTTAGTTAAAGTCAAAAGTGGGTTCTGATAAGTGTGATGACATCCATGATAGGCTATCACCATCGTGACAGCTTATTAGGAATGTCATCAAAAGTTGACAAAACTGAAGTTGGTTCTGGATAGAGCTGATGATAATTGTGATGGGCTATCACAATTGTGACGGCCTAGCATGATGGTCATCAAAAAGTGTAAAAATTTTTTGGATTCTATCTGAGGTTGACGACAACCGTGATAAGCTATCACGGTCGTGAGGGCTTGTCATGAATTATCATACACTTAGGGCCTGAAATATAAATGAGCTTAAATTATTAATGTACCTATGTTTGTGATATTTAGGGCTGATTAAAGTTCTTCTAATGTCTCTAGGTACTCTAAAATGGAACCAAAAAGAAAGAGTCCCGTAGAACCAAAGAAAGCGACCGAAGATGATGTACATTGTAAGCTCCTTAATAAGGAATTTGACTATGAGGAGGAGGAACCCTTGCTCAGAAAGCTAAAAAAGAAGAAGAGTCCAAACAAAACTCCACCACCTCTACCAATTGACGTGGAGGACAATGATGATACTGAGTCGACCACAGCTTCTGAACAGGAGGGTTCTGAAAAAGGTGAATCTGAATAGCATGAGTCTGAACATGCTGAAGCTGATGAAGACGATCAAGAAAAATCTAAAGAATCTGAGTCTGGAGGAATAGCTTTTGGGTCCCCATCCACTGAGAAACAAGATGATGAAGAGTCTCCACCTCAGAGGACTCTTATGTAAGAACTCGAAAGTGAGGAACAATGCTAGATGGAAAATCCTTAGATCTAAATATATGTATATTGTTGGGTTAAAAAGAACTGATAGAAGGAATGCAAAGAGGCCAATCCAAGAAGAAAATATGATCATCAAAAAAAGGTTGAGCAGATACCCTAAGGTGGAGAAGAAATTCAAAGAATACGGCTTAGGATGGACTACAGGAAGGGGAGGTTTATTTCGCCCCATATTGGTTTAGGAGTTCTATGTGAATTACCAAGCCCAGTTGGAGAATATGTGCAACCCAGGTTAAAAAGAAGCAGATCAACTTCTTCTAATGAGAGTTTGGGTGAGGGGTGTAAGCATTGATATTTTGACTAGAGCCATCAATAGATTCTTGCACGGCCCCGACTTCATGCCTCGGGTCACCACACCGTTATTTTATACTCGGATAAAGAATAAGGACAAACAACATTCTTGGTTGGCCAACATCATTGCTGATGGAGAATCGACTTGGGTAACAAACCCAAATGAGAGAATTTGTAAGTCCTCATTGACTTAGGAGGCAAAATTTTGGTAGGGCATAGTGCGAGTTTGGCTAATGCCTACTGAGGGAGACAACATTCTAGGTGATGACCGAGCTATTTTGGTAGCAAGTTTGGTACAGCAGCTTCCCTTAAACTTTAGGGAAATCATTGCGAATGAGATGAAGATCAGGATGTTGAGGGTCGACATTGCTTATCCTTTTTTGTGTCTTATTATAGAGCTTTGCAAAGCTTCTTAGGTGACAAAGATTGTGGGAGTTGATGAAGACGTTTGTGCCCAAAAGAATCACAACTCCATCCGATTTGATAAGATTCAGTCGGGACTTAGACTTAATAAGAGGGAAGAAGTAGTAGCGAAACCACCGGTTACAGATGCAGGAGCAACACCTCAGGTCAATGTATAGGATTTTTCAGCACAGGCAACTTCAGTGCTTGAGACTGAAGCCAATCCCTCAATTCCTCCAGTAGCAACTGGTTTGGCATTTCAGCTTATTGATATCAGGAATGTGGCTAAGCAAGCAAAGTGGTACGAGGCCCAGATACATGCCTTTGCCAAATAATTTGCTACTACTGTGGACAAAAGAATCAAGGCTGCACTAGAGCTTTTTATGACATTGCCTATGCGAGTTGTAGATTTAGAGAACAGATTCGATGCCCGGACAAAAGAGATAACAGGTGATGATCTTACTATATTCAGGGCTGCATTAGATAAAGTTAATGCTGAGGTTGGGGTGTTGCAGTAGCACCAAATTATGATGCCAACAGGTCCAACTGTGGAAGAATTAGAGGAAGAAATTCCTATACTTGATATCACTACATATTCCCCAAAGAAAAAGAAGAAAAAGAGGGGAAAAAAGGCAAGGGTAAGAGAGAAAAGCCAGATAGTGAAGAAGAAAGAAAAGCGAAGAAGTCAAAGAAGAAGGTAGAAAAGGAAGAGTTAAAAAGGCAAGATTGGAGTCTATGGCTGATAATGAGAAATGGGAAGCAGCCATTCAAGCTAGGGCTGCGGGTGCTTCATCTATCCAGGGTCCGACCACTGCCATACCAGATGCTCCTGATGGGGAGAAGACAACAGATGATACAGTATCAGGGTTGAAAACCCAGGATCCACGTGCTTAACTATCTTCAGGTATACCCAAACCCTTAGTGCATTTTATTTTTGATTATTAAGTTGAGGGTGTAGGGTAAATTGTTGTTGTAACATAATCTGTAGATAATTAGGAGTAGTACAAGTACTTAAGGCATTTAGCTTATTTTGTGATTTATGAGTACTTCTCCAGTGTTCTAATCTACTGTGTACTATGTGAATTGCATCCATTGTGACCACTGTGTGTCTTTTTGTGGCATTAGTATGGCAAATGAATGACCTATGTTAAACAAATGCATGAATCGGATAAGTAGTGATATGTAAGATACTTGTGTGCCATATGTGTGTAAGGTCTTACTCAGTTCCTGTTGTGCTTTGAATCTTTACCTTACCTGTTTAGTCATGCCATGGTCATCGGATAGGCATTAGGAAAGGATCATAGGCCATTTTTTCATATTAGCCCACGTTAGTCTAAATGACCTTCCCAATGTAAATAATATCCCTTGCTCCCCCTTTGAGCCTAAATAGCCTATTTTTTCTTGTGCACCTTTCACCTTCCTATTTATATCACAATGAACCTTTCTTGGACCTGGTCCTCCTTGGACACTATGCACCTTGACTTAAGCAAATAACCTAATTTGAGGGTGGCTATTTTAGGGGTGCATGATGCCATCTGTGTATGAAGAGAGGTAGAATGAGAAGGATGAATAAGCAGTTGGATTTGGTGAAAAAGAAATAAGAAAAGAGAAAACTGTGTGAAAAATGATAAAAAGATAATCAGTTAATTGAAAAGACGTCATCCATCTTGAACACGCATGATCAATAAAAGAGGGAAGAAAAGAAGGTTAAGAGTTGAAACCCCTAAGGTCTAAGGTAGTGTCAAGGAGGCTTAGTCACTTTGAAATATTCATGAATATCATACCATCCCCTAGCCTACATTACAAGCTTAAGAAAAGCCCTATAGTGATCCTAACTTACCTGTTTGAAGACTTAGGCACAGACTATAAGGGAAATCCTATGGCATTTAATGTGCAATGTTGGAACTTTGTTCTGAGAGTGGGTCTTGTGTTTATCCCTGTGTGTATAAATTCTGATATAAGTGAAAAAGGGATTTATGTATTGTGAGGGCACACTAGGTATATTGATATTCACTTTCTTGTTTGGATAGTGTGATTTGGGTATGTGCTGGGTTGTTATTGTTGGAATTTTTGCCATATCTTGATCCTTGAGAGTTGCATGGGTGTTTTTAATAATAGACAAAATTGCTCTTACTTTGAATGATGTTGGAGATGGTGCATGCATTCTGAACTGATATGAGTAGTTAGCTGCCAAATTGTACTTTGTATACTCTTAGTTATGTTAAGGTTTCTTAAGGACAAGAAATTGTTTAAGTTGAGGGTGTTGATGTGTGAGCCCATGCTAACACATTTGAAGCTTTTAACTCTAAATAATTGCAAAGTCTTGAGAAACTTTAGTTGTTTTTGATTAGTTTACTTTGGTTTTGTAGTAAATGTAGAGAAGAAGGAGAACCACAAATAAAGGAAGCAAAAAGTATGAAATCGGAAGCAAATGAAGAGCTAAGTATGGTTGATGACATCCATGACACATCGTCAGCCTGGTGATAGGCTGCCAAGGATGCTGTCAAACTTAAATAGAAGAGGGGAGTGACAAGAAGTTTTGTGATGACTTTCATGACACGCCGTCAAGATCCTAATAGGCCGTCACTATCGTCGTCAACCTTATGCAGCAGAAGCTAAATTTGCAGAGAAGCTGACGACGTCTGTGACAGGCCGTCAAAATCATGATAGGTCATCATAGTCGCCGTCATCTATTCTGAAGAACATCTAAAACTTTAATTTTATTTCCTTATTTAGGGTTAACTATTTAATCCTTGTTTTAGGGTTTTTCTATTATCCATCAATTAATTGATATATCCTACAACATACGACTTTTTCTTCTCTCTCTCTCTCTCAAAGATAAATATTTTGGTGGTTTGCCTTGTGATTCAATTGAATGAACACTTTTGATTTCCTTCATTATTGTAAGATAATCCTTTCAATTATGAATTCAACTTGTGTGCTTATTTCCTACATCATGAGTAGCTAAACACTCTTAACATAGGTTATGAAATCTAGGGTTAGGTCATGATAAGGTGTTGATTAATTACTCAAAGTTTAAAAGGTGTTAGCATTTCTTGGTAATTTTGATATTCTAAATTATGTCTGTTGGTTACAGACAACAGGCGTACCTACTTTGATTTTCTTGAGAAAAAAATCATAAATAGTAGGAAGTGAATTATTGACAGGGACTCAGAAAGGCTTTGTTTAATAATCAGCGTTGTAATAAGGTCGATTAACCTGGGAAGTGAGTTGTGATTCCCTAAGTCTGAGAGAATTAGGAAATTGGACTCTTGAATAGGTTGAGAGATATTCGAGCATACTATCGATAGAGATATTGATTAATTTGTAGCATCTATCATATACAATAAACCCTAGTGAACATAATCTCGATTATTACATAAAATATTAATTACAAACATCAATCTCGAAGTGACTAACAATTGTCTGAGAAATGTAAACCCCCATTTCAGGAAACAGTAAACTACCAGTGAATTATTTCATAAAAAACTTGAGTTCACACCCTATTCCCTGTAGGATTCGACCCCAACCTAGTGGGGTTTTATATTGACAATGATCGCTTACACCATTCAAGAGTGTAGTTTGAGTGTTAACAAATATCAATCCCTAAATAAATCAACTAACCCTATCATACTCTATAGTTAGAATAGAAGTAACATTCCTAGAATCAAGATGACCTCCTAAAGTTGAGCTGCCAAGAACAACTAAAAAGTAGTTTAGTCCACATACGAGTCTCAACTAGCCCAAATTATGGATCCAATCATTACAAATAATCAAGAACTCATATGCAACCATGCCTGATGTACCAGAAAACCTAGGCAGAGATAATCTCAAGAACCTACCCAATATCTTTTTCTCCTCAATAGACATAGCAGGAAGGGCATCCATCAGTAACTATTGATTTGGCAAGTATCAGCTGGGCAACCATTGGTATAGGAGGGACCTTAACTCTAGAAGCTACAGCTATAGGTTACACCTCCACCTCAGTACCTGTCCGATTTGAAGTTTGTGCGATGGTGCACCACCAACCAATCCCAAAACCTGAATAAAAGTATCCCAGAGCACTGAAGAAGAAATAAACCACATTGGAACCTAGGCTAGTCCTTATCCCACTACAAGCTGGGTAAAAAAATCTCTTGCTTGGGGACATGAATAGGTTCTAGTGAAGGACCCCTACCCTTTCCCCTAACTGAGGACACATCTGTAGGTTGTAAAAGACCTCTTTATCATCCACGAACAGTAATAAGATCCATAGTCTCTATCATAGGACCCTTATCTCACATAGAGATAGCACCTGTCCTAGCCATCTACAAAAGAGTAAAACCAAAGAAATTCTTTATAAAACAACTTAGACTCTTAGGACAAAATAAGTGAAATAAGTGGAGAACTCTTTAGAATATCCTATATCCTCCTGAAGATAAGAAATAGAAATCATCATTCTAATTTGCGAGACTTTACCAAACACTTTTTCTTGTACCAATAATATTGATAACCCTAAATTTTGATACCAATTTTTTATGATCAAATTTACAATTCATGATGGTATCTACATTATCCCACAGTAAGTAAGCTAAACCTTAGCCTGGAGCTATACGCAATGGGCTAACTTGGTGGAAAATGTCCTAAAAGCCAAAAATCAACCTTTAAAAATTTAAAACAACAATAAAGTAGACATAAAACTCTAATAGATGAATAAAGTGTCAACAACCATCCCAAGACTCTCTAATGTCGGTTCTAGAGCAACTATAAATGAGATTTAAGTACTAAATAGTCAAACACAATTTGTCTAAAAAACGAAAGACTAAACATAGATAAATATAAGGAGAAAGGTTAAATCCAAATCTAAGAGCTCACATAATCTCCCAAGTCAACGATGAATGAGTGCCACATCAATGGCCGCAGCTGGTACTTAAGTATGCACCAAAAAGGTATAGAACTGTCGTATGAGTACTAAACCATGTGAAGCATCCCAAGTTTGAAACCTTATAAAACTTCATGGAATCTCGTTGTTTGGACCCAATAAGACTCATGGTATGAGCCATATGCTGGGGTACAAGTAGTGAAGTCCTATCGTAAGTTAGCCAATGTTAGTAGGTGGGATGGTTTTTTTATTATAATGGATACAACTTAAGGGTAAGTGTCGTATGGTTGGGTAAGAGTAATATAGTTGACTCGTAAGGTGGACAATGTTTGATCCTCCTGGTGTTACATTCTTCTAGGGATACAGATCATGGGTATGGATTGTATGCTGAGGTTACGACTTGGGTAGATAATCTGTATATTAGAAAGTCTCTGATCCATGTTTGAGTCTTGGTTACAATTGGGTGGGTATCAACTGTAAGGGAGGTTACGACTCATAAGGGGGTCAGTCGTGACCTTGTGTCGGGCTTTTATGGTATTTAAGTAGGGGTATTCTGGACATTTCTCTACTAACCCTAATAAGGACCCACAACTTCTAATATACTTAGGAGGCTATTTACCCTATTATCTTACTCTTAAACACTTAGAAACTCTTTCTAAACATATCATAATTATCTCAAGAGCTTTTGGAGCAAAGAGCTAAGATTTCAACTAAGGGGTTACTTTGGGGTTTGTCTTAGTGAATTATTTCCATAAATCTTCATGTTTTAAGGAATGATTCTCTTCCATAATTGTAATTTCAATTAAAGGAATGGTTACATGGTTGGTTTCATGGTTTTTCTCTTGCATGATTGTGTCTTTCAATTACTGATTTAGGGGTTTTAATGTTAAATACTTGTTTATGATTTCCTATGGTTTTAATTATGTTTTCTATGCATTAACAGTTGTTTTGGATAATTTAATTACATGGTAATGGTTTAATGGAAATTGAATTTGGTATTGGTTGTATAATGCCCCTAAGGTGTTTGATAAAATGCTTATAAAGATATATTCATTTCATTGACTAATGTTAATGGAACTCTTGCTTGTTTTCAGCTTATATATGAATTCTTAAATGTTTTTTAATGTTTTAAAAAGGTAAATGGATAATTTTGTATGCTTGTAGAGAACATGATAGTCTCCCAAGAGGTTTAATATGGCTAATGATAGGGCACTTGAATGTACCCATAATCTAAATAGTTTGGCTATGGATAATGCTTGCAAGTATGGTGGTATGATGATACCACTAGTTTATTGAATATCCTTGGTTAATAAATGGATAATTGGACTAGTTATTAATAGTTTTAATTATACATTAATGGAAGAAAGTGTAAGCTAAGTCATGAAAGGTGGCGGTTTTAGGGGGATAAAAATCAGAAACTCATATTTCTCGATATGAGAGGTCTTCGTTCGCCATATGAAAATATCTCCTTTATATTTGAGGGATGTACTAGTCATCCAAGGGATATTTTCTGGTCGTGTGGCTACGTGTACTGGGACCCTTTCAGCAGGGGGAGCTAAACCCATATGGCCTGTGTGTGGTAGGATGGCTAAGTTACACTACCCAGGTAAAGGTTTTTAATGGCATGCTAAACCCGTTCCATTTTTCCAGCACTTATATATATGTGTGGTTGTTTGCATTGGATGGTTTTCACTTGTTTTTTATAACTGACATTACTTTATCCTTATCCTGAGTTTCATGCTAGTGTTCACCCAATAACCCATCTACTCAAGTTTGTATACTCACGCTCTATTAAACTCTTCCTTTATATTACTTGATGTGGGGATATCTTATTGTACTAAATTAGCAAAATTCCATATTTTCGAAAGGCATCATTTCATGTTAGACATTCTTGGAATTTTACTTTCTTTTTGAATATTGGTTTTGGCTATGGTTGGGGGCATGTCCTAATTAGATATTTGAATTCTTTTGGATAGAGTTTTTGTAGTACTTCTGGGGGTTCATATAGGTAGGATTGATAGTGGTGTCAACCTTAGAATTGGAATAATCTGGGAGGCTGGCATCATCAAATTTAATTTCTCACTGTTCCATCATATTATATTTTGGCTTTGTTTATCATATTATATTTGATATCTCTAAATGGTTTTGTATAGTATGGATGATTGGTTTTGTATGGTTAGACTCTGTTGGGTTGGTCAATCAATCATCACCTTATCCCAAAGTCTTCACCATAACATTATGCAATTTTGTTATATGCTCAAAATTCAACTCATCCAAGGTTATATAAGGTGGTAGGGTTGGGTTAAGAAGTCAATCTCCAATTCTAGTTGGACATGGGAAGTCCATTACGACAAGGCCCCAGTTCGGGTTGCGTCAAGTTTGTATCAGAGCCTAGGTTTATGGTTAATTAGGAGTTCACAAAGCCACGTCAAGTAGATTCTCTTTTAGGGGTATGTAGTGCACCACACTCATAAGGGAGAGGCTACAAGACATTTAGGAATATTTAACTTTCTTGATATTCTTTCTTTAAGCTTGACTTCTTAATCCTGGAATCTCCTTTATTCCTTGTTTGTTCATCTTTCAGATCATGCCTCCTAGATCTAGAACACAAGTAATTTCTTCTGCCCTATCTGGAAGTGATGCTGAGGGAGCATGTTCTACTCTCTAGATTAATCTTCGATCTCATGGTCCTATTTTTAATTATACTAGAGTTCCTCTTATTCCTCCTACTGCTCCTCAGTCCCTCAAGAAAACATGACAAATTCAGAGGTTTTTTAGTCTATGCATGTTATTTCCCAACTAGTTGTTGCTCAGGCAAAATAGGTATGGATAGTATTATGTCTTCTAAGGCCACTAGGCTTGGATAGTTTATGAAGATGAGTCCTCTAACTTTTACAATAGTGAAGGTAAAGAAAGGCCTACAGGACGTTTTTGATGAAATAGAGAAGATCTTTTGGGTAATGAGGGCTACTCATATGGAAGGAGTAAACTTGGTAGCTTATTAGACCAAATAGGTCTCTTATCTATGATATGAGTAGTACGACAAAGATAAGGATGATGTAGAAGAGCATGATTTTAGGGAATCCTTTCCTAATGCCTTCATAGAATGGTTCTTTTCTCAAGAGTTTAGGAAATATAAAAAAGAGAAGTTTATAAACCTCATACAAGGGAGAATTTCTATAAAGGAGTATGATTTGATATTCCATCAGTTGTTGAGGTATGCTCCTAATTTGGTGGTTGATATGAGGTCGAGAATAAGGAAGTTCACTTCTGGACTGAATAGAGATCTGGTTTTGGATAGTAAGACTATTTTGCTCATAAAGGATATGGACATGTTGAGGTTGACTGTTCATATGCAGTTAGTTGAAAATGAGAAGAGAAGGTAGGCAAAATATAGAGATAGTCAGGGTAAGAGGGGCAGGTTTATTTATTAGAAAAGTGCCCGCTTCAGGGTGGTTGAGATGGTGGGAAGTGGAAGAAAAAGAAGTGGGGGAGTTTTGGTTCCATCTGTACTACCATTGCTCCTTACCCCAATAGTTAGGCGATAGGTGTCATCATAATGGTGATAATTCTCGAGCGTAGAGAGCCCATTCTTAGGAAAGTGGAGGTTAGTTTATTTCTTCGTGTCCTCTTTGTCAATTTTATAGTCGTCCTCATCAGGGATTCTATGAGGAGAAGAAGGATAAGTGCTTCACGTGTGGCTAAGTAGGCTATCCGCTCAGGGATTATCCATCTAACAAGGTCGCTACGAGGGCGAATAAGATTTTGGTTTCTTTATCTTCTATTCCAACACTCGATGGTAAAGCATCTTCTTCTGCTATTGCTCCTAGTTCTAGTGCTGGTCAAAATAGATTTTATGCTTTTGAATCCTGTTAGGAATCTGAGGCATCGCTTAATATTTTTACTAGTACGTTACCATTTTTCTCTTTTGATGTATATAGTTTGCTTAATATGGGTTCTACCTTTTCCTACGTGACTCTTTATATAGTTGTGTCTTTTGGTTTTGATCCAATGATTATTTCTGATCCATTTTTGTTTCTACCCTAGTAGAAGATGCAATCATTGCTAAATAGGTCTATATGGGGTGTGTGATATCTATGAGTAGTAGACAGACTTTGACGAATCTATTTGAGTTGGGTATGGTAGATTTTGATATAATTTTGGGCATGGATTGGTTGCATTATTCTTATGCAAATTGTGATTGTCGAACCTGTAGGATCATTTTTAGGTTCCTTAGTAAGCTAGAAATAGAATGGGAAGGTTATTCCTTAGCACCAAGGGGGAATTTTATTTCTTATCTTAGAGCTTAAAGGTTAATCTTTAAGGGTTATCTTTATCACTTGGTCCAAGTTAAAGATTCTTCCTTTGAAGGTCCTTCATTGCAATCAGTTATGGTAGTTAATGATTTTCCAGAGGTCTTTTTGGATGATCTTCTAGGTGTTCCTCCAGATAGGGAAATAGAGTTTGGTATTGATTTACTTTCAGACACTTGTCCAATTTCTATTCCTCTGTATAGAATCGCTCTATCTAAGTTAAGAGAGCTCAGGGAAAAATTAACGATCTTCTACACAAAGGGTTTCTCATTCTACCATTTGTCCATGGGGTGCACCGGTGTTGTTTGTAAATAAAAAAGATGGTTCTCTTTGTATGTGCATCAACTATAGGAAGTTGAATAAGTTAACCATCGAGAAAAAATATCCTCTTTATCGAACAGATGATATGTTTGACCAGTAGTAAGTTGCCAAGTTCTTCTCTAAGATAGATCTTTGGTTTAGGTACCATAAGTTGAAGATTAGGGAGGTTGATATCCCTAAGATAGCTTTCTACACTTGATATGGGCATTATGAGTTTTTGGTGATGTCATTTGGATTGACAAATGCCCCAACAGTATTTGGATCTCTTCGTTATTATTTTTATTGATGATATTCTGGTGAATTCAAAAGTGAGGAGGATCATGCTAATCACCTCTGTGTAGTATTGTAGACCTTAAAGGAACAACGGTTGTATGGTAAGTTCTCTAAGTGCAAGTTTTGGTTGAATATTGTGACTTTTTTGGGTCATATCATTTTGAGTGAAGGGATTATGGTGGATCCGTAGAAGGTGGTTATGGTTAAAAAGTATCCTAAACCTATGACTCTATCTTATTTTCAGAGCTTTTTAGGTTTAGCTGGGTATTATAGGTAGTTTGTGGAGAGTTTTTCATCGATAGATACTCCTTTGACTAAGTTAACTCAAAAGAAGGTTATTTTTTCTTGGTCGGCTACGTTTGAGGGGAGTTTTTAGATGTTAAAGGATAAGTTGACTTCAGCTCCAATTCTAACCTTTCAAGAGGGCAATGATAGGTTCGTGGTTTATTACGATGCTTCTCAGGTTGGTCTTGGTTGTGTGTAAATACAGCATGGGAAGGTAATAGCCTATGCTTCCAGGTAGTTAAAGGTGCATGAGAGGAACTATCCTACTCATGATTTTCAGTTGTTGGACGTTGTGTTTGCTTTACAAATATGGCCACATTTTTTAATATTGTTCATGTGGATATCTTTTCTTATCACAAGAGTTTGCAATATGTGTTCTCAAATAGAAAACTTAATCTCAAGCAGAGGAGATGGGTTGAGCTTCTCAAAGGCTAGGATATTAGTCTTCACTACCACCCAAATAAAGCTAATGTGGTTATTGATGCTCTTAGCAGGTTGTCCATGGGTAGTTTGGCTCATGTGGAAGTAGGGAATCAAGAATTGGTAAAGGATATTCACCGTTTGATAAATCATGGGCTTAGTATCTTTGACTCCTAGGATTGTGGTGTAATGATGTAAGAAGTGGTTAGATAACCTCTTGGTGCAGAGATTAAGGAGAAGCAATTGTTGGATTCTACCTTGATGAAAATCAAAGGTATTATTAGTGGGAAAAGTTAGCAGATTTTGAGATTAGCAGTGGCGGTACTTTTCTGTACCAAGGGAGGTTGTGTGTTCCTGATTTAGATGGGTTGCGACAAAAGATCTTGGCTGAGGTGCACGAGTCTTGTTATGTTATCATCCTATAACTACCAAGATGTACCATGATCTCAATCTGAAATTGGTGTAGTGGCATGAAGTGAGACGTGGTTGATTTTGTGTCAAGTGCATGGTGTTTCAACCTGTTAAGGTTGAGTACATAAGACCTGGTGGGTTATATCAAGAAATTATATTGCCTGAATCAAAGTGGAAGGAGATCAATATGGATTTTGTTACAGGTAATCCTCAGTCTTGAAAGCAATTTGATTCGATTTGGGTCATCATGGATAGGATGACAAAGTCTATGCATTTATTGCCTGTGCAGACTAATTTTTCGGTGGAGGATTATGAAAAGCTTTATCTTCAAGAGATTGGAAACTGTATGGGGTGCTTATTTTGATTATTTTCAATCATAATACGTAGTTTACGTCCCACTTCTGTCAGTCTTCCATAAAGGGTTAGGGATAAAGGTGAGTTTGAGTACTGATTTCCATCCATAGTCGGATGCACATGCGGAGAGGACCATTCAGACATTAAGATATACTTCAAGCCTGTGTGATTTATTATGGTGGCAGTTAGGTTGAGCATCTTACTTTGGTAGAGTTTTCTTACAACAATAGCTACCATAAGAGTATTAGTATGGCTCCTTTTGAGGTGTTTATGGTTGGAGGTATAGATCTCCATTTGGTTGGTTTGAGCTCAGTGAGGCTAATTTGTTTCATCTAAATTTGGTTCGCCAAGCTATGGAAAAAGTGAAGGTGATTCGGGATAGGCTCAAGGCTACCCAAAGTCATGAAAAGTCCTATGGGTATCTTAGGCGTAGAGACTTAGAGTTTGTAGTTGGTGATAAGGTTTTCCTTAAGGTATCTCCTATGAAGGGAGTAGTGCGGTTTGGGAAAAATGGAAAGATTAGTCCTCGGTACATTGGTCCTTATGAGATTTTGAGGAGAGCGGGCAATGTTGTGTATGAGTTAGAGTTTCCCTCTAACTTGAGTTTGGTTTAGTCAGTTATTTATGTTTCTATGTTGAGGAAATGTGTTGGAAAGCCTTCTTCGATTATTCCTTTGGAGGGGTTGGATATCTCAGATTCTCTATCATATGAAGAGGTCCCGGTTGAGATATTAGATAGGCAACTTTGTCAGTTATGGAACAAGGATGTGTCTTTTGTTAAGGTTGTATGGCAGAACCACAAGGTGGAAGAGGCCATGTGGGAAACGAAGGAGGACATGAAGTCTAAGTATCCGCTCTTATTTTTTGCTCTTAATATTCATGGGGAAGGTATGTGTTCTTAAACACATCATTATTTTTGAAGTTTGTTAAAGGAAAGGTTAACATCTGTTCCTCTTTGTTGATAAACTTTGTTAAAAGGATGTTTGATAATGCAAATGACTCTATGTGTGGTTACCCCTACCTTATATGCCATTCGGGGATGAATGTTCCTGGTGTGGGAGACTGAAGCATCCCAGGTTTGAACCCTCAGAAAATTTCCTAGAATCTCGTTCTTTGGACCCTATATGACTCATGTACGAGCCGTATGTTAGGGTATTAGTGATAAAGTCATGTCATAATCTAACAAGTGTTTGTTGGTGGGATGATTTTTGTCACTGGAATGGATATGACTTAGGAGTGAGTATCGTATAGTTGGGTACGATATGTATAGGTGACTCGTAAGATGGATAGTATTTGATCTTCCTGATGTTACATTATGCAAGGGATATAGATCATGGGTATGGATCATATGTTGAGGTTACGACTTGGGTAGATGAGTGGTATATTAGATAGTGTCTGATCCATGCTTGAGGTTTGGTTACAATTGGGTGGGTATCAACCGTGAGGGAGGTTATGACTCGTAAGGGGGCCAGTTGTCACCCTGTGTCGAGTTTTTATAGGATGTAAATGGGGGTAATCTGGACATTCCCTACTTACCCTAATAGGGACCCACAACTTCTAATACACTTGGAGGTTATTTACCCTATTATTTTACTCTTAAACACTTAGAAACTCTTCCTAAACATATCATAATTCTTAATAGCTTTTGGATCAAAGAGCTAGGGTTTTAACTAAGAGATTACTTTGGGGCCTGTCTTGGTGAATTCTTCCATCAATCTTCGTGGTTTAAGGCATTATTCTCTTCCCTAATTTTAATTTCAATTAAAGGCATGGTTACATGGTTGATTTCATGGTTTTTCTCTTGCATGATCATGGAGTTCAATTACTGATTTGTGATTTTTTATGTTAAACGCTTGGTTACGATTTCCTATGGTTTTAATTATGTTCTTTAGGCATTAATGGTTGTTTGTAGAATTGAATTGCATGGTAATGGTTTTATGGTAATGGAATTTGGTTTTGGTTATATTATGCCCCCAATGGTGTTTGATAAAATGCTTATAAAGATATTTTTATTGCATTGACTTATGTTAATGGAACTGTTGCTTCTTTTCAACTTATATATGAAACCTTAAATGTTTTTCAATGGTTTACAAAGGTTAATGGCTAATTGGTTATGCTTGTGCAGAACATGGTAGTCTACCAAGAGGTTTAATATGGCTAATGATAGGGCACTTGAATGTCCTCTTAATCTAAATGGTTTGGCTATGGATAAAACTTACACAGTACTTAAGGAAGCAAACAATCCAAAGAAGATCACAATGCATGCGTAAACAATAATCTAGAAGATCCTCATACTTTCCTTACTTCGTTTTTCCACCAGGGTTCCCACAACCTAGTTAAGGGATTGAGCTACTCATAGGTGCAAAAAACTCTATGGATGTCACGATCCAAACCGGGGCCTGGCCATGACACATATCTCAAGTCCAATAAGGACCGGAGACCACCCCCTACACCTAACCAACAAAATACAATAACCTAATGTTTAATGAATTTCGAACATATAACAAGATAGTAAAAATAAACTCAAAGAGTTCAGGATAAGTCAATGGCCAACAATCGGATAAACCAACCAATAAACCTCACCACCCATGTCCACAATAATCCAACAAAGCTTTCTAAACAAAATCGGAATCAATAAAGTGTTGGGACATGCCCTGACCCTGACAATGGCAATGACAATAACAATGTTAATGATAATTTAAACTCTCAATTCTAGTCTATGATAAGAACTAATGAAATGTCTAAGTCTTTCGAAGAATGGAAACTTACCACTTCACCACAATGAACCGATGAACCAAACTAATCCACCTAACTCTGTGCAGGAAAATTAAAAGTATCTTTGGTGCCTGCATGACATGGGGATATATCAATCGGAGATGGTTAGGGGGTTTAGCACTAGCATATAACTCAGGGATACAGGATAAAATAATTCAATGGGTAACCATTCAAAACTAATCCAAAATCAAATACACATAATCAAATGCCAATACATATATATCATGTACCGGGGTAGGGAACAAGGCTTAGCATGCCCCTTATTACTTTAGCCTGGATTGTGTAGCTTAACCATCATAACATAAGAAGGCACCGACGGGCTATATGGTCCCAGTTCTCCCCTAGGTAGAAGGTCCCTAGTACGTGTGGGCGCACAAACTAGAGGGTATATATATGCCGACTCGAACATCCCAGCATATCAAGGTGACATAAGCACCTAATCAGGTAATATAATATGGGGGACTCGAACCTCCCAATCATATAATAATAATAAGGGAGACTCGAACCACCCGATAGTGTATACCTCCACATCAGCAACCGTAGTTTCTTGTATTACTCCCTTGGGACCTCAACTTTCATGACTTATCTACACAACCATCATTAAAGCCCAGTTAAATCATTCTCACACATTCCCATATATTTAACCATAATATTCATTTAGGCATACATTGTTGGTATCGTCATACCAACTAAACTTCCAAGGTAATATCAACATGCAAAACTAATTTTGTCATTTAGGGAAATTCACAACCCCCTTGGTTCGATCATGCATTGGCTTGGAGAATTATACAACCTCATAAGGCTCAATTCAAAATCATTATGCTTCATTAACTTTTCACATTGTGCAATAGTTCAAGAGTATTTCAATATGCATACTTTTCATATTCAAAACCAATTTCACATATGGGGTTGAGGTCATTACCATTTCAAAAGTCACAAGTTTGAGGAAAATCGCAATCCCCTAGTTTATTCACCATACCCATGCACCCCAGTAGTTCAAAACCATAACTAAAGCATGAACAATCATATGTAAACCATGGAAAAACATTCTTCAAAACAAATATTCAAATACCTCAACCTATGTTTCAAAACCATCATAAATACCAAATGAACAATACTTAAAACATATGCTTTAAACAAATTAGCAATTAGGTAAGAGTAACATGCCTGAAATACCAAGTTTCACAGAAAGGATTCAACCCTTAAGCCGTTGGATGACCTACTTCTTGAAAACTCTGTGTATCTTGCTTGAGAGAATTTGAGAGAGTTCTGAGAGTATTTAATTACATTATGAATGAGAAATAACCCCCTTGAGTGATTTATGAACGTGGGGTTTTAATTAGGTAAGAAGGGAATTGTCCAAAGAGCCCTCAAATTAAAAGCTAAAATTTAGTTGTTAGTGTCTACGATTTACTATACAACTCGTAGGGATTCATTATGACTCATCACCAATGTTGACCCTAAAACTCAACTAATACAACTCGTAATAGGACCCAATGACTCATGGGGTCCAGTTGTAGTCAACACAAAAACCATTAGGGGAAAACATTGGACAACCTACAATTTGCAGAAAACGACTCATAGTGAGTCACTTATACTCTCATCAAGACTATTTAGGCTATCATTTGAATTACACACACACTATTTAGGCTATGATTTAGGCTATTTAGGCTATGATTTAGGCTATTTAAGCCATACATACATAATTTAGGCTACGATTTGGGTCTAACGACTCATCAAGACTCCTTACAACTCGTAGGGTAAGTCGTAGTCAGGACAATATGGATATAATTTTAGAAATTCTAGGAGATCACCACCTGGGGTGTTTCATTCCCCTTTAGGATCATTCATCCTTGAATGATAGGTCAAGGCATCCCTTAGCATGATTTAACTTAGAAATACACCCACACTTACCTTTAACAAAGATAGAAAACAAAGATGCCAAGATCACACATACCTTAACCAAAAAATTTTGAAATAGGGAATAGGAACATATACTTAGACTTCATGACCTTCTCGGCTTCCCAAGTAGCTTCCTCATACTGTTGGTTCCTCCAAAGAACCTTTACCAAAGCCACGACCTTCTTCTGTAACTAACGAACTTGCCAATCCAAGATCTCCACCAGAACTTCCTCATAAGACAAAGAATTCTAAATGCCCTCACCTTTTAAGGGAACAACCAATGAAGGATAAACCACAAACTTCCTCAACAATGAGACATGGAAGACCGGATGGATGGAGCTCAAGCTATAAGAAAATTCTAATTCATATGCAATATTACCAACCCTCTTCAAAACCAAAGATAGACCAACATAATGGGGGTTGAGATTCCCTTTCTTCCTAAAGTCTATCACACCCTTCATAAGATACACCTTTATGAATACCCAGTCACTAACATTAAACTCCAACTTCCTTCTCTTTATATTCGTGTAGGACTTTTAGCGACTTTGGGCAGTCTTAAGCCTATCCAAAATCACCTTCACCTTTTTCATGGCTTTGTGAACCAAATCAGGGCCAAATAACCTATTTTAACCAACCTTAAACCACCTAATAGGAGACCTATACCTCTTACCATACAACACCTCCAACATAGGCATACAAATGCTAGAGCGATAACTGTTGTTGTAGGCAAATTCTATGAGAGGCAAGTGGTCAACCCAACTACCACCATAGTTAATCACACAAGATCTGAGCATATCCTCTAAAGTCTTAATGGTTCTCTCCGCTTGCCAATCCTACTATGGGTAGAAAGCGGTTCTAAGGCTCACTTTATTCCCCAAACCTCTCTGAAAGAAACGCCAAAAGTGTAAAAAAGAACATCCAACTTCACAATCTCATTAATAAAAAACTTGGCATAATCCTCAGAAGAGAAATTAGCCCACACTGGTGAGAAGACTTAGTCATCCTATCCATGATGACCCAAATTAAATCAAACTGAATGCGAGACCGAAGAAGACCAGTAACAAAATCCATATTAATTATTTCCTATTTTTACATAGGAAGCTTAATTTTTTGAAATAATATATTGGGCCTCAAGCACTCCACCTTCACTTGCTGAAACATCATGCACTTCGCCACAACATTTGTCACATCCTTCTTTAAGTTATTCCACCAATAAATTTCTCTTAAGTCATGATACCTCTTTATTGAACTAGGATGAACAGTATAACACGACTCATGAGCTTCGACCGAAATTCTTCCTCACAACCCATCAACATCGGGAACACATAATGTATCATAGTACCTCAAGATACCATCACCACCAATCTCAAAAGCCATCACTTCTTGCCTACCTACATCCTCCTTGAACTGTATCAAGATAGCGTCCAACACTTGCTTCTCTTTTACCTCATCACGTAGAGATGACTCTGCTACCTCTTGAACAATCACACCATTATCCTTAGAATCCAAGAGGCGGACTTCAGCATTAGACAAATGGTGAATATCCTTCACTAATTCCTATTTCTGCTCGTCAAAATGAGATAATCTCCCTATGGATAACATGCTAAGAGAATCAGCAACCATGTTAGCTTTACCTGGGTGATAGTGGAGACTCATGACATAGTCCTTAATAACTCAATCCATCTCTTTTGCCTTTGATTTAGGTCTTTCTAAGTAAACGCGTATTATGGGCTCTTATGATAAGAATAAATATCCATATGGACATCATACAAATAATGTTGCCAAATCTTAATATAAATACCACAGCAAACAAATCCAAATCATGAGTTGGATAATTCTTCTCATGAAACTTCAACTATCTAGAAGCATATGTAACCACCTTGTTCAATTAGCGATAATCCGTGCATATTGAAGGGACCCATCCATCTTATGAAAGAATAGAACCAGAGCACCCCAAGGAGAAATACTAGGGCAGATAAGACTCTTATCTAAAAGATCTTTCAACTGCTCCTTGAGTTATTTCAACTCATCCAAAACCATTCTATAAGAAGTAATAGAAATAGTATTAGTGTCCGAAAGAAAATCAATCCCAAAATAAAATTTTGTATTGGGTGGAACACCAAGAAGATCATCAAGGAAAACCATGGAAAATTCATAGACCACAGGGATAGTCTACAAGAAAGGAACTTCAGATCTAGAATCCTTAACATGCACTAAGTGATAGAGGCACCCCTTGGAAATCAATTTTTGGGCTCTAAGATATGAAATGAACCTTTCCTTAGGCACTAGGGTACTACCTTCCCATTCTATCACCATCTCATTAGGGAATTGGAAACTGACCCTTCAGGTCCGACAATCATGAGTTGCATAGCACGAATGCAACCAATCCATCCTAAAATCACATCAAAATCTAATATGTCCAACTCGATTAGATCCATTAAGGTCTTTCTACCACAAACTGACATCATAAAACTCTTAAGATCTTTCTAGCCATAATGTATTCACCCACTGGGGTGGACACAGAAAAGGGGTCTGAAATACACTCAGGGTTTCAAAACCAAAATGGATATCCATATAAGGGGTCACATAAAAGAGGGTACACCCAAGATTAAGTAGATAATATACATCATGAGAAAAATTTTTAACTACACCAGTAACAACATCGGGGGATGCCTTAGAATACTGGCTAGTGGCAAGAACATATAGACGATTACATCTAGTGTCCGAGCTATAAGAAAAAGTAGCACCCTTTGGTTCAAGATCTAAATAAGTAGTAACAGGAACCTTATTTTCTCCAAAATTAACCCTAAAAGTACAATCCCTCTACATATAACCAATTTCCCCATATTTTAAAGCTCTTATTCCTTCTCTATTCACAAACACCACGATGCACCTGACCATAAAATCAACATGGTGATATGATGGAGCTAATTAAGCCTCACTATCTTGAGGCTGGCACCCTATACCCTTGGACCCATACTATCCTGGAAACGACAATCACCTGATGGCTTTGGATAAGGAGCACTAGACGTAGAGTAGGAACCAAAATTGCCCTACTTCTTCTTAGACCATTTCCCACCATCTCTACCACTTTACTGCTGACCTTCACTCTGATAAGAATGCCAAAACTTCTTACTCTTCCTTTCACTCGTCTCATCCTACTTCTTTTCTTTCTCAACCATCTATAAGTACACCACCAACCAGGAGATGTTCATGTCTTTATTAAGCAAAGAAGACTTGCTTGCCATGATCAATTCACGGGATAACCCAGAAGTAAACTTCCTCATTCTAGACCTCATGCTAGACACCAATACCAAAGCATATAATGACATATAATGAAACTTTAAGGCATACTCTTTTATTGCCATCTTGACTTGCTTTAAATTAATGAATTCCTTAGTCTTTGCCTCTCTCAACACCTAAGGAAAAAAGTGATCAAGAAATGAACTAAAGAAGTTATCCCACAAAGCAAACACAAGATCATCACCCCTAGACTAGTCCTATTCCTCATACCACTGCTATACCACATCCTTCAACTGGTAAGTGATGAACTCCAAACCCTCCACATCAGTAGCATGCATCACACAAAAATTCTTTTCTATCTCTTTAATGAAATTTTAACTTTCGTCCTCAATTTTAGAACCAGTAAAAGATGGAGGACTTAACTTCATAAATTGGCCAATAATAGTGACCTCATATGATGAAGAAACAAAAACAACTCACTCAATCAGAGAGGCCACTAATTGGGTAAGGATACAGATCAACTGGAGAAGCTCTGCATTAGACATGCTAGCTTGAGGTGCCTAGGGCTGGTGAGGGTGAATCGATGGAACTCTACCAGGGCAATCAAAAGCAGTGACCATAGATTGGGTCTAAACTTCTTAAGTAGAACGAGCTCCATCCATCTTATCCTCGAATGGGATAGAAGAGTTTCCACAAACATCATATCTTCTGGGAGACATGATCTAAAAAGCAAACATATGGGTATTAAAGAAGCTTTCAAGACCTTTGACTACATAGCCCAAAATTGTCACACCCCAAAGCCTAGACAGAATGTACAAGAATTGTATAATAATGTGCTATAAAATTGGCATATATATATTTTAAGCAGAAGAGTTACTATCCTAAAAATTTATAAGGGCCTACATAAATGCATAATTTTGGATCATTGAACCCAACTGATATTGAAAAGTGAAACTATAACCACATGAGACAACTTAATATAGTCCACAAAGCCTCTAATAGAATTTGTACCCTTACAAAGGAATATGGTTGAGACAGGACCCCTAATATACCCAAACTATAAATACAATCATGACTAAAGAGTATTGGACATCTATTAGCTCCAGATGAGAGAAAAGTTCACCAATGACTTTGCAGAACATGAGATGGGTGCCTAGTATGGAAGTCTGCACATCGGCATACCTGATCCTATGTTTATAAAAATAAGGTGTCCCGAATGAAGGAACGTCAATATATATGTATAACACATGTATTGGCATGTAAAGCAGACAAAATAACAAGTAATAAGTATTGATGCTCGTATGGATTAGATATCAAGATGAAGGACTTATGAGCATGCAAAAAAATGATATATAATATAAAACAGAGGCTAATACACTAGTTTAACAGACCTATCATAATTCAATTGTTAAGGATTAGTAACTAAGGTTCATATTTTCAGAAGATATAGTAGGACTTCTGTAAGAAACCTTATTAGTTTATACATGTGTCCTCAAAGTTATTCTTCATTATAAGACACCTAGAAATTTGCCTAGGTGATGTCCTATGCCTATGTCAAATACAAATAATCATAAGATTGTCTACCAGGTGATGGATGTCCTGTGACTATGTCAAATACAAATAATCATAAGATAGCCTACCAAAGGTATTCTGAGTCAAATGTATGGCAATTTTGCCTCATATCTATGTATGCTTTTATAACTGAACCGCACTCTATTGTTGTGTACGCTCCTCCTTAGGGGCTCACTATGAGGGTCAGCCCACAGGGCATATATGCCATATATTGGATCGAGTCAAGAGAAAGGGTGCATGACATTCCAGCTGACTCCAAATGCAAATGATGCCACAAGGGAGGGTACGCCATAATGTTTGGGCTCACTATAATGGTCTGGTCGTAATTCTGTGCCCAAAAGTATGTCGTTGTGTGCCAAGTAAAACCTAATGCCCTCCCTCAATAATAATAAATTTTTAGGATATACCACCTTATATGTCTATACAAGTAAATTATAATGACGATTATTTAGCCATTCAGGTAGTACTTTTCATATACAACTAACTTTTTTAATGTGCTCCATATATTTAATCATAAATCCTTTAATTATGTTGATTTATAATGTCACTATATGGTCAAATTTACTAGTACGACTATGTCATGTCCATTTATTCTAATTTATAGCATGTGACACATATATATCATGGGACTTCTAGGAATTTCTAATGAATATGAATACCATAATGCATAACTCTATTGATGCTTGGCTTGACGAGAGAAACATGAATATTGTGACTTCATCAAATAGAGACAAGAAGGGTGATGACAAGTAATTTCAAATGGAATTAACATATAGATATTAAGGGCATACTAGGCATGTATTCGCAAACTAAGCAAATAAGAATTGAAGGCTCTATTCACATATTGAAGTACGCAGTGTTGACTCTTATAGGAGAAACAAGTAACAATAGATTGTGCCTTAACAATGAGGGACGTTTTAGCTTTACATACCTCAAGTTTTGCCTTAATATCTGGGCATGTCAATCCTCCTTTCACTCTAAGCCAAAATCTATATTTTGTAGTCAATATTAATGATTTTATTACTCAAAAACTGCTGCAAATCTCATCAAAAAACTAGAAACGGAAGGAGGAGCTTTCATTAGCAATCTGTTAATAACGAGCGAGAATCCAACCCGAACTATGAAAGGATCTTACCCTAGGCCTTGCCTTTTAACACGTTCGAATGAGAATTTCTTACTTTAAGGCATAAAATCTTATACAAATAGCAAGTACAATAGTTATTAATACCTGTTCAAAAATATGCTCGGGTCACACTGACAATAGATCGAACACTAGGGAAGTGGCAAGATCTCAAGACCCTTTAATTCCACAAAAGTTACGTTTAACTCTTGCTATAATATGGTGTAGAATCAATATTAGTACTATGTGATAAATGGAAGGATCTCCATGCTTAATCTTAAACTTAACTTACCTTGGCTAACACTAAAGTTGATCTCATCCAATTGTTCCTTGAAGAGCATCTAATCCACACTAAGTATTTGTTTGATTTTGAACCATAAGAATAATAGAAGGGTTTTGTGTCTTGTATAATAGCTAAAGAGTAACCAAATTTACTTGGTCTTAGGAATTCTTGGGATTCAAGTAGAGACAATAGGACTCACAACACTGGTTAGTTGAAAGAAAATAAAGAGGCGGTGATATATCAAGAAGCAAATATCTTATGTTTAATAGATATGTGGGTAAGTACTTTAGACCCTCTTTCTATTTATTCTTAAACTTTTTATTAGATGGATAAACATAAAAGAATATAAATATTTAATACTCCAACAAAAAAATAATTTTTTAATACTATTCCAGTGAAGTAATTAACATAATACTCCTTTAACTATCATATGACTAAAAAAATAATTTCATAACAATCATTTAAGATCATACTCATCAAGTCATTATTAAGAGATCCAACTCGAGTTAAAATGTTCTACACCAAAATAATATATACGATTTCATTTCCAGAGTTCAAACTTACTGGGTCTTACATTATTCCCCCTTGGGAACATTCGTCCACGAATGTTGGGTGATGAGTCATTCGTATTCTAAAATCAATATTAGTTCTTGGATTCTGAATTTACTCCTCATATCCTTAGGGTCCAAAAATTTGGCGATCTTCCAAATTCTCCAAAAAATTTGACAGAGTTAACTTTGTAAATAGGCCTATTCCAAAACTTCTCAAGTACCTATAACTAACCAAAATTATGCAGACAAGCCTCATAGGGCACCACCATAACTACAGCAACAAAATAGATAACAAATGGGGCTCTCTTTGGCCCTATCCTTCATAGGAAGATTAAAACGAGTGAAGCATCCCATTTTATGTCCTTGTATTGAAGTAACTCATATCGACATAAATCACATCCTCTGAACATTATAGTTGTATGGACCCATGGAATGTGGAGTGCATTATGCCTCTAATTGAAGATTAACACTCCACTTAAGCCTCTTGGATGATCCCTCTATAGGAGCTATATACTTAGAGCTTAGTTTGTCCTTCCCTCGGAATCATGTGATATTTTTCTCAGGCAAAACCGATCTAATCAATAAAATCATATAAAAATCAAAACATATAAGCAGATTAACACAAAAGGTAGGTACCCATGTAAGCATGCACAGCACAAAAAGGTCTTTCACTCATAAACATGTCAAATTTAGTAGAAGTGTAACTTACGAACCGGTAAAATACAGGAATATAATTGTTATGCACGTAAATTATAAAAATCTATGATATATGAACATATAAACTATAAATAGCATGTGAATATATGAAAAAAAATAAATATTCAAGCAGATGAATTATAACACAAAGTCTGTCATTTAATCTATAGACAAGTACAATCTTAATATGCACAATACATGGCTTTCTGAACAAAACATAAGCATACAAGTTAGTTGTTTGCAATATATTAGCAGACAAACGATAAGAGAACCGAACACATGGGCTCTAAAATTGTAAAGGTACATAACAAGTAATCTAACCACAACACATGAATCTTTTCATTATAACACTCGAATAGTTAAATATATACCTATAAGAAAATACACATACATCATATGAACAAGTAGATCCTTGAATTTTCTAACCACATAAATTGTGAAACATAATAATACTTAAATAACTACACCATGAATAGGGAAATATTTAAGCAGATAATCCATCAAGCCCATAAAACTATAAACAATAATCTATAATACGTATAACATATAGACAAATACACATACAATCTGTAGAAAAAGTTATAGATATCTCATGTGAACAATTACATTCTAACCATGAAAACTTATGAAACACATACACTTAGACAATTTACTGAAGAGCATGTAGTACTTATCAAATCATACATTTGTGTGAGAGACATGTAAATACTTTGGATTAGGTTAATGTTAGCAACAATTCCACTATTTTTTTATGGGAGAGGGGCTTTGCTTTATTGTGTTTTTAGTTTTATAGGGTGTTAGGATGAGCTTTTAAAAAGTAGCTTATAAGCTAAAAGGTAAAAGTCATAGGAAGGAGAGATCCTACTTTTGACCTTTGGCTTATTTTTGTACTTTTTTGTCCTAAAAGAGTGTTTTAAAACACTTTTTAGTTTTTCCAAGCACTACGATAACCAAGTAAAAAATTGCTTAATAGTCAAAAACGCTTAAGAATAAGTCAATCCAAACACCCTCTTAATTAATTACTCCTATCAAATGGTATATGATGCCTATAACACATGAACAAGTAAATTCTTAACCTTTGACATATAGTCTCTAATGTGTAAGCATGTAACATGTGATCAAATATTCTATGGAACATATATTAAGTGCATTCGTAGTTTATGAAACATATAACATATAAGCATGCTCTATAAAAATATGTAATATATAAAAAACACTTTATATAATATATAACCTATAAACAAATATCTATAGCATAAATAATATGCAATAATTTACCCCTAATAAGCACATAACAAGTAAACTAATAAGCTTATAAATAAGTAGTATGTCAACAATTAAGCTATCATACATGTAACACACATAATATTGCCATAAGTGTAGCTATAACACATACATATATGCATTTGAGACAACTTTCTCTTATTGACACCTATCTCTTTTGTAAACTAGAACATTCATGGAGTCATCTAGTCATAACTTGAATGCGATAATACTTCTATTAGTTTCAATGATACAAGAGCTACTTCAAACCGTATTCCTCTCTTTTCTCTGGGGTTTATGTAACCAAGTTTTTTCTTCTTTCAGCTCCTAGAAAATCTACCCCTACAAAAATTTGAACATAAGAATTGGGTATACTTTATAAGCCTCTTACTACGGTGGTAGTTTGAAACTGTTCTACCTCTATTGCTATCAAGTTCTATGTAGTTGAACTCGATATCTAATAGCTCATATGGATTTAACAAATAGATTGATGAACAAGAGCGATATCGAATACATTATTGATGGAAAATCTAGAATGAAACATACTTATGCAGTCACCTCATGATCTCTCCATAATATCTAAGGATCAACCATCATAATTTTAATAATTAAAGTCTCTCCATGCCTGCAAAATTGCTATGATAGTCAAAAAAGTATGGGAAATCCCACCTTTTTTCCTTCTTATCTAGGTTATGACCGGTAAACTTATGTTGAAAATGTATCAAGTGAATACAGGCGTGTGCCCACCCCTTTCTTTAAGGTGAAAAATACCCATGAACTTGATTAATATCTAAGAAGTAGTTAGTTAGGAAGTAGATGCATCTAGTGAACAAATACAAACATGTAGAATCAGGTAAACAAATAATATTTACACTTCATCACCTCTTTGATTTAGTGTCAACAATCTATAAATCTTCTTATATATTCTTATCTTCCAGTGCAGGTGCGCTCTTGAGTACCCTAATAGTCAATATATTCCTTACAATGAGGGCCTTTTAATTGCTCTGCCAACTCCTGCTACTGTACAAAAAGAGTACCTGAACAAAAATTAATACCAAAACCACTCTTAATATGACGCCCTGAACCACTAAGACTATCTAATCATCCTTCTATAACTTGATCTAATCCTTATGATAATCCAACTCTAATTGAAAGTGTTATCCCACGTCTACATTTAGTTTCAAAAATTCAGATAGCATATTACTATTCCTCAAATGTAACAATTGTCTTCTTATAGTTAATTAACTTATATTATGTCCTTAGTTACTCTAGGCACTCTGAGAAATTTTAGCTTATGACTAATCCCACACTATTATTAACTCTAATCTTTGGTCGCATTGTAATCTCCTTTAACCCACCACCGATCACAATAGGGAATGACTCTAAACATATATTCCTATAGAACAATTGAAACAAATATTCCAAAACTAATTAACCAAAAATAACTCACATAGGTCATTGTCTAGTTAGGGTAATTGAATACATGTGTTCTATATAAATCATCCATGTACACTACTATAATGATATTTGATAAATCTATAGACCTCGTCAATCAATTAAGGGTGTCTGTGTTTAATAATGGTCAAAATCCAAGCTACTGCCACTACTTTAACTTATAACAAGTGTAACGACACGAAATCACCTCCCAGGATGTCACATAGTGCTTAAGGCTACAAGTAGCCCCAAGCTAACCCTTTGAGCCTGTTTCTACTAATAACACTCATTTCAAGACGAAATAACTCAAACACTAGCATAATTATATCATATGAAAGGTACTACGGAGAAAATGCTCGGTCCAAACGACAACAATACTGGGAACCTCAACACAACCACAATCTGATAACTAGTCTGACAAAGCCTCTACTAATCCATGAACTAGAGAGCCATTGGGACAGATCCCCAACTAACTTGAAATGAACTGGAAACAACAACATAGTCTGTCAAAATATGGAGATGTATGAATATAGGTCCAAAAACCATGAGGACTCACCACTGTAGGAATGTAGACAGAGGTACTCAGAAATCACTAATGAGGTTGGGACTGAGCACCTAAACCTGCATTACAAGACAATGTTGCACATAGACGTATATGTAGATTAACACTTGGGAATGTACTGAGTATGTAGGGGTGCATGCATTTATATAAAACAACATCAATACTCTTTAATCAAATCATGCATGTAATAAGTAATGACTCACATAGCATGAATAAGTATAAAATGTGAAGCTCATGAATCATGTAAAATGGAACATGTAACACAATCTCTTGAGTCATTATACTTTCATCTTTGAAATTTGTGCTCTTCTCTTATTCTCATTACTCAAGCCTAAAGAAAACTTTAAGCAATAATTTTAACTCATGCATATGTCTCATGGAGAGTAAAACTCCTTCAATGCTCAAGAACTCATAACTCTTTTAAACTCGAATACTTGGAATTTGAAATCATATAACTTTGGAACATACTTGAAGGCATTTCATTCACGTTAGGAAAATATCTCATTACAAGCTTTAGAGAAAAATACTCATATCAAGGGAAAGTATTTTAGTTTTAAAGAAAAATATATTATCTCAATGGAAAATACTTTAGTTTAGGGAAGTAACTGATCTCGAAGTTTAAATGTCAAGGGAGGTTCTCTTAACTGACATAAACCATGCGAGAAACATGGAGTCCAACGTTTTGTCCTCTTAAGGAAGAGACCTCACGTTGGGGAGAGGCATCATACTCTTACCAGGGAGATAACCTAGGTCCAATGATCACTAAAAAAACTTTGCCTCGAGCCCATTATCAACTCGGCCTTAGTAACTTACCCGCTCGATGCTAAATACTACTCCATTTAGATTATCTGCGCTCATCTTATAAAACTCCACTTTTAGAAATAATCCCATGGTTCACCACAAACCCAATAATCAAATCTGTAATCTCATGTAGTAGAGTGTATTTCAAAACTCAATGACCATTAGGTCAAAATATTTCTCAATAATCTCAGAATACTTAAATCATGAGCACAATAATTCATAAAATCTCAAGTCTCAAGTAGGGCTTAATAACCCATAATTCAATCTCAAGTTAGAACTCATCCAAATCATAATAGATACCATACAGATTCATAACTCATGTAGAAATCTGGAAATTTTAGCAATTTATCTTAAAATCTCAATATACTCATATACTTCAATGTTTCAACCATTTCAACTATTAACTTCTCAAGGATTAAAATCATGGGTTATAGACGCAGCTGCAATTTCTCAAGAAAACATGCAAAAATCATGTCATTAGACTCTCAATTCAAGGAAAACATCAAAAGCTTGCAACCAATAACAATGGGTGAGAAACCCTAATTCAATTTCATGTAAAATCTCATAAATTGCACGGAATTGTAATTTAAATAAGCCTTTGGGAACAAGGGTGAAAGGATTACCCATGTTCAAAACCTCACATACCTTGAATTAGAATCTTTGGATGAACTCTCACATTTGGAACTCTATTCATACTCTATGGTGGATTCTTGAGGTTCTTGGAAGAGGTTTTGGATACTTAGGGTTTTTGTTGAGAGAGAACTTGAGAAAAACTTCATAGGATGCTTGTAAATGACCTTGATTGGTGTTTGCATGGTTTAAGAGGCTTGGAAAAAGTCCAAAGTGCCCTTTTTAACTTTTGTACAAAGCTAGAAAAAATTGAACTGGAAACCCGATTTCATGGGCCAGCACGACGCGCCACTATCGTGGTGGCTCACTGGAAATTGACAAATGGGAAAGTGGTAGTCACTGCAACGTGGAGCCATCATGTTGTCCCACTAGTTGGGACCTGGAACTTCAGCGTAATGCATCACAATCGCACCGGGCCACTAAAAATTGACTATTGGGAAATTGGGGTCCTTCGTGATGCCCCAATATCGCGAAGTTCCACTAGAAATTGACAATTGTTAGATAAACCCTCTCTGCGATGAGCCGAGGACTAAAATGACATTGTTTTACGACTGGGAATTAAATTAGCCATAACTTCTTACCCGAGTATCGGATTTGGGCGAATCTTATATCGACGGAAAGCTTATCAAATTTCTCATGTGATAAGAATTTGAAATTATGGAAATTCTATATGGTTAACACGATACTCATTTAAGAAGTCACTTTTCAATGTTTTAGGGCCGAAATAATACCTCACTTGTCACGCCCAAAGGCTCATTCTATCAGAGAGTTTTGCAGGGTCTTACAATATCTCTCTCTTGGAAACATTCATCCTTGAATATCGCTAGTTAGACTGATAACACAGGAAAAATTAGGTATACATAGCTGAAGCAATTTGCTAAACGGGCTCAGAATCTTTCTAAAATCTTAAATGCCTCTAAAATTGCAAGAACTCATGTAAGAATAGATACATAGCTGCACTTTAGATTAGAAGGGATAAGTTAAGGAAGAATAATACCTTCGACTTGATCTAATCTCACGGAGAAGAGGTGTGGGTACTTGGATCGCATGTCTGCTTCTACCTCCCAAGTAGCACCCTCAACAGACTGGTTCCGCCATAAAACTTTGACTAAGGGAACCTCTTTGTTCCTCAGTATACGGATCTAAAAATCTGAGATCTCAACAGAAATCTCATCGAATGAAAGACTGTTCTGAATATCAGAACTCTCTAAAGGATCTACCACAACGGAATCACCAATATGCTATTTAAGCATGGAGACATGAAAAAAAGGATGAACAGCTGACAACTCTACAGGAAACTCAACCTCATAGGCTACTTTCCCAACATGGCTCAAAACTCTATATGGGCCAATATAACGGGGACTAAGCTTTCCCTTTTTACCGAACCTCTTCACCCCTTTCATTTGTGAAATCTTCAAGTACGCTAAATCACTCGCTTTAAACTCAAGATCTCATATCCTCACATCGGTATATGACTTTTGACGACTCCGAGCTGTCTTTAACCTCTCTCTAATCAACTTAACTTTCTCCATAGCTTCAAATACTACATCAGGCCCAATCATGGTAGCTTCACCCACTTCAAACCAACTTATGCCATACAAGGCCTCAAATGGTGCCATCCCGATGCTAGAATGGTAATTGTTGTTATAAGAAAACTCTATCAATGGCAAAAGCTCATCCCAACTACCCTTGAAATCAAAAGCACACACCTGCAACGTATCCTCTAGGGTATGAATGGTCCTCTCAGACTGACCATCTGTCTGTGGGTGAAAATCAAAACTCAAAAGAACTTGGGTACCAAGACCCTACTTAAATGCCCTCTAAAACTGAGAAGTAAATTGAGTAACCTTATCCAAAATGATAGATGAGGGAACTCCATGCAGCCTGACTAACTCCTGGATATACAATCTATCATAATCCTCATATGTATACGATGTGAGCATGGGCAAGAAATGCACAGACTTAGTCAGCCTATCCACAACAACCCAAATAGATCTATGATGATGACGCGAAAGAGGTAACCCGGTCACGAAGTCCATATTCACCATCTTCCACTTCCAAGTGGGTATTCCAAACTCTTGCATCACACCATCAGGTCTTTGGTGCTCTATCTTAAACTGTTGGCATGTTGCACACTTTTGTATGAAATCGTCTATATCCTTCTTCATACCATTCCACCAATAAAATTCCCGCAAGTCACGATACATCTTTGCAGTGCCGGGATGAACAGAAAACCATGCACGATGCGCTTCAGCCATAATCCTCTACCTCAGATCATCAACAAATGGAACACACAATCTACCTTGCATTCTTAACATACTATCTACCCCTTAGGAGAAAACCTCTTCCTTTTGGTCCTGAACTAACTCCTTCAGTCTGACTAAACTAGGATTCTTGTCTTGCTTCTCATTCACTTTTGAAACTAAGGAGGATTCGGAACTACTCTGCACCAAAGTACTTCCCTCAGCTCTGCACCAAAGTACTTCCCTCAGCTGAATTAAGCAACCAAACACCCAATCTATCTAGACAATGCACGTCATGAGCTAACACTTACTTACCTTCCTCTACATGAGCAACACTACCCATAGACAATCTGCTAAGGGCATCCGCCACTACGTTGGCCTTGCCCAAGTGATACAACACAATCATATCATAGTCTTATAACAACTCCAACCACCTCCTATGCCTAAGATTCAACTCCCTCTGAGTAAACACATACCGCAGGCTCTTATGATCAGTAAACACATCAACAAGAACACCATAAAGATAGTGTCTCCAGATTTTCAAAGCAAAGACCACAGCAGCTAACTCAAGATTATGGGTTGGGTAATTCTTCTCATAAGGCTTTAACTGTCTAGAGGTATAGTCTATAACCTTATCTTTTTGCATCAACACACTACCCAAACCAATTTTAGAAGCATCACAATACACCACAAAACCATCTGTACCATCAGGCAAAGTTAACATAGAGGCTGAAGTAAGTCGAGTATTCAACTCCTAAAAAATCTTCTCATACAAATCTGTCCACTGGAACTTAACTTTCTTTTGGGTCAACCGGGTCATGGGAGACGCAATAGAAGAGAAACCCTCAACAAAATGATAGTAGTATCCAGCTAGACCCAAGAAACTCCTAATGTCAGATGGGGAGATAGGTCTAGGCCAATTTTCATAGCTTCTGTCTTCTAGGGATCAACTCTAACATTTTTGGCTGAAATGATATGACCCAAAAAGGCTATAAACCTTAGCCAAAATTCACATTTACAAAATTTAGAGAACAACTATTGATATCTAAGTGTTTGTAAGACAATTCTAACATGATTCGGATGGTGATTCTCATTACGGGAGTACACAAGGATATCATTTATGAAAACAATGACAAACATAGAGAGATATTGCTTGAACACTCAATTCATGAGGTCCATGAAGGTGGCTGGGGCATTGATTAGCCCGAAGGACATGACTAAAAACTCAAAGTGATCATAGCAGGTTCGAAAAGTTGTTCTTAGAATATCACACTCCCTCACTTTAAGTTGATGATAGCCAGATCTAAGGTCTATCTTGTAGAAATAACTTGTACCTTGCAACTGATCAAACAGGTCATCAATTCTCAAAAGAGGATACTTATTTTTTACTATGACCTTGTTAAGATAATGATAGTCAATGCACATACGTAAATAACCATCTTTCTTTTGCACAAATAAAATAGGTGCGCCCTAAGGAGAAATATTGGGACTTATGAAACCTTTGTCTAAAAGATCTTTGAGTTGCTCTTTCAAATCCTTAAGCTCCTCAGATGTCATACGATATGGCAGAATAAAAATAGGACAAGTGTTGGGAAGAAGGTCAATCCCGAATTCTATCTCTCTATCTGGAGGTACCCCTGGGATATCTTCCAGAAAAAACATCAGGAAACTCATTAACAATATCGATTGACTAAGTAGTTAGAGCCTCAGACTTAGTGTCGTTGACGCTACCTAGGTGATAGATGCAACCCTTGGATATTAGCTTTTTGGCTTTGAGATAGGAGATGAAATGACTCTTGGGAGATACCAAACTCCTGGACCACTCAAAATCTGGTTCATCAGGAAACTAAAACTTTACCACATGGGTACGATAGTCTATAAATGTATAATAATAATGATGCCAATCTATACTCAAAATAAGGTCAAAAACTACCATGTCTAACTCTATCAAATCCGTAAGTATGACTCTATGAAGAACATTTATAGGACAATCTATATACACTTTTTTAGCAACAACTGACGCCCCTACGGGGGTGGAGACTAGTAAAGGCTCAAGAATCTTTTCAGGATCATTTTGAAATTTACAGCTACAAGTGGGGTCACATAAGAGAGACTTAACCTAGGGTCCAACAACACATAAACATCAAAACAAAAGATGCAGAGCATACCAGTAACAACATCGGTAAAGGCCTCCTACTTCTGACGAGATAGTAAGGCATAGAATCTGTTCTAGCGCTGGCCACCAGTAGAGCTAGATGAAGTGCCCTGAACAGGGGCAGGATGAGGTACAGCAACTGGTGCACTAGTATCCTATGCCTGAGTTCGAGCATCTTTGTTCCCCTGTCTAGCATGAGGACAATCTCTAAATTTATGGCCCTGCTTGCCAAAACCAAAACAAACCCTCAGATCTACTAAACACTCACCGAGATAACTCCTACCACACTTAGCATAAGGAGGATAGCAGGGTCTGTTACCAACACTCTTCTATGACCTAGACATAAAGGATCTGACCTCTTACCCCTGCCTGATTCTAGGCATAAGAACACTAGCGGATGAAGGCGCTGGTATAGATGGATGCCTCTGAAACTGAGGATGGTTCCCTCCATGGAACCTAGGCTGGCTATACTTATGCTACTCAGATTTAGCCTTCTTGTTACCGCTCACTCAATCTCTCTCCCTAATCTTATATGCCTCTATCTGCTGGGCATGCGTCATTAACCTAGCCAGATCTAAATCCCTATGCAGCATTGCAGTCCTACACTCTTTCAGTACCAAACCAAAAACACCTATCACGAACTTGCTTATACTAGCTCGGCTGCCAGAAATCAAATCAGGAGCATACTTAGCCAACTGGTTGAACTTCAAGCAGTACACCTTAAAAGTCATAGAGCCCTATCTCAAGTTCATAAACTCCTTAATCTTTACTTCCCTCATCTCAATCGGAAAGAACTTGTCCAAGAATGCATCTTCGAACTCCTGCCAAGTCATAGAAGCAGCATCCTCACCTCTACCCTTCCTCTATGATACAACGCAGTCATAAGCTATGTCTTTCAACATGTAAGATGCCAACTCAACATTTTCTTCCTCAGAAACATGCATCACCTCTGTCATCTTTCTCACTTCCTCAAGGTACAACTGTGGGTCCTCACCTACCTTAGACCCATAAAACTCTAGCGGATTCATCTATATAAAATCATGGATTCTAGCCATGTCTACATCACCTCCCTACTGATTAGCAACTGCGGCCTGGTTATTGGCCCAAACATTAGTGGTGACTTCTTGGGCTAACGCTTGAAAGTCCGCCCAAAACTCAACATGTGACACGGTCTCATTCCAAATAACAACAAGAAGGGGTTGCTCATCATCATTCCTGCGGGCATTCACTTTTTAGAGAGGCATTTTCATAAATAGACGAGCATGAATTATTAGATAAAGGGACAACTGTAGGTATGATAGAATATAAAAGAAAGAAACAACTTTTCCTACGACGTCTTGTAGCCTCTTTCTCATAGATGTGGCGAGCTACACACCTATGATCAAGACTCTACTCAACGCGGCTTGTCAGACTCCCTAGGTTTCCTTAAAAATCTTAGGCCCTAATACCAAGTCTGTAACAACCTGAAATCACCTCCCAAGACATCACACGGTGCTTAAGGCTACAAGTATCCCTAAGTTAACTCTTTGAGCCTTTTTCTACTAATAACACTTATTTCAGGATGAAATAATTCAAACACTAGCATAGTCATATCATATAAAAGGAACTATGGAGAAAATACTTGGTCCAACCGACCATAATACTGGAAACCTCAAAACAACCACAATCTAATAACTAGTCTGACAAAGCCTCTACTAATCCATGAACAAGAGATCCAATAGGACAGGTCCCCAACTGACTCAAAATAAACTGGAAATAACAACATAGTCTCTCAAAATATGGATATGTCTGAATATAGGTCCTCAAACCATGAGGACTCACTACTGTAGGAATGTAGATAGGGGTACTCGGAAATCACTGACAAGGTTAGGACTGAGCACCTAAAATAACATTATAAGACAATGTAGCACATAGACTTATATGTGGATCAACACCTAGGAATGTACTGAGTATGTGAGGGTGCATGAATTTATATAAAACAACATCAATAATCTTTAATCAAATTATGCATGTAATAATTAATGACTCAAATGGCTTGAATAAGCATAAAATGCGAAGCTCATGAATCATATAAAATGGTACATGTAATAAAATCTTGTGAGTCATTATACTTTTATCTTTGAAATTTGTACTCTTCTTTTATTCTCATTACTCAAGCCTAAAGGAAACTTTAAGCAATACTTTCAACTCATGCATATGTCTCATGGAGAGTAAAACTCCTTCAATACTCAAGAACTCATAACTCTTTTGAACTCAAATATTTGGAATTCAAAATCCTATAACTTTGGAACATACTTGAAGGCATTTCATTCAAATTAGGAAAATATCTCATTACAAGCTTTAGGGCAAAATACTTATATCAAGGGAAGGTATTTTAGTTTTAAAGGAAAATAGCTCATTTCAATGGAAAATACTTTAGTTTAGGGAAGTAACTAATCTAGAATTTTAAATGTCAAAGGTGGTTATCTTAATTGATATAAACCATGCGAGCTACATGGAGTCCATTATTTTATCCTCCTAAGAAAGAGACCTCACATTGCGGAGAGGCGTCATACTCTTGCCAGGGAGTATAACCTAGGTCTAGTAATCACTAAACAAACTTAGCCTCGAGCCCAATATCAACTCTACCTTAGGCCCAATGATAATCATAAGATCAACCTCAGGCCCAACATACAATGGCACGTAGTTTTTGGGTAAGAAACCATAGTAACTTACCCGATTGGTACTAAATACTACTCCCTTTATATTATCGGCACTCATCTCATAAAAATCCACTTTTAGAAATAATTTCATGGTTCACCACAAACCCAATAATCAAATCTGTAATCTCATGTAGTAGAGTGGATTTCAAAACTCAATGACCATTATGTCAAAACATTTCTCAATAGTCTCAGAATACTCAAATCATAGGTGCTTATGGCACAATAGTTCATAAAATCTCAAGTCTCAAGTAGGGCTTAATAACCCATAATTCAATCTCAAGTTAGAACTCATCCAAAGCATAATAGATAGCATATAGATTCATAACTCATGTAGAAATCTAGAAATTTTAGCAATTTATCTCAAAATCTCAATATACTCATATACTTCAATGTTTCAACCATTTCAACTATTAACTTCTCAAGGATTAAAATCATGGGTTACAGACGCAGTTGCAATTTCTCAAGAAAACATGCAAAAATCATGCCATTAGACTCTCAATTCAAGTAAAACATCAAAAGCTTGCAACCAATAACAATGGGTGAGAAACCCTAATTCAATTTCATGTAAAATCTCATAAATTGCAGAGAATTGTAGTTTAAATAAGCCTTTGGGCACAAGGGTGAAAGGATTACCCTTGTTCAAAACCTCACATACCTTGAATTAGAATCTTTGGATGAACTCTCACTTTTGGAACTCTATTCATACTCTTGAATGAGGGTTCTTGAAGCCCTTGACTTGGGAACCTTGAATCTTGACTCAATTAAGAAAATCTATGGTGGATTCTTGAGATTCTTGGAAGAGGTTTTGGATACTTAGGGTTTTTGTTGAGAGAGAACTTGAGAAAAACTTCATAGGATGCTTGTAAATGACTGTGATTTGGTGTTTGAATGGTTTAAGAGGCTTGGAAAAAGTCCAAAGTGCCCTTTTTAACTTTTGTACAAAGCTAGAAAAAATTGAACTGGGAACCCGATTTCATGGGCCAGCACGACGCGCCACTATCATGGTGGCTCAGTGGAAATTGACAAATGGGAAAGTGGTAGTCACTGCAATGTGGAGCCATCACATTGTCCCACTAGTTGGGACCTGGAACTTCAGCGCAATGCATCACAATCGCACCGGGCCACTGAAAATTGACTATTGGGAAATTGGGGTCCTTCGTGATGCCCCACTAACGCGAAGTTCCACTAGAAATTGACAATTGTTAGATAAACCCTCTCTGCGATGAGCCAAGGACTAAAATGACATTGTTTTACGACTAGGAATTAAATTAGCCATAACTTCTTACCCGAGTATCGGATTTGGGCGAATCTTATATCGACGGAAAGCTTATCAAATTTCTCATGTGATAAGAATTTGAAATTATGGAAATTCTATATGGTTAACACGATACTCATTTAGGAAGTCACTTTTCAATCTTTTAGGGCCGAAATAATACGTCACTTGTCGCGCCCAAAGGCTCATTCTATGAGAGAGTTTTGCAGGGTCTTACAATATCTCTCTCGTGGAAACATTCATCCTCGAATATCACTAGATAGACTGATAAGACAGGAAAAATTGGATATACATAGCTGAAGCAATTTGCTAAACAGGCTCAAAATCTTTCTAAAATCTTAAATGCCTCAAAAATTGCAAGAACTCATATAAGAATAGATACATAGCTGCACTTTAGATTAGAAGGGATGAGTTAAGAAAGAATAATACCATCCAATAGAATTTGTATCCTTACATTGGAATATGTATGAGATAGGGCCCCTAATACACCCAAAGGTAAATACAAATATGACTAAAGAGTAGTGGATATCAATTATCTCCAGATGAGAGAAAGCTTACCTACTAATTTGTAGAACATGAGATGAGTGCCTAGTATGGAAGTCTGCTCATCAGCATAACTGATCCTGTGTTTACAGAAATGTGGGGTCCTAAATAAAGGGATGTCAGTACATATAACACATGTACTAGCATGTAAAGTAGACAGAATAATAAGTAACAAGTATGGATGATCATGTGGATCAGATATTAAGATGAAGGACTTATGAGCACATGAATAGCTGATATATAATATAAAATAGTGGTTAATGCACTAGTTTAACTGACCTGGCATAATTCAAGTGTAAAGGACGAGCAATTAAGGATCATATTTTCAAAAGTTATAGTAGGACTTCTTTAATAAACCTTATTAGTTTATACATGTGTCCTCAAAGTTATTCTTCATTATAAGACACCTAGAAATTTTCCTAGGTGTTGTCCTATGCCTATGTCAAATACAAATGATCATAAGATAGTCTACTAGGTTTTGTCCTATGCCTATATCAAATACAAATGATCATAAGATAGCCTACCGAAGGCATTCTGAGTCAAATGTATGGAAATTTTACCTCATATCTATGTATACTTTTGTTACTGAAGCGCAGTCTGTTGTAGGGTACACCCCTCCTTAGGGGATCACTACAAGGGTTTGTTCGCAGGCCATATGTGCCATCTATTAGCTTGAGTCAGAGAAAAGGGTGCATGACATTCCATTTGACTCCAAAGACAAATGATGCCATAAGGGCAGGTACATCATAATGTTTGGGCTCATGATAATGGTCTGGTCACAATTCTATGCATAGAATTTCATCGCGCGTATGCAAGAAAAACCTAATACCCTCCCTCGATAATGATAAACTTTTAGGATATACCATCTTCTATGTCTATACAAGTAAATTATAATGATGATTATTTAGCCATTCAGGTAGTACTTTTCATATAAAACTAACTTCTTTAATGTAATCCATATATTTTAGCATAAATCCTTTAATTATGTCAATTTATAATATGTCACTATGTGGTCAAATTTACTAGTCTGACTATGTTATGGCCATTTATTCTAATTTATAGCATGTGACAAATATATATCATGGGACTTCTAGGAATTTCTAATGAATACGAATACCATCATGTGTAACTCTATTGATGCTTGGCTTGACAAGCAAAATATGAATATTGTGACTTCATCAAATAAAGACAAGAAGGTTGATGATAAGTAATTTCAAATGGAATGAACCTGTAGATATTAGGGGTATATTAGGCATGTAGTCGTGTGTTAAATAAATAGGAAGTAAAGTCTCTTTTCACATAGTAAAGTAGGCAATGTTGACTCTGTTAGGAGAAACAAGTCACAATAGATTGTTCCTTAACAACGAGGGAGGTTTTAGCCTTAACAATGTAGTCAATCTTAATGATTTTCTTACTAAAAAACTACTGCAGATTTTATCTCAAAACTAGAAATAGAAGGAGGAGCTTTCATTAGCAATTTATTAATAATGAGCAAGAATCCAACCCGAACTATAAAAGGATCTTACCCTAGGCCTTGCCTTGTAACACGTACTAATGAGAATACCTTACTTTAAGGCATGAAATCTTACACAAATGGTAAGTACAATATCTATTGCAACCTGCTCAATAATATTCCCAGATCACAAAGACAATAGATCGAACACTAGAGAAGAGACAACCTTGAATTGATATGCTTCTCCACAAAAGTTACGTTTAACTCTTACTATAATATGGTGGAGAATCAACATTAATACTATGTGATAAATGGAAGGATTGTCATGCTTAATCTTAAACTTAACTTACCTTGGCTAACACTAAAGTTGATCTCATCCAATCTTTCCTTGAAGAGCATCCAATCCACACTAAGTCTTTGTTTGATTTTAAACTGTAAGAATAATAGAAGGATTTTGTATCTTGTATAATAGCTAAAGAGTAACCAAATTTACTTGGTCTTGGGAATTCTTGGAATTCAAGTAGAGATAATAGGAATTAAAACACTGGTTTGTTGAAACAAAATAAAGAGGCGGTGATATATCAAGAAGCAAATATCTTATTTTTAATAGATATGTGCGTAAGTATCGTAGCCCCTCTTTCTATTTGCTCTTAAACTTTTTATTAGATGGATAAACATAAAAGTATATCAATATTTAATATTTCAACAAAAAAATAATTTTTTAATACTATTCCAGTAAAGTAATTAACAAAATACTCCTTTAACTATCATATGACTAAAAAAATAATTTAATAACAATCATTTAAGATAATACTCATCAAGTCATTATTAAAAGATCCAACTCAAATTAAAATATTCTACACCAAAATAATATATATCTTTCATTTCCAGAGTTCAAACTTATGGGGTCTTATAGAAATGGAACAAAAAGAAAGGGAAACATTCCAAAATGCCTTGTAGCCTGTCCATTATAAGTGTGGCTACACACCCATAAAATAGACTCTACTTGACACGGCTTTATGGACATCCAGTAACACCAAACCTAAGCTCTAATACCAACTTTTTCAAGAGCCAAACTAGGGCCTGGACGTGATGCGTATCTAAAGCCCAATGAGGATCAGAGAACACCCTCTGCACCTAACTAATAAAATACAATACCCCAAAGTCGGATGAATTCCAAACATATAACAAGATAGTATAGATAAACTTTAAGACTTTAGGATAATTTAATGACCGACAACCGGCTAAAAAAAACAAGCAACCTCACCACCCAAGTCTACAGTAATCTTACAAAGCCTTCAAAACAAAATCGATATCAATAAAGTATAAGGACATGCTCCCAACCCTAACAACGACAAAGACAATGTTAATGATAATGTAAACTATTAATTCTAGGCTACGATAAGAACTGATGAAATGTCTATGTATTTCAGAAAATGGAAGCTCACCACTTCACCATAATAAACCAATGAACCGAGCTAATCCACCTAAATATGTGTAAGAAAAGTAAAGGTATCTCTGGTACCAGCATCATGTGGGGATACATCATTCGAAGATGCTTAACAGTCTGTATTCAAAGTAGAGCCTCTTGACGCTTGCCATAGAGGACCTACCAATCTCCTTGGCATAATATCATTTGACTACATTGTAACTAAAGAATTCTCATATTAGATCTCGTCTTTGAAAATTTGTCACCGGTAGTGAATCAGAATGGCCAAGCTCCAAAATTTTTGGAAAAGGGAAACAAAAAAAAAGAGAAGAAGCTCGTGGAAGTCCAACTTTAGATGAACAGAGATCAATTCTCAAACGACTAAAACAAACATATACAGATGTATTTAAATTGAAAAAGGATAAGTTACTACAGTCATAAGTGCAACTATAAGATGATCAAGTCGCTTTTGGAAGGATAGAGAAATTTATAGTGATAAAATAAGGTGAAAGTCCTAAGTTGCTCGGACTCTCCGAAAATGTTGCTGCACCCGTGTCGAATCCTCCAAAAATGCGCTACTTTTGAAGGATCGGACATGCACCCGATTACATTTTTGAAGTGTCCGAGCAACATAGGGTGAAACCAGAAGTAATCAATGTACCAATATTAATATCTTAATGGAAATGATGATATGGTGCCAATCATTAGCAAATAAGTACCAAGGAAAAAGTACAACGCCTAAGACTCTTGCAAATTTATAAGATAAAAAACTTGAGAGCTTCTATGACCCACTTCATTCCCTAGCAGAGAAGGCACTTCTTCTCCGACTAATTCTAAGAGGTGCACAACTATCTGAAGAATTGTCACCTCCTGAAATACTGCTCATAAGCATCTCAAGGTCTACTTGGAAATAAGGGTCGAGTACGGACGTCTGGTCATATGCAAAATCCAGCTAGAAGAAACTACTACCAATTAAGTTTCTTAAGTCTATCGCAATAGAGACAAGTTACCTTCTAGAATGAGCAACAAAACGAACTACTTCTTTTAAGCAACAAAAACAACATACACTGTAATCCCACAAGTGGGTTCGGGGAGGGTGGTGTGTATGCAGCCTTACCCCTACCTTGTGAAGGTAGAGAGGTTGTTTTCGATAGATCCTCGACTCAAGCAAACAATAATAAAAACAAGTATGGAAAGGAAGATAAAGTAATAAAGAAGTCATGTTGAACATAATGAGAATAGAACAGTGACAACAACACATAATGTGATAATCGAAGCAAAGGAAACAACAAGTAATAATAAAATCGAAGAACAACATAGTATATGTGTAATCATAACAAACTGATAGGGAAACTATCTATCCTAATCCTCGACCTTCATATGCTCCTACCTAGAGTCACGTCCTCGATAAAGTACAAGAGTCTTGTCCTGTATAATCACCCCTCCCCAATATTTCTTCGGCGTACCTCTACCTCTCCTCGTGCGCATCATAGTCAACCTCTCACACCTCTTCACGGGAGCATCTGTGCATCTTCTCTTCAAATGCCCGAACCATCTCAGTCTCATCTCCCTCATCTTGTCTACCATGGAAGCCACTTCTACCTTGTCCTGAATATCTTTGTGCCTAATCCTATCTCTCCTAGTATGCCCCCACATCCATCTCAACATCCTCATTCACCTACTTCATCTTCTAGATATGTGAGTTCTTGACGTGCCAATACTCTGTCCCATACAACATAGCTGGTCTAGAAACACAAACTTATCTTTTAAGTCTTGGTGACACATTCTTTATCATGGAAGGCACTGGATGCAAACCGTCACTTCATCCATCCCGCTCCAATACGGTATGTAACATCATTGTCAATCTCCTCATTTTCTTGGATTATAGACCAAAACTTCCTCTGTTGAAGATGACTTGTGTATCAACCTCGCTTCTACATCTGCCTTGTGAGTTACGTCATTGAACTTGCACTTCAAGTACTCTAGAGGTCCCTTTTTATGGCCAAGAAGACTTCAGGAGCTATCCTTTGGGTCAACCGCAACCTTCAAAACTCAGGGGTGATGGGCCCGCCTGTCAACATATTTCCACTTAAATACTGCACTTAGTTTGTTTGGCGCAAGGATATACTGCAATTTTCTTTGCAGATTCTATTTGTGATTCGCTTTGCATTCTCTTAAGACATTTTCATAATATTATCAAAAGACATAGGTTGTTTCTGATTGCTTTTAACTCCTTTACGAGTAATACACTTGTATACATGTATAAACTCTTTAATAGCAACAACAAAGAATACCATTTGATGCCGCAATTCCAGGCATATTATTCTCCAACATAATGCATTCCATTGCAACTTTAAATTTACTACCAAACAATCCTGTCAAACATCCTGAACTCTTCTTCGAGAAAGGACAAGATAATGGACGTAATCTCAGTTGGAATTTTTATTTAAAGCTGGTACTTCATTAACCCAAAGCCACAACCTTTGAAATTCGTAAAACTGAAATAGCTATATTTCAATAACAATTGCCTAAAGGTGGAAACAAACAACATCCATGATGAATCAAGAACCTCCCATGAGTTCCAGCCAAAATAAACTGAACCTAATAACCCAACAACCAGGAAAAACCATGGCATGATGATATGACAAGCTCACTAACACGTGTTTATTATACTAGCAATACGCAGAAAGGGGGGAAATGAAATAGCTAGATAACTATACAGAAACACAAGTATCCCTTAAACCCCGACAATTCTAATTACGTAAAACAAAAACTGCAAAAGCTGGTCCTAACAAACCCACGAGAAGAAGATAAAACGCAAATAAATCACACAAGAAGAAAAGATTAGACTTGTGCCTTCAACCTTTCTTTCCCAATTGTCATTTTCACTTAACTGAAGTTACCATAAATCAGAATCAAGAGGGTAAAACCCATAAAACGATAGTTTTAATAGATCAAAATTACAAAATGACCAGAAATTGATAGGACATGTCACCATACACTTCAGAGCAAGTACGAAAGATAAAAGCCTTAACATAAAAAAAGATAATATCATGAAAAAGCCCTAAAATGTAGCGGCAGCGTAAGAGGAATAGTTACCCCGAGGACGAGGGCGTTTGAAGGCAGCTTGAATGTGACGGAGGAAATCCGGAGGAGAAGATGAGAAAGAAGACGTCGTCGATGTTGTTGAAGAGAGTGCAAAGGAACGGCTGACATTAGCGGATTCTGACGGATCGATTGGACAAATGGAAATGGGTTTCATCGTCACTGCTGCTTCTTCTGGTCCTAGAAGGTTCACCTTCTCACCTTCCATTGATCAATTGCAACTTGCATTTCTCTTCACTACGTAGTACAACACTATTCCGTAATAAAAGTATTATATATAGAAACAGAAAGAGGGGGAATAAATTTATACGGTGCTTAGTTTATGAAAATGGTGACGAATCTGTGGATCCATAAACATCAAATTGAAGAGCGAGACACAGGAGACAGAATTTAAAGCTTCTCTTTTAAGTTAAAATGGCTTGTTGGCGCTCCCCAAATGGGGCTGCTTTCTTCTTCTTCTTTTTTTTTTTTTTTTTTTTTTTTGCACCATGCGCTCCGAAAGTTTATGAACTTTTATTTCCTTTTTATGTAGACAAAATAGTTTAGTAATACCATTTGATCATGAATATCATAATTTTTTGAAGTTAAAAATTGTTATTGGAGTTGTGTTTGGCCATCTATATAAATTTGAGTTGTTTTTGAAATTTTGTGATAGAAGTAGGAGTAAAAAAATAAAAATAAGTTTTACTTATTTTTACTTTTTCAGATATACTTTCAAATTGAATTAAGATTCTTATGGTTATTGTTTTCACTTTTTTTACTAATAATTTTTTTAAAAAATAAAATTATTTTTATGGCCAAACGGCGGCTAACATTCTTTTAGAGAGCAAAGGTATATCTTGTTTCTCTACATTTAAAAAAAAATTACTTTTTATGTTTATTTATTTATTAACTTTTACTTTAATTTTTTTTATTTTAATTCATTTATCTCAATCTTTATTTTTATATTTTTTATTTTTTATTCTTTTTTTCTCAAACATTATTTATTTCTTATTTCTCTTTTTTTAATTCTTAAGTATCAACCTTATTTTTTTTTATCTTTTATTAAAAAAATTCTTTTTTTTATTTTTCTTAATCTTTATCTTTATTTTTTTCTTCATATTTTTGTTTATATCAAACTTTATTTTTTTGGTTTTTTGTTCCTCTCTTTTTTCTTTTTTCTTTCTTCACCTTTATTTTTTTCTCTTTTTTTCTTTAATCCAATCTTTATTTTTTTTTCTTGTTTTTCTTTTTTCTCAGTGTCTATTAATATTTTTCTAATAAATAAAAAGTTAAATAATTCGCAAAGAAAATCTTTTTCTCTACTTGGCTTTAAGGCAAGAGTTATAGAATATCCCATAAATCAAGACACAATGTTGTAGTGTCAAGTATGGGGCATAACTTATTGTTTAAAATTTAAGTCTTGCCTCTAAGACAAGAATGATAGAGTATCTCATAATTAAGACATAATGAATAGTGTTAGCTGTTGCTCATGGGGAGTAATGTTGCGACCAAGCGCGCACACAAGCGCACGTGGTCCACCCAAGTAATATAGTGGCCTTAAAGAAAGTCCAGTAACGATCCCACAGGGACCAGTGTTAAACAACTGTTCAATTTTAGTTTAACTGTTAAGATTCAATCAGTGCAAACATAACCACAAGAGTTTGAAAGTTATAATGTAATGTAAACTAAACAATGTGGTAAAGTCAAGGTTTGAACAAACAATGAGAGAAACCCAGGGTCAAGGCACTGTGAACAATCATACTATGTTATAGAACTTCATTGGTTAGGATAATTATCTTGGTTGTTGGTTCACGGGGTCGATAAAAAGACTATGGTCTTCCAAACCTATAATCGATTACTTAACTTAGCCCCACAACTGCATAGTTGAGTGAGGATACGAGAACTAAGTTAAATGCATTCATATTTCAGCCCATAATTGAATTAAATAGGAAACTTAGGTATATTCCTATCCTCAATGCAAATTATAACTCATCCAAGTAAGATTATAATTTTATTCTATTCATCCTACGTTCTGCTTATCATTAATCCTTCCAGGTTTATAATAGAGTTAAGCATGTATTCTAAGGATCGTGAATTCTTAAAATAGTAATAACAAGGATAAATAAACAACCAATTATGATAAGAAACCAAAAACAAATTAATTCATAATCATAATACTCATGTTCTTGGCCTTAACCCTGGAAAAGGGTGTTTAGCAACTCATGGATGTAACAAGAATCATCATACAATAATCCATGTATAAATCCAAGAATAAACTAAGGTAAAAGATTAAAAACCCTATTTTCAACCTCCTTGATTGTGTGCTAAATCCCTAAGGTCGTCCAAGGTGTTAAACATAATGACTAAGAGTCCTATTTATACTTGGAACAAGATTGTCGATTTTAACATAGGTCTGTGCCACACCAATATCGTTCCATCTAAATAGTGTGGCATGGCCTAATCACGATGAGCTACTAGAAATTACTTCCAATGATGATATTAAGGGCATTTCACGGCCCTATCGCAGCACCTAGGCAGCGTGGCATGCCAAGGAGTCCAAAACATCCAACTTTAGCCAAGTCTTGTCCCATGCTTTTGTCCTTCAAGTCCAAGCTTTATGATGTTATTTCCACTTAATTTCCAGCTTATGTAACCTATATATATCATCATAATCAACTAACCAAACACCATATATTAGAGCTCCGAACAAGATACAAATTAAGACGGTGAACTGGTAAAGGTCATAGCTCAAGCTAAGAGTATTAGTTTTATCCTTTTGATATTTAACTTATTGGTTTGACTCCAAAATCATTATGCACACACCTTAAACACTACATTTACATAAGATAACACTTAGATTCTTATTTATACAGGAATTAACTCATTAAGCTCAAGAGAAATCCTTAAAACAAGTCTAATTAAGCCCGGATAACAATACTGAGGTGCATAAATCCACCTCAGATCATCACCCCACACTTAAAGCCTTCTTCGTCCTCAAATAAATCTTTACTCTAAGAATTATAATCATAGAAGACTCCATACTTCTACTACAAGCAAATATTCAAGCTAGCACTACAATGACTACACAGATAGCAAGTTTCACACACCAACATGTCTTGTACAATTATGAACTCAAGAATACTACATCAAAACATCCTAACCTCAAAAATTGACTCACTAAGTCAGAAAACTTATGCATATTACTCAATCACAGAGATCATACAAATCAGCTAACTATCATCAAATATGTGCCCACACCATAAGAGAGTTACCTATATTCACTCACATAGATGCAATTATCATAAGAATGGATATAATGTTCAAATTAAACTCACTCTCACAAAAAATTCATAGGTTACACATGATGAACCCTAGGCTTTCCCTTAGTGTAGTACTCTACTAATATCATAATGTTAAGGCTTAGGATCAAATAGGGTTTTAAGGGTTGTAATGTAGGCTAAGGGACGGGTAGGAACTATTTTAGCCATGAATAGTAACTATCTTCCCTAAGAGCTTTAATACATCAAATAAATATTAAGCTTTCTCTATTAACAACCAAATTCCACCACATTTGTCTACACACTTCTCGTGTTTTGCCCTATCTCATTAAGCTAGTCAAAAGTACTATGAAAAGGAGTATTTTCTCTCACACATGATTAAATTTAGGCATATTTTTATTCTTTCCTAACCACCACACATCAATGTTTTTTAAACACCAATAGCTAATTTTGGGGGCCTCACTTTCACCTCTTTTCTTCTTATTTTCACGCTCCTTTACTTCATTTATTTTCACTTAAAGCACTTAGGAGCTTTGGATCAAATTAAGGTCAACTAAAGAAGGGGAACAAGCTATATACGAGGCTACCAATAAAATAGGCTAAAGGATTAATGGGGCTAACTAGAAACATACATGAGGGTGATAACGCCCAAACTACAGCTCTCGTTAGAAAATGTAAGCGGTCGCTATCAAATATAGAACCCAACTGGGTTGGGTGTTGAATCCCACAGGGAATACTTGGTCACTAAGTGTTGCAATTATTAGTAGACTGTTGATCGAAAATTCTACGGAAAAGGGGGGATTTGATTTTGGCGTGAATTACTATTATTAAAGTAACAACAGAATGCTTTGTTTAGTAAGATTTAATCACAGAGAATAATAAGTTAGGGTTATGTCCACCTTATGAGTTCTACGTATCTATTAACTATGAGTAATGCGGAATTTAGACATGCATGCACTTATAGAGATTTGTATTCTAATGGTAAATCCTAGTGTTTCTCAACCATCCAGGATTATTTCACTTTAACTCTCTCGAGCTTAAAGCGTATATCTAATGGTACGAACTCTCCAAGAAATTAATCTGGTTAAGGTATTAAAGTGTAAATAGGGGTTGGTAGCCCTATTTTCTTATCACACTCTCTTTTCCAAACATGTAACTTTTCTCTCAAACAAGTTAATGCTATAATGGCATGTTCTCTATGTTTGCAACCATGAGAATTTAATTAAAACGAAGAGAGTAATGATATAAGTAGCATACATAACAAGAATTCACAAACTCATAGTAATAGATAGTATCTCATAAGACTTCCATAACCCTAACAGAGAAGTTTAGCTACTCATGACTACAACGGAGATCACAATAAACATCATCATCATACCAAAGCTAGAACAATCTCAAGTTGAGGATGAGATTGGCGTCAAGTAGAGTTTGACGTTTTTTTCCTCTTGGTCCGTTGCTCTCTAGAAAGACGTGTTCCTCTGTCTTCACTTACAGATTCTGTAACGTGAATAATGATAAAAGTCTCAAAAGAAAAAGAATGCTGAAAAATTCAGAAAATAAGGTTTTTATAACATCCTTGTCCTACTAAGTTACTGTTGCATCCCTAAGTCTTTAGAAATACTGATTTTGTCCAGGACAGATTTTCCATGCATAACATTCAGTCCACAAGCTTCCAAAAGCTGCCTTCCCTCATGTGTGAAGTTTTCCTTTGCTGCCCAAAGGTCCACAAAGTGCTGAAATCTTCATCATTAATACCTGAAAACATACTAATCACGTAGGTTAGCTCACTTACAAGAAAATGGACTAAAAGTGCAGGAATTATATATTTTATCCTCCAAACTTAGCCTAAAATATGGGTAAATTATGGTTCTTAGGGGTATAAATACGCCCAACATCACCACCCCACACTTAAAGCTTTGTTCGTCCTCGAACAAAATATTACGTCCATGCAAACATCTAACTAGGATATCACAGTAGCAACACAAAATGTTCAACAAGACATGCACGGCAATTATTAACATAGAGTAGTTTTCTTGATCACTACTAGAAACAATTCAACCTCCAACATAGACTCGTGATGATGGTTAATTCGTATCCACAAGTTAAGGCACAAAGAATCATACAAAACTACCCAACAATCATCAACCATGTGTGTCTCACACAATATATCACCCATAATCACTCACAACTTTTGCATCTTTCGAAACATGGGTATAAGACTCTCCTTGCTCTCTCTCTCACAAAGAATTCATATGTTGCAACTGATGACCATAGGCTTGCCCTTAGTGTAATGCTCCACTAATATCAGAATGTTAAGCTTAGGATCAACTAGGTCTTTACAGGTTGTAATGTAGGCTAAGGGACAGGTAGGACTATTTTGGCCAGAAATAGTGACTATGTTCCCTAAGCGCTTTAATACATCACATTATGCCATTAAAACTCTCTTTTAAACAACTCTGCTACCTTTCTTTCATCTACCACCCCTTTTCACCTATTTTGTTATTCAAACATAACCATAATTATCTTTTTATTTAATCATAAACACAACTATCTTTTTATTTTTCTATTTCTTTTTTGTTATATAAAGCACCTCTATGATAACACTCTTTTTCACAACAATTTCAAGTACAAATATACTCTGAGGTATCACTCTCACCATTTTCCTCTTATTTTATCACATGACTCTACAATTTAAAGCGCTTAGGAATTTGGATCAAATTATGGTCTTGAAAAAAAATGGATTAGGCTACATATGAGGTTGTCAAAGAAAATAGCTAAAGGCTCAAAGGGGGTTAACTAGGATAATGTACAAGGGTAGGTAAAAAGAAGGTAAACAAATTCAGAGATGCCAAAGAAATGCCTAAATCATCTCCTAAACTCACACTTTTTATTTCGCTTTACACACACACCAGGCAAGTTCTAGCATCAGTCACAACATAGAATATACTATAACCTCTCACACACAAGGCACATGGTCAACTTTATTGGGAGCATTATAGACTCTTGACCCAACAGATGAATGAATCAAACCACCCAGCTATCACACAGTGAGTCACACTTAGAGCCTAAATGCCTCAATAGTAATGATTTTAGCACAAACTCTTGTCATAATACCATGTCGCCTATCAGAACAATTTTATACACTTTATGCAAAATGTAAACTAAAACTAATTACGACTAATTCAAACAAACAAACATAAATAAATGTAGGCAAAGAAGTACAGCATACAAATACCAGCATGCACCCCACACTTAGATGGGACACACTGCCCTCAGTGGAAAATAATTAAGGAAAACCTGATTAGTCAGACTCCTCCTCTATGTCTGGGGTCATAGCCCCTGCATCAAAATCATCATCAGAGTCGTCGTCACCAGAGTTCTCCTCTACGTCTGAGTCTGGCATTCGGCGATCATCATCAGTCGACACGTCATCATCGAGAGGTTCCTCAAAATGTACCCCTGCTCCGCACATAACCCGCGCATGCTCATTCATCGGGTAGTCATAATCCAACTGCTGGAGCTCTGCATCAGTTGGAACATGACCCCCACTCATCATGGTAAACCTCGTCATGCCATATAAATGGCGGAAGAAGCTTTCGTCGCGAGCATGTCTTTCTACAGTGGTCAGGTTGATGCCATGCCCAGTTTTAGGCTCTTTAACTTTCGTTAGATCAACCTTTTTCGGGTTGTGTGGAAGCTTATGATCTGCAGGTTCCTCTTTAATGTGTTTCTTCCTTAATATCACAGTCAACAAATTGCCAAAGCTGAAGTGGGACCTTTTGTGAAGCCTAGCCTTACGCATTGACGATCGTATAACCGCACCAATATTGATGGGAATATTAGTCATCAGAGCGTACACCAAACATACTCTATCACGTGTGATCTTTGTGTACTGTGTCCCAGGAATGAGGCAAGAGTTGACTATCCTCAACCATAGATGAGCTTCTCTGTTTAGGGAAGCATATGAGAAGGTATTGTGTCGACTGGTATCCTTGTGACAATTCCAACATGCCATTGATCTAGTTTCGCACAGTGTGTGTCTGATTGCCCTGTAGGGAGGTCTGTGATGAACCTCCTTGAGCGGTGATGGATCGGCAGATGGAAGACCCAAAAAAGTGTTGAAGATCTCCGCATTCAGTTGTAAGACTTGGCCCCGAATCTTCACTTCACTTCCGGTAGTCTTTGGGGACCAATTTGCATAAAACTCTCGCGTTAGATCAAGATTGAATTCTCCCATATCTCGGAAAATAAAATCAAGATTTAGCGCCATGATTTTAGCCAAAATGCGAGGTTCTCTCTTCGCTAGACTCTCCTTTTGTATCAAATCCACGTTAACATATTTTTTCACTTTGTTGTTCTTGTACCACTCCTTTCCTTCCTCTTCTAGGACCCACTTTATCCCGAAAGTGCATCGAGGTATTTGCAGCAAGGAGGATTCAGCTTGCTCTTTTCTTCCCCTTTTCTGACCTTTCTGTGAGGTGGACACTTTTTCTTTCCCTTGCCGTCCTTTTGGTGCCATTCTACCTGAGATTAAAATAGATTCATGTAAGCTCATCTCAAAAGATTTAATCAACAAACAAACATTAGTGGCACCACCCCACACTTAATTTGTAGGCCCAAACTAATTAAGTGAGTGATGTCGATTACTCAGACTTCATCGACCTACATTTAGGCGATATGTTCCAACAACATGTTCAGCACAGTCATACTTTCATGTCCTCTTAACTATTCTTTCTAACTCTATTTCATGTAATCTTGACTATACTTTCATGTTTGGATTGATGCACTTTTTGAACAAGACTACTACATAGAGATCGTATCAAGTTATTACAGAGAAATAATTACAACATCTCATGCTTGTATTCAATCATGATCTTTATCTCGATGAACGAGTCATTCAAACATTCAAGCTTTCAATTTTGAAGATTATGCAATTAACTTCACCATGTCGATTCCACAAAAGTATGACAGTGTATAACAATCAAATACAAATTGGAACAAAGTCAAGAACACTCACACGTATTCTTTCACTTACTAGATGTATCACAACAAACCAACCACATTCTAATCACCAACACCACTTTAAAAGCTAAACTACCATTATAGGCGTAGTATTGTAACAACTTCGGAATATAAAAGAAGAACTTACTTGGTGATGGACTCGGAAGATGATCTTGCAAGGTTAGATGTGCAAAAAGAAAAGTTTTGAGAGATTTGGGAAGGTTAGGCGGCGCTTAGGTTGAGCAAACAAGTGCATTTTGTCTTAAGGTTGAGGATCTATTTATATACTAGGCTATGGGTCGGGTTTGATCCATGTAGAATCGGGTTAGGAGACAAAAATGCATAAGTAGGCGGCGCCTAATGCTTTGCCTATGCTATAACCTTGTCGATTCAGAGAGCATAGGCAATGGCATAGGCGGTGCCTATGCTATTCCCTAGTTGGGCATAGGCGGCGCCTAATGCTTTGCCTAGATTTGCATAGGCCTTGCCTTTACCATTGCCTAGTTGAGGCAGTAAGCATAGGCAATTACATAGGCCTTGCCTTGTTCATTGCCTAGATTTATATAGGCCTTGCCTTTACCATTGCCTAGTTGAGGCAGTGAGCATAGGCAATTACATAGGCCTTGCCTTGTTCGTTGCCTAGATTTGCATAGGCAATGCCTAACTGATAGCCTTTGCTCCTTCATTCCTAACTTACCACCTTTAACATAGCACACTTCCAAATCAAAATTTTTGGGATTAATCCCCTCCTTTGTACACCTTTCACCTACACTTAATCAAAAACAACAAAAACAATTAGAAAGATGGGTTGCCTCCCACCAAGCGCCTTAGTTTTGGTCGTGGATCGACTCTTCTTTTGGGATTTTTATTTAACAAAAACAAACTTCTAGTAAAACAAAACGATTAAAATTGATGGGTTGCCTCCCATGTAGCGCTTGATTTATTGTCGCGGCACGACATAGTTATCTCGATTACTTAGACTTCGTCGAGATAGATGGTGGCCATGCATTTTATCGAGTCAAGAGGACCGATATATGGCTTCACTCGTTGGCCATTCACCTTAAAGACACCACCATTATTATCTTCTAACTCTACTACTCCAGATGAGTAGACTTGGCTAATTCTGAACGGAACAGACCATTTAGACTTCAACTTACCTGGAAATAGTTTTAGTCTAGAGTTGAAAAGAAGTACCATATCACCCTTCTGAAAGTTTCGTTGGATAATCTTCCAATCATGGTACTTTTTTATCCGTTCCTTGTAGAGTTCTGCCCTTCCATACGCATGTAGACGGAATTCATCCATCTCATTTAGCCTTTCCAATCTCAGATTAATAGCATCATCCCAATTTAAGTTAAGCCGCTTTAACGCCCACCGTGCTTTATGTTCGAGCTCAATTGGCAAGTGATAAGCCTTCCCATAAACTAGTTGGTACGGGGACATGCCAATTGGTGTCTTGAACGCAGTCCTATAAGCCCATAAGGCATCGTCCAGCTTTTGAGACCAATCTTTCCTACTAGCATTTACAGTCTTAGCAAGGATCAGCTTGATCTCCCGATTAGAAACCTCTACCTGCCCACTAGTTTGGGGTGGTAAGGTGTAGCTACCTTGTGTTGCTTGACCCTATATTTCAACAACACGGCTCTGAACAGGTTGTTGCAAAAGTGTGATCCTCCATCGCTTATGATGGTACGTGGTACCCTAAAATGAGAGAAGATATTTCTCTTCAAGAATGATACAACACGCTTACCTTCATTATCAGCCAGCGCTACTGCTTCGACCCATTTGGATACATAATCCACAGTAACTAGAATATATTTCATCCCAAACGAACTCACAAATAGGCCCATGAAATCAATACCCCACACATCAAATAGCTCTACTTCAAGAACCTTAGACATGGGCATCTCATGATGCTTTGAAATCGCGCCTTGCCTCTGACACCGATCACATCTTCTCACAAAATCATAGGCATCCTTGAATAATGAAGGCCAGTAATAGCCGCTTTGCAATACCTTCCTGGCTGTCCGATCACCTGCATGGTGACCCCCAACTTAGGAAGCATGACTTGCTTCCAAAATGCTAGGCACCTCTACATGAGATATGCATCGCCTAATAACACCATCCACACATCGTCGAAAAAGATATGGTTCATCCCAGAAGTAGTGCTTCACATCATGCATAAACTTTCTCTTTTGATGAAAAGAGAGATTCTCAGGCATCACATTACTTATCACGTATTTCGCAAAGTCTACGTACCACGGTAAATCTTCCACCATCGTGGCTAGGATCTCTTCGTCGGGAAACGTATCATCAATCTCAAGATCGGGCTGCGCTATGTGCTCATTCTCAAGTCTAGATAGATGATCAGCTACTTGGTTTTCGCAACCTTTTCTATCTTTTACCTCGAAATCAAATTCTTGCAGCAATAATACCCATGGAATTAGCCTTGGCTTCGCATCCTTCTTTGCCATTAAATATCTCAGAGCTGCATGATCTATATGAACCACCACTTTGGTTCCCAACAAGTTAGCGCGGAACTTTTCAAAAGCATAAACAACTGCTAGAAGCTCTTGTTCCATGACGGTATAGTTCTTCTGGGCTCCATTCAAGGCCTTACTCGCATAGTAGATTAGATGAAATAACCTTTCTCTTCTCTGACCAAGTACAGCACCCAAAGCTACCCCGCTTGCATCACACATAACTTCAAACGGTAGAGACCAATCAGGCGCTACAATGATAGGAGCTTCAACTAGCTTCCCTTTGAGGCATTCAAATGCCTTCACGCAATCTTCACCGAAATCAAACTTTGCATCCTTCTCCAAAAGTTTGCATAACGGACTAGCAATCTTGGAGAAGTCTTTAATAAACCTTCGATAAAAACCTGCATGACCGAGGAAACTATGAACTCCCTTTATAGAAATTGGAGGTGGTAGTTTCTCGATAACTTCAATCTTAGCTCGATCGACCTCAATTCCTTTTTTAGAAACTTTATGCCCAAGAACAATACCTTCCTTAACCATAAAGTGGCACTTCTCCCAGTTTAGCACCAAGTTGAATTCAACACATCTCTGCAATGCCATACTTAGATTCGACAAGCATGATTCAAACGACTCACCTACAACTGAAAAATCATCCATGAACACCTCCACGGTGTCTTCACCCATATCCAAAAAAAATGGACATCATACAACACTGAAAAGTGGCGGGTGCATTACATAGCCCAAATGGCATAGGTTTGAAGGCAAACGTCCCATATGGGCATTTAAATGTTGTCTTCTCTTGATCTTTGGGAGCAATACAAATCTGATTATAGCCGGAATAACCATCTAAGAAACAAAACCATTCTTTCCCTGCCAATCGATCAAGCATTTGGTCCATAAATGGCATTGGGAAGTGATCCTTAAGCGTCCACGAATTCAGCTTCCGGTAGTCCATGCACACTCTCCACCCTGTGATAGGTCTGAGTGGAATTAGCTCATTCTTTTCATTTCCAACTACCATCATGCCCTCTTTCTTGGGTACAAACTGTACCGGACTTACCCATTTACTGTCGGAGATTGGATACACTACCCCTGCATCTAACCACTTAATAATTTCTTTCTTCACCACCTCTTTCATAGGTGGATTAAAACGTATTTGATGCTCAATAGTGGGTATGCAATTTTCTTCAAGCTGAATCTTGTGCATACATATCCCAAGAGGGATACCAATTATATCAGTAATAGTCCAACCGATGGCTATCTTGTACCTCTTCAGAACAGAGATAAGAGCCGCCACTTACTGCTCACCCAAATCAGCCGCAACAATAATCGGAAGTGTGTTTCCACTTCCCAAGAATGCTTACTTTAGATGACTGGGTAGCTCCTTCAATTCTAGAATTGGTGGCTCTTCAATGGATGGTTTCGCTGGTGGTATTGGTCGATTTTTGAGATCAAGGTCCAGCTTCTTGGGAGCATGAGAATACGACCCTATTCCTGTTAGAGCACAAACATTTTCTTCATAATCTTCAACATCCTCACGCTCAAAATTCATTTGCATAGCAGCCAATGGCTCAACAATAAGCTACTTCTCTACAGATAATTCTTTCTCATCTTCATAGTACACATCAGCTACAGAGAACACATTCATATCTTTGGGCTGCTTCATTGATTTGCATACATCAAAACGGACCACTTCGTCATTCATCCAAAATAAAAGCTCATTAGCTCTTAAATCAATAAGCACACTTCCTGTTGCAAGGAAAGGACGCCACAAGATTATGGGAACTTCAGAGTCCACCTCACAATCCAAAATAACAAAGTTTGCAGGAAAAATGAAGGAAGAAACCTTCACCAATACATCATATAAGATACCAACAGGTCATTTTACCAACCATCTGCCATCACGAGCCGCATATTAGTTTGTGTAGGATCGCCCAACCCCAACTTTCTGTAAATAGATAGTTGCATCAAATTGATGCTAGCTCCCAAATTGCACAATGCCTTAGCAAAATCCAAAGATCCAACCATGCAAGGAATAGTGAAAGCACCAGGATCTGCCTTCTTCTGAACTAGAGATCTGGTAGAGATTGCACTGCAATGATGAACATTATCTGCCAGCTCATAGCTTATTGCCTGCTTCTTTGTCAAAATATTCTTCATGAATTTTGCGTACCCAGGCATCTGTTCCAGCGCCTCTACCAAAGGAACATTAATAGTCAGCTGCTTCAAAATTTATTGAACCTGGTATCTTCAGTCTCTGAGGAAAATGTTGTGGTGGAAGAGGAATAGTTTTCTCCAGTGCTTCCTTTTTATCTTGCCTTCGATTATCAATCTTTTCAGGCTGTAGACGTCTAGGGGTGATGTCATGAACACTCTCTTCAGCTTCTTCGGCATCTTCACATTCTACATTAATAACATTATCTGTTATATCATCAACCACCTGCTTGCCCTTGGATGGATTCTCCAACACCTTACCACTCCTGGTAGTAATAGCCATACATGATCCGTCGTTCCTTGGATTTTGCACAGTGTCACTAGGTAAAGTTCCAGCCTTTCTTTGATTGAATGCCGCTGAAAGTTGACTCAATTGTTGTTCCAGTTGTTTTATTGAAGTGGAATGCGAGTCAACCAATTGATTTATTGATGACAAATCATTCTTTACTTCATTTAATCCCGTATTGGTTGCCTCCACTCCTTTTAACAGCTTAGCCATCATATCTTCCATGGACATCTTCCCAGAGCCAGACGTCATGGCCTCACGGTTTCCAAGAGAAACATATAAACCACTACTGTCAGTCTTATTCTTCCAACTACCTTGATCACGATCCTTGTTTCCAGATTTATCATAATAGTTTCGACCTTGGTTTCCTTGGGCATTGCCTCGGAAACCCCCCTGATTATTCAATTAGTTTGCCTCCTCCTCAGAATCGGATTCATCTCTTCCCTGTGATACGACAGCCTTAACGTTTTTGGTCTTCCCTGATAATAAATGCTTGGTAAGAAGATCCATCTATGTTTTCATGTGCGCCATATCCTGATCACGTTCCTCTTCTCTTCACCTTTGTTCTGCAGTCATGCCAATAGATACAGTAGGGCTTGATACCTCAGAATCCCTGGTATTCTAAGCTCTACTCTGCTTTGTCATACGATCTAGCATATCACTTGCCTGAATAAAAGTAAGGTCCATGAATGACCCTCCTGCAGCATTATCAACCACTGGCTTAGTCACCGAATTCAAAGACCTGTATAATATCTCCATCAAGTGGACATTGGTCATATGATGATTTGGGCACCGCATAAGCTTCTTCTTGAACCTCTCCCATGTCTCGTGGAGAGCTTCAGTTGGAAGATGTCAAAAATTACTGATCTCATCTCTCAACTGTGCTTTCTTGGATGGCGGAAAGAATCTTTCTAGGAAAGCGTCTTTCAATTGCCTTCAATTAGTAATAGAATCAGGAGTTAGCCCGTTCAACCATAAAGTTGCCTCCCCAGATAGAGACAATGCAAATAAGCCCAGCCGAATTATATTCTGTCCAACTCCTGGATTATTGAACGACTTGCATGTAGAGATAAAATTGATCAGATGCATATTTGGATCATCGCCTGCAAGTCCACTAAATAACCCCTTGAGCTGCAATAGTTGAATCATGGTGCTAGTGATATTGAACTTGGCTCCAGGTGCCAAGGGTGGAGGAATAATAGCCCCTGTGGCACCAGCCCCATCCAAATCGTCATCATCATTATCAAAAGGAATCTGCACAGCTCGGCGTTCAGGTCACAATCTAGCTTGACGATCTCTTTTGTTCACAGGTGCCGCCACATCATCAGCATGCCTTGGGTTTAGTAACTCATCATCACCCAGGTCCTCATCATCAGGATTTGTTGCTCGCCCTGGTTTATCAATATTCTGTTGATGCACTTGAGCAACGGCCAATGCAGCCAATCGAGCCTGCTCCTGTTGAGAAACCCTTCTTTCAATGTCTTGTTGCGCCTCTATCCTACCAATAAGTTGCGGTTCAGAGTTTATGGGTAATAATGGTTGACTCGAACTTTGAGTATTTGGTATGCACTGAACAAAACTCATGCATATTACTCAATCACAGAGATCATACAAATCAGCTAACTATCATCAAATATGTGCCCACACCATAAGAGAGTTACCTATATTCACTCACATAGATGCAATTATCATAAGAATGTATATAATGTTCAAATTAAACTCACTCTCACAAAAAATTCACAGGTTACACATGATGAACCCTAGGCTTTCCCTTAGTGTAGTACTCTACTAATATCATAATGTTAAGGCTTAGGATCAAATAGGGTTTTAAGGGTTGTAATGTAGGCTAAGGGACGGGTAGGAACTATTTTAGCCATGAATAGTAACTATCTTCCCTAAGAGCTTTAATACATCAAATAAATATTAAGCTTTCTCTATTAACAACCAAATTCCACCACATTTGTCTACACACTTCTCGTGTTTTGCCCTATCTCATTAAGCTAGTCAAAAGTACTATGAAAAGGAGTATTTTCTCTCACACATGATTAAATTTAGGCATATTTTTCTTCTTTCCTAACCACCACACATCAATGATTTTTAAACACCAATAGCTAATTTTGGGGGCCTCACTTTCACCTCTTTTCTTCTTATTTTCATGCTCCTTTACTTCATTTATTTTCACTTAAAGCACTTAGGAGCTTTGGATCAAATTAAGGTCAACTAAAGAAGGGGAACAAGCTATATACGAGGCTACCAATAAAATAGGCTAAAGGATTAATGGGGCTAACTAGAAACATACATAAGGGTGATAACGCCCAAACTATAGCTCTCGTTAGAAAATGTAAGCGGTCGCTATCAAATATAGAACCCAACTGGGTTGGGTGTCGAATCCCACAGGGAATACTTGGTCACTAAGTGTTGCAATTATTAGTAGACTGTTGATCGAAAATTCTACGGAAAAGGGGGGATTTGATTTTGGCTTGAATTACTATTATTAAAGTAACAACAGAATGCTTTGTTTAGTAAGATTTAATCACAGAGAATAATAAGTTAGGGTTATGTCCACCTTATGAGTTCTACGTATCTATTAACTATGAGTAATGCGGAATTTAGACATGCATGCACTTATAGAGATTCGTATTCTAATGGTAAATCCTAGTGTTTCTCAACCATCCAGGATTATTTCACTTTAACTCTCTCGAGCTTAAAGCGTATATCTAATGGTACGAACTCTCCAAGAAATTAATCCGGTTAAGGCATTAACGTGTAAATAGGGGTTGGTAGCCCTATTTTCTTATCACACTCTCTTTTCCAAACATGTAACTTTTCTCTCGAACAAGTTAATGCTATAATGGCATGTTCTCTATGTTTGCCACCATGAGAATTTAATTAAAACGAAGAGAGTAATGATATAAGTAGCATAGATAACAAGAATTCACAAACTCATAGTAATAGATAGTATCTCATAAGACTTCCATAACCCTAACAGAGAAGTTTAGCTACTCATGACTACAACAGAGATCATAATAAACATCATCATCGTACCAAAGCTAGAACAACCTCACGTTGGGGATGAGATTGGCGTCAAGTAGAGTTTGACGTTTTTTTCCTCTTGGTCCATTGCTCTCTAGAAATTCGTGTTCCTCTGTCTTCACTTACAGATTCTGTAACGTGAATAATGATAAAAGTCTCAAAAGAAAAAGAATGCTGAAAAATTCAGCAAATAAGGTTTTTATAACATCCTTGTCCTACTAAGTTACAGCTGCATCCCTAAGTCTTTAGAAATACTGATTTTGCCCGGGACAGATTTTCCATACATCACATTCAGTCCACAAGCTTCCAAAAGCTGCCTTCCCTCATGTGTGAAGTTTTCCTTTGCTGCCCAAAGGTCCACAAAGTGTTGAAATCTTCATCATTAATACCTGAAAACATACTAATCACGTAGGTTAGCTCACTTACAGGAAAATGGACTAAAAGTGCAGGAATTAAATATTTTATCCTCCAAACTTAGCCTAAAATATGGGTAAATTATGGTTCTTAGGGGTATAAATACGCCCAACATCAAAGGGTAGATAAAAGAGGGTATAAAACATGGCTATCAAAGAAACGCATATATCATCTCCTAAACCTACACTTTTTATTTTGTTTTACACATACACACCAGACAAGTTCTAAACATCAAATACAACAAGAAATACAACAAAATCCTCGCATCGTAATTGGCACATACTCAACTCAAGTAGGATCATCATAGACTCTCAACAAAGTAATCACACAAATTCAACATTAAGACAACAACGTTCAAGAGACATAAAATAGATCCTAGGAGTCTCAAAAGTAGTAAATCATACAGACAACATGCTTTAACATGTAAAACCTACTTGCATTGTGCGATCACACACTGGACCAACAAGAGCATCCCACTTATTCCTAACATAAAATTTAAAATTTTACAAAAAAAAGAAAAAGGATACTGGGTTCAAAGGGTGGCCCCATAAAAAAGAACTGAAAAGAACAACCATGGGGAGGGTGAAGTGTGCACTACTAAATTGACACCTACAAACTAAAAACTAAAAAGCAAAATTTTTTTCTAATTTTTTCAAAATTTTCAAATTTAACCCAAAACAATCTAAGAAAACAACTAAAAATTAAGACCCTACAACAATAAATCGCCCGAAATAATGTGAATTTTCCCACCCCACACTTAAAACTTACTTTGTCCCCAAAGTAAACTTAAAAGTAAGGATAGAAATACTCCTTGAGGCCTCTAGGCCTAGCTATAGCAGCTTCTAATATCAAGAGGATCCCCGGACCCCCACACTTAGTATTTGTCATGCTCTTAGCTCAAATTTCTGATACTCGGACTTTCCATCCCCCTATGACTCAATAAGAAATGCCTACCTTAACTTAGGTTGCCTCCCAAACAGTGTCTAATTTAGTATTGTGGCATGACCCAACATCACCACTTAGTCGAATTCCTTAATCTTTTTCTTCCTACTTGGAGGCCATCTTTTTATTCGCTTCTAACCTTTTGAGTAGGTACTCTCAAGGTTAACAAATTTTTCAACAATCGCCTTTTCAAGGTCATCAATTATCATCACTTCAGGCTTAGGTGGTAGTGGCTTGGGAAACTCAATGAGATTGTTCAAAGAGGTTTTTGGTGGTTTTGCTTATACCACTGATGTTTCGTCTTTTGACGGAATATTTTACATATTTTTCAAGGGATAATTGAATATTTTTAAGCAACTATTTTTGTATTTAATACTGGATTTTAGTGTTTCAGGGTAAGGAGTTAGCTGAAGCAGAAAACTTTGAAAAATAGCAAAAAAAGGCCATTGACGGTCAAACTGGTGGACCGTCAGCCATGCAACGGACCACCGTGGTGATTGTCAGAGTAAACCAGAAAGGAATAAATAGTTGATATCTACAATGGTCCAAGTGGGGGACCATCAACCTTCCAATGAATCGCTAACTTGGCCATCAGGCTTAAACAGAATACATGGTTACAGAAGATCAAGTGATGACCCAGTCGATGGGCCGTCGGGCTAGCGATGGACCACCAACATTACCATCAGCTCTTATCTAGAACCTGGCATTTTGGAAATCTCAACGACGGTCTACTCGACAGACCGTCAACTTGGACGCGACTTTTCATAAATTTAAATTTTAAATACTCTGTACCTTGGAACATATAAATACCAGTTTAGGTTTTATTTAGGTATATTTGACCATATTTTCCAACTTTGAACATTATTGTAAGTAGTATTCTTTGAGAATCAAGCTAGAATTATGGATCTAAAATATCTTATGCGTATTTTCTTCGGAAGATTCAAGACTAAATCTTGTGATTTTTGTAAGTAATTTCTGAATCTATTTATGAGAAACATAATGACTTTGTCTTCTTCTTCTATAGAGATGTGTGGCTAAGCTCCAATAATAGGGTTATGGGAGCCTTGATGTGAAAAGCTGATTGGGGTTGTGAAAATATTTGATGTCCATGGTTAACTGAAGTTGTCTAAACCCTTCTTCATAATAATGACCTTTCTTGGTTGCAAACATGAAGGGTGAGCCCAAGAACATCACTTGTTCGAATAGAAAAGTGATTTTTTGGGAAAAAAAGAGGATTATATGGGATCTAAGGGATTTAACCTTTGGGTGAAGGGTTGATGCCTTAATAGGATTAACCCAAATGAGAGAATAATTAAATAAATTAACGTATTATTTAAGTTTAGTAGAATTAAAGGTTAATCTACTCATTTAGGTTGAGGAACAAATGGGTAAATTATAGGATTCAATAACTCTTGCAATTGAAGTGATTAATTAGAAATTCAAAATAATTCACAACCCTAGTTGCTTGAACATCTTGGTAACCATAGCTCTAGTTTGTCTACTCTCATTAAATTACTATTTGCAATAAGAATCATTGATTACAACAATTTCTATTACACATAGTAAAATATAATTTACGAATCAACACCCCTTTTAAATTGGGAACCTTCTATCAACAGTCTAGTAACAACCACAATACTTAGTGAACACAGTATTCCTTGTGGGATACGACCCCAACCTATTTAGGTTATATATTTGAAAATTATCGCTTACTCTCTCATAAGAGATGTGTAATTTGGGCATATTGAATTTTGTTGTCGTTGTCGGGGAATACAGTTGTCAATTAAGTTTGTGATTGTTAATTGACTTTTGGTCAAGTTTCTCAAATTTTACTTTTATTTGTTAGTTTTGGTTCATTACAGGCTCATTGTTGTTTATTCCATGCACCAGAAGTATAGGAGAACCACTATTACCCTTCACTCCTAAACTGCATCTAATTGACAGAATGGAAGAACAATAAGAAGCTGATAGACTAGCCAACTTGGCTAGAGCATAGATCAATCAGCAAAATGATGGGCAACCATATCGTGACCCTAATACTGATGATGATCTGATTAACCCAACAAACAAGAGGCATGCGGAGAATGTAGAGGTGGTTGTAAATAGAAATCGGGCAGCTAGAGAGAGAGCAAACTGCCGACCTACTGTGTAATTTAATCTTAATAATGAGGATGACGACTTGGATGAAGTTGGTGCTACTGAAGTTATTATTCCACCCCACTGGAACCTAGGGTGAAGTTCAACATAACCAGCACCATGATACAACTACTTAATCTTAAGGGGTTGTTTAGAGGACTTCCAAGGGATGACCCAAATATGCACTTGGTGAATTTTATCAATATTTGCAAATCCTTTGAAAACCCTGGTGTTGGTCAAAATGCAATTCATCTTTGGCTATTTCCATTTTCTCTGTCTGAGGAGGCAACGATGTAGTTGAATGAGTTGGCCCCCAATTCTATTACAAACTGGAGGCAATTGAAAGGAGCTTTCCTAGAAAGAATCTTTCCACCCTCCAGGATGTCACAGTTGAGGGATGAAATTAGCAATTTTAGATAATTGCCAAATGAGGAACTGCATGAAACTTGGATGTGTTTCAAGAAAAAGTTGACACAGTATCCCAACCACAAGATGACTGACGAGCATTTAATAAGGACTTTCTATAGAGACTTGAACTCTATAACAAACGAACCTTTGACAATGCAGCAGGAGGAGAATTCATGGAGCTTATATTCAATGAGGCTAAAAATATATTAGAGTGGTTGACTAAGACAAATAGATCTTGGCATACCAGGGATTCTGTGTAGCGAGCCCTACCATGTATAGTGGTATGTCGGTGGAGCAACATCAAAAAGAGAAGAAGTGTGACCAAGATATGGCACACATGAAAGCATAGATGAATCTGCTTACTAAACACTTATTGTTTGGGAAGACTGAGAAGGTAAAACTTGTGGGGTCACAAGGCAGAGCTAATTCTTCTGAGAAGGAGGCAAACTATCTAAATAATCAGGGGGTTGTTGAGGTAATATCCAAGGAAATTAAGGTCAAAACTATTATAACAAAGCTGGTTATAAGGATAAATATCAAAGGAGTGAGAAGAATAAAAAATAACAGAAGAGGACTGTATATACCTCTTGGAAGTCGAGATAATGCTCCGAAAAGCTTAAGTAAAATATCCATGGAGAACATGATGGAGAAACTATTAAAGGGAGTTGAGGTGAGAAATACTAGGGTGATCACGATGAAGAGTGATCTATCTTTCATGATTTATCTAGTAAATTCACATTCAACTTCTATCAAATAGTTAGAACAGTAGATGATTCAGCTCTCAACAATACTGAATTAGAGGAAGCGCGGTACATTACCGAGTAATACAGTTTAGAAACTTTAAAATAATGACTTGTGCATGGCAGTTAGCACTCAGAGTGGTAAAGTATTATCGGGCCCTTCTGTGGGCAAACTTGTTGTTGAAGATGTGATTAAAGAGAATGTTAAAAATAAAGAAGGCTAGCTAGTAGAGTCAGAAAAGCTGGATGATAGTAGTATTCCCTCTAACCATAAGAAGGTTGATGAGTTAGAAAAATAAAAATAAAATGAGAAGGACGCAGTGGTTTCCACTCTCCCAAAACCACCGCCGCCCTTTCCTAATAGACTGAAGAAGAAAGCTGATGATACCAAGTTTAGCAAATTCATGGCAATGCTGAAGCAGCTGACAGTGAATGTGCCTTTAGTGGAGGCACTTGAGTAGATGCCTGGATATGCTATGTTTTTTAAAGACCTTGTGACAAAGAAGAGAATAATAAGCTATGAACCGGTGGATAACTGATAATGCTCAATCTACAGCTCTCGTGGGAGTGTAAAGCGGTCGTTTGTCAAATATAGAACCAAACCTGGGTTGGGTGTCGATCCCTCAGGGAATAGCTTGGCCAACAAGTAAGTAAAATTACTAAACTTTTGGTGCAAGTCTCGTAAAAGGGGGGATTGTAATGTGTAACGAAAACAATTAAGTAAAAGCTGAAAATAGCAAAGTAAAGAGAGAAAGATTGTTACGTAAGTTGTAAACAATGAGAATTGAAGCGTTGGGGTTATGTCCACCTTCTGAGGTATACGTCTCTTTTGGCTATGAGTGTGTAGAATTCTGACATGCAATTGCTTATAGAGAATTGTAGTCGATGGTAAATCCAAGCGTCTCTCGGCCTAAACAAGGACTATTTCACTTTAACTCTCTCGAGCTTAAAGCGTGTCTAACGGTACGAATTCTCCAAGAGGTTAGTCCAGTTACGGCACTAGCTTTTTAATACGAAAGGGTGTCCTACTACCTTGACATTATCTCTTTTCCAGACAAATAACCTTTCTCTCGAACAAGTTAAATGTTAGACTGGCGTATTCTTGCGTTTGCAACCGCAAAGAATGTGGATTAAGATGAAGAGAATAATGATATAAGCAAGATACGTGTCATGAACTCACAAACTCACAGTAATAGATAGTATCTCATTCGGCTTCCATAACCCCAACAGAGAGGTTTAGTTACCCATGAATGCGAAGGAGATCACGATTGACATTGTTATTATATCACAATATTGAGTAATGGCGTGTAGATCAAGTGATAGTCGTTAGGCGTGAATTCCTTAGCAAAGTAACGTTTCTCTTGTTGCGGAAATTAAGAATTGAATAGATGAATAGAAGAAAATAATATTAATGGAAAGATTAGAAGAGTTGTAGAATTGTTGTGGTGGAACAAGAGAGGGATGGAAAAATGTATTGTGGTGAGGGATGAATGTATCTCTCCACTAAGGGAGAAATTAATTAAAAATCTCTAGCATGATAGGGTATTTATAATACCCATATCCTACTCCTACGAAGCTAATGAAATAAATAACCAAATCCTAATAGGCTAATGAAATACATAACCCAATTGTACTAGGTTAATGTATCATTGTCCAAATCCAGCTTTGTGTCTGTAAGTCCCCAAAGTCTTCTGAAATGCTGTTTTAGCCCGGGACAGATTTTCCATGCAGCAGTTTTGGTCCTTAGGCGTCCAAACTCCCTTTCCTTCCTTCGTGAGCTTTCTTTTGCGTCAAGTAAGCCATAAAATGTTGAATTTTGCATCATTTATACCTGAAACTTTACTAATCATGTTCGTTAGCTCATTTACAGGAAAAAGGACTAAAAGTGCATGAAATATATAATTTGTTCTCAAAACTAGGCTAAAATATGGGCAAAATATATTGATATAGGCGTGTAAATTCGCCTATCATCAACACCCCACACTTAGAGCTTTGTTCGTCCTCAAACAACATATCATGTCCTTCTAAACATCAACTTAGGGTTTTTACAGCAACAACACAAAACATTCTTCAAGACAAGCACAACAATTATCAACAAAGAGTAGCTTTTCGATTATAAGTAGAAACAATTTAACCTCAAGTATAGACTCGTGATGGTGATCAACTCGCATGCAAACGTTAAAGTGCATAGAATCATATACAACTATCCAAAGCTCATCAACCATGTGTGTCTCACAATATAGTACCCATATTTACTCACAAATATAGCATATTTTTCAAACATGGGTATCAAAATATCCTTGCTCTCGCTCTCACAAAGAATTCATATGTAGCAACTGATGACCATAGGCTTTCCCTTAGTGTAATACTCCACTAAATGTCGGAATGTTAAGATTAGGATCAAGTAGGTCTTTTGATGGTTGTAATGTAGGCTAAGGGACGGATAGGACTATTTTGGCCAGGAATAGTGACTAAGCTCCTAAGCGCTTTAATACATCACATTGTATCATTGACACTATTTTCTTTCAACCTTTCTTCTTTCTTTTATTCTACCACCCTTGTTCTCCTCTTTTGTTTTTCAATTTTAAGAACAACTCACTTTTCAGCTTTCTTTTTCCTTTTTCTTTTCTCAACATACCTCTTATGATAGCACTTTCTTTTTCATAACACATTCAAGCACCATTTACAATTTAAAGCATCATACTTACCCAATTTCCTCTTATGTTGTCACATGACTTTTTTAATTTAAAGCACTTAGGAATTTGGATCAAATTACGGTCTTGAAAGAGAATGGATTAGGCTTGCATGCAAGGTTGTCAAAGAAATAGGCTAAAGGCTCAAAAGGGTTTAACTAGGATGATGTCCATGGGTAGGTAAAACTGAAGGTAAACAAATATAGATTGCCAAAGAAATGCCTAAATCATATCCTAACTTACACTCTTTATTTTCGCTTTGCATACATACCAGGCAAGTTCTAGCATCAGCCACAAACATAGAATATACTATTATCTCACACACACAAGGTACATGGTCGACTTGATTGGAAGTAATATAGAATCTTGACCCAACAAGTGAAGGAATTAAACCACAAAATATCACATAATGAGTCACAACTAGAGTCTAAACGTCTCAATAGTCACAATTGTAACACATACTCTAGTTCTAATCTCATGCTGCCTGTCAAAATAATTTCATGCGAAGCTAGAAAAAATTTGACTCCTAAAAAAACTTAACTAAAAAAAATCAAAAACACACACAAGACCGTCACCCCACACTTAAACGGGACACTACCCTCAGTGGAAAATAAATACGAAGAACTTGGTTAGTCGGACTCTTCCTCAATGTCGGGGGTCATACCCCCTTCGTCTGAATCATCATAAGAGTCATCGTCAGAGTTCTCCTCCTCATCAGAATCAGGCAAGCGTCGATCGTCATCAGTCGGCACATCATCATCTAGAGGTTCCTCAAAGTATACGCCCACTCCACACATCTCCCGTGCATGCATGTTCATTGGGTAGTCGTGGTTCAGCTGTTGGAGCTCTTCAGCAGTTGGAATATGTCCACCACTCATCATAGTAAATCGTGTCATGCCATAGAGATGACGGAAGAAACTCTCATCACGAGTATGTCTCTCTGCAGTAGTAAGGTTGACACCATGAGTTGTTTCAGCATCTTTGACCTTGGTGAGGTCAACCTTCTTTGGCTTATGTGGGAGTTTGTGGTCAGCTGGTTCCTCTTCGATATCCTCCTTCCGCAAGATTGCTGTCAACAAATTTCCAAATGTGAAGTGGGACCTTTTGTGGAGTCTGGCCTTCCTCATGGTAGAGCGAATGATTGCCCCAAATTTGATAGGGACATTCGTCATCAAAGCATAGACCAAACACACTCTATCTCTTGATATCTTGGTGTATTAAGTCCCAGGAATAAGACATGAGTTGACAATGCGCATCTAGATTCTTGCTTCCCTATTCAGCGGAGCATAGGGGAAGGTGTTGTGTCGTCCTGTTTCTTTGTGTCTGCCCCACCTTGCCATCGATCTGCTTCCACAAAGTGTGTGTCGTATTGCTCTATAAGGAGGCCTGCTGTACAGCTCTTTGAATGGTGCTGTATCGACCGAAGGTAAACCAAGAAAAGAGTTGATCCAATCCGCGGTGAGCTGTAACACTTGGCCCCGAATTTTGACTTCATTGCCTGTTGTGTTCGGCGACCAGTTGGCATAAAATTCTCTTGTTAAATCAAGGTTGCATTCTCCCATGTCGCGGAAGATGAAATCCAGCTTCAATGCCATTATTTTTGCCAACATACGAGGCTCCTTCTTTGATAAGGTCTCCTTGTTGATCAAGTCGACGTGCACATATTTTCTTTCTTTGTTGTTGCTGTACCAAGCTTTGGCTTCTTCCTCAAGAACCCATTTTATTCCAAACATTCTGCGGGGTAGTTGTGCTGAGGATGATTCTCCTTGGTCCTTTCGACCTCTCTTCTTGTCCTTTTGGAACGTGGTAGCCTTCTCCTTGCCTTGCCTTGTTTTAGGTGCCATTGTACCTGAGACTAGAATTAGTGTTAGTTGCAGCACAATCTCACTTGATACAATCTATAAGCAATCAATAGGGGTACCACCCCACACTTAATTTTGTTACGCAAATCAGTGAGGTGAAAGTAGTCGATTACTTCAGATTACGTCGACATATGTTTTAGGATTGTATTCTTACAAGAAAATCAGCATTGCATCACGTATTTGCAGCCATTGGACTACTTTCATGGTAGATATAGCAACACTACGACATAGGGGTTACCACATGGAATTGTTATACTTATAACAAGCACAGCCTCCTAAGTTGATAGGCACTATAATCTTATCCCGATGACCGGGATAGTCTACCATGTAAGCATCCAAACAACAATCTTAAGCAATATTTATAGCCATATCAATTCAGCAATTATCATAACAATGCTATTGAAACCAACTTCAAGTCGGAAACAAGCCAAGAATTCCCTACGTATATGGTTACTCACATGATTTTGTAACAATAATCCAAACACATAAACATCACCAACAATCATATATGATTTAGCAATTTATCATAACATAGCAACGTAGTACTTACGAGAAATAAATGAAGAATATGCGAGTACTTACTTGCTTGAAGCTTGTGGAGATGGTGTTGTGAATTGGAAGAGAAAAAGAAGAAAATTTTAAGAGGATTTGGAAGGTTATGCGGCGCCCTTAGGGTTTTTTCTAATGTGGTTGTGTTATAAAACTAAGTCCCCTTTATATAGGAAGAGAATGGGTCGGGTTTTGACCCATTTACAATCGGTTTTGGAGACAAAAATACCACATATGCGGCGCATAATGCTCGGCATATCAATGACATATGCGGCGCATTGTCTATAGCATAATGGTACATATGCGCCGCATAGTCTATGGCATTTGTAGACATATGCGCCGCATAGTCTATGGCATATGAGATACTGAGACCAAATGCCATAGCATAGGCGGCGCATAGTCAAAAGCATACCTAGGAATAGGCGGCGCATAGTGTATAGCACACTAGATTCCGAGACCTTAGGCTATAGGATAGGTTGTGCATCATTCGTGGCCTAGTTGTACCAAAGCCTAGCCTTCCTCGAAGCCTATTTTGTCGAGGAAAAGGCTCAATCCATAGCCTTATGCGTTACCGTTCCTAACTTACCAACTTTACCATACAATGCGTCCAAATCACCAATTGAAATCGATCTCCTCGTTGAATATTTCTTGCACCTATATTTGCTCAAAACAAATGAAAACGATTAGTATGATGGGTTGCCTCCCACTAAGCGCCTTGGTTTTGGTCGTGGCACGACTCTTATTTTTGGATTTTCTTTTATCAAAAAAAATACTAAAACGACGAAATGATAAAACGATAAAACAATAAAACGATGGGTTGCCTCCCATCTAGCGCCTTATTTATTGTCGTGGCTCGACGTAGTAATCTCGAGTACTTAGACTTCGTCGAGATAAGTGATGGCCATGTCATTCATCGAGTCAAGAGGACTGATATATGGCTTAACACGTTGGCCATTCACTTTGAAGACGACACCCTTAATGCCTTCCAATTCGACTACTCCAGACGAGTAGACTTGGATAACCTTAAATGGACCAGACCATTTCGATTTTAACTTACCTGGGAAGAGCTTAAATCTGGAGTTGAAGAGTAGTACCATGTCACCCTTTTGGAAATTTCGTCGAACAATCCACTGATCATGATACTTCTTCATCTGCTCCTTGTATAAATCCGATCGTTCATATGCATGGAAACGGAATTCATCTAGTTCGTTCAGCTGCTCCAACCTCAGATTCTTCACATCTTCCCAATTCAAGTTCAATCGCTTCAATGCCCACAATGCCTTGTGCTCGAGCTCAATGGGTAGATGACAAGCCTTCCCATAAACTAGCTGATAAGGTGACATACCAATGGGTGTCTTGAAAGCAGTCCTATACGCCCATAGTGCATCATCTAGCTTTCTAGACCAATCCTTCCTATTAGCATTAACCATCTTTGCAAGGATTTGCTTGATCTAACGATTGGAAACCTCTACTTGTCCACTAGTTTGGGGATGATAAGGCGTAGCCACCTTATGTTGCTTGACACCATACTTAGCCAATAAAGATTTGAATAGCTTGTTGCAAAAGTGAGATCCTTCATTACTTATGATAGTACGAGGTACTCCAAAGCGAGAGAAGATATTCTTAAACGGGACACTGCCCTCAGTGGAAAATAAATACGAAGAACCTGGTTAGTCGGACTCTTCCTCAATGTCGGGGGTCATACCCCCTTCGTCTGAATCATCATAAGAGTCATCGTCAGAGTTCTCCTCCTTATCAGAATCAGGCAAGCGTCGATCGTCATCAGTCAGCACATCATCATCTAGAGGTTCCTCAAAGTATACGCCCACTCCACACATCTCCCGTGCATGCATGTTCATTAGGTAGTCGTGGTTCAGCTGTTGGAGCTCTTCAGCAGTTGGAATACGTCCACCACTCATCATAGTAAATCGTGTCATGCCATAGAGATGACGGAAGAAACTCTCATCACGAGTATGTCTCTCTGCAGTAGTAAGGTTGACACCATGAGTTGTTTCAGCATCTTTGACCTTGGTGAGGTCAACCTTCTTTGGCTTATGTGGGAGTTTGTGGTCAGCTGGTTCCTCTTCAATATCCTCCTTCCGCAAGATTGCTGTCAACAAATTTCCAAATATGAAGTGGGACCTTTTGTGGAGTCTGGCCTTCCTCATGGTAGAGCGAATGATTGCCCCAAAGTTGATCGGGACGTTCGTCATCAAAGCATAGACCAAACACACTCTATCTCTTGATATCTTGGTGTATTGAGTCCCAGGAATAAGACATGAGTTGACAATGCGCATCTAGATTCTTGCTTCCCTATTCAGTGGAGCATAGGGGAAGGTGTTGTGTCGGCCTGTTTCTTTGTGTCTGCCCCACCTTGCCATCGATCTGCTTCCACAAAGTGTGTGTCGTATTGCTCTATAAGGAGGCCTGCTGTACAGCTCTTTGAATGGTGCTGTGTCGACCGAAGGTAAACCAAGAAAAGAGTTGATCCAATCCGCGGTGAGCTGTAACACTTGGCCCCGAATTTTGAATTCATTGCCTGTTGTGTTCGGCGACCAGTTGGCATAAAATTCTCTTGTTAAATCAAGGTTGCATTCTCCCATGTCGCGGAAGATGAAATCCAGCTTCAATGCCATTATTTTTGCCAACATACGAGGCTCCTTCTTTGATAAGGTCTCCTTGTTGATCAAGTCGACATGCACATATTTTCTTTCTTTGTTGTTGCTGTACCAAGCTTTGGCTTCTTCCTCAAGAACCCATTTTATTCCAAACATTCTGCGGGGTAGTTGTGCTGAGGATGATTCTCCTTGGTCCTTTCGACCTCTCTTCTTGTCCTTTTGGAACGTGGTAGCCTTCTCCTTGCCTTGCCTTGTTTTAGGTGCCATTGTACCTGAGACTAGAATTAGTGTTAGTTGCAGCACAATCTCACTTGATACAATCTATAAGCAATCAATAGGGGTACCACCCCACACTTAATTTTGTTACGCAAATCAGTGAGGTGAAAGTAGTCGATTACTTCAGATTACGTCGACATACGTTTTAGGATTGTATTCTGACAAGAAAATCAGCATTGCATCACGTATTTGCAGCCATTGGACTACTTTCATGGTAGATATAGCAACACTACGACATAGGGGTTACCACATGGAATCGTTATACTTATAACAAGCACAACCTCCTAAGTTGATAGGCACTATAATCTTATCCCGATGACCGGGATAGTCTACCATGTAAGCATCCAAACAACAATCTTAAGCAATATTTATAGTCATATCAATTCAGCAATTATCATAACAATGCTATTGAAACCAACTTCAAGTCGGAAACAAGCCAAGAATTCCCTACGTATATGGTTACTCACATGATTTTGTAACAATAATCCAAACACATAAACATCACCAACAATCATATATGATTTAGCAATTTATCATAAACATAGCAACGTAGTACTTACGAGAAATAAATGAAGAATATGCGGGTACTTACTTGCTTGAAGCTTGTGGAGATGGTGTTGTGAATTGGAAGAGAAAAAGAAGAAAATTTTAAGAAGATTTGGAAGGTTATGCGGCGCCCTTAGGGTTTTTTCTAATGTGGTTGTGTTATAAAACTAAGTCCCCTTTATATAGGAAGAGAATGGGTCGGGTTTTGACCCATTTACAATCGGTTTTGGAGACAAAAATACCACATATGCGGCGCATAATGCTCGGCATATCAATGACATATGCGGCGCATTGTCTATAGCATAATGGTACATATGCGCCGCATAGTCTATGGTATTTGTGGACATATGCGCCGCATAGTCTATGGCATATGAGATACTGAGACCAAATGCCATAGCATAGGCGGCGCATAGTCAAAAGCATACCTAGGAATAGGCGGCGCATAGTGTATAGCACACTAGATTCCGAGACCTTAGGCTATAGGATAGGTTGTGCATCATTCGTGGCCTAGTTGTACCAAAGCCTAGCCTTCCTCGAAGCCTATTTTGTCGAGGAAAAGGCTCAATCCATAGCCTTATGCGTCACCGTTCCTAACTTACCAACTTTACCATACAATGCGTCCAAATCGCCAATTGAAATCGATCTCCTCGTTGAATACTTCTTGCACCTATATTTGCTCAAAACAAATGAAAACGATTAGTATGATGGGTTGCCTCCCACCAAGCGCCTTGGTTTTGGTCGTGGCACGACTCTTATTTTTGGATTTTCTTTTATCAAAAAAAATACTAAAACGACGAAACGATAAAATGATAAAACAATAAAACGATGGGTTGCCTCCCATCTAGCGCCTTATTTATTGTCGTGGCTCGACGTAGTAATCTCGAGTACTTAGACTTCGTCGAGATAAGTGATGGCCATGTCATTCATCGAGTCAAGAGGACTGATATATGTCTTAACACGTTGGCCATTCACTTTGAAGACGACACCCTTAATGCCTTCCAATTCGACTACTCCAGACGAGTAGACTTGGATAACCTTAAATGGACCAGACCATTTCGATTTTAACTTACCTGGGAAGAGCTTAAATCTGGAGTTGAAGAGTAGTACCATGTCACCCTTTTGGAAATTCCGTCGAACAATCCGCTGATCATGATACTTCTTCATCCGCTCCTTGTATAAATCCGATCGTTCATATGCATGGAAACGGAATACATCTAGTTCGTTCAGCTGCTCCAACCTCAGATTCTTCACATCTTCCCAATTCAAGTTCAATCGCTTCAATGCCCACAATGCCTTGTGCTCGAGCTCAATGGGTAGATGACAAGCCTTCCCATAAACTAGCTGATAAGGTGACATACCAATGGGTGTCTTGAAAGCAGTCCTATACGCCCATAGTGCATCATCTAGCTTCCTAGACCAATCCTTCCTATTAGCATTAACCATCTTTGCAAGGATTTTCTTGATCTCACGATTGGAAACCTCTACTTGTCCACTAGTTTGGGGATGATAAGGCGTAGCCACCTTATGTTGCTTGACACCATACTTAGCCAATACAGATTTGAATAGCTTATTGCAAAAGTAAGATCCTCCATCACTTATGATAGTACGAGGTACTCCAAAGCGATAGAAGATATTCTTCTTTAAGAACGCTACAACACGCTTTCCTTCGCTGTCGGCCAATGCTACAGCTTTAACCCATTTCAAAACATAATCTACCGCAACCAAGATGTATTTCATTCCAAACGAATTCACGAATGGACCCATGAAATCAATACCCCACACATCAAAGAGTTCTACCTCCAGAATTTTGGACAGGGGCATTTCATGGTGTTTTGAAATAGCACCTTGACGTTGGCATTGGTCACACCTTCTAACATAGTTGTATGCATCTCTGAATATCGAAGGCCAATAATAACCACTTTGCAAAACTTTTCTTGCCGTTCGATTGCCTGCATGATGTCCTCCAACTTGCGAAGTGTGGCATGCTTCTAATATAGTGGGCACTTCTTCATGGGATATACATCGTCGAATGATACCATCCGCGCATCTTCGAAACAAATAAGGCTCATCCCAATAGTAGTGCTGAATGTCATGCATAAACTTCCTTCTTTGATGGTAGGATAAATTGGCAGGTAGCATATTACTCACCACGAAATTTGCAAAATCAGCATACCATGGTAATTTCTCCACTGTTATTGCTAATATCTCCTCGTCAGGGAATGCATCATCAATCTGAATTTCAGGTTGCGCCACATGTTCATTCTCAAGTCGAGATAGATGATCGGCCACTTGGTTCTCGCAACCTCTTCTATCTTTGACCTCAAAATCGAACTCTTGCAGCAGCAATACCCATCGAATCAACCTTGGTTTTGCATCCTTCTTCGTCATTAGATACCTAAGAGCTGCATGGTCTGTATGGACGATCACCTTAGCACCCAATAGGTAGGCACGAAACTTCTCAAATGCATACACAACTGCTAGGAGCTCTTGTTCAGTAACAGTGTAGTTCCTTTGGGCTTCATTTAGGACCTTACTCGCATAGTAGATAGGATGAAATAGTTTCTCCTTTCTCTGTCCAAGAACAGCACTAACGGCTACACCACTAGCATCACACATGACTTCGAACGGGAGCGTCCAATCTAGTGCTACCATGATAGGGGCTTCAATGAGTTTTCCTTTAAGGCATTCGAATGCCTTTAAGCAATCTTCATTAAAGTCAAACTTCGTATCTTTCTCCAGTAGTTTGCACAATGGACTAGAAATTTTGGAAAAGTCTTTGATGAATCTACGATAGAACCCAGCATGGCCAAGAAAACTACAAACTCCCTTCACCGAAATTGGAGGCGGTAGCTTCTCAATAACCTCAATTTTTGCTCGATCAACCTCTATTCCTCTTTCGGAGATCTTGTGCCCAAGAACGATTCCTTCTTTTACCATGAAGTGGCACTTCTCCCAATTCAGCACAAGGTTGAACTCTACACATCTTTGCAATGCCATGCTCAAGTTTGCCAAACACGCTTCAAAAGACTCACCAATAACTGAAAAGTCATCCATAAATACCTCCAAAGTGTCTTCAACCATATCAGAGAAAATAGACATCATACAATGTTGAAAGGTGGCTGGTGCGTTACATAACCCGAATGACATACATTTGAAGGCAAACGTACCATATGGGCATGTAAACGTTGTCTTCTCTTGGTCTTCGGGAGCAATACAAATCTGATTATAACCTGAATAACCATCCAAGAAGCAAAACCATCCTTTCCCCGCTAATCGATCTAGCATTTGGTCCATAAATGGCATGGGGAAGTGATCCTTGAGTGTCCAAGAATTCAGCTTGCGGTAGTCCATGCATACTCTCCATCCAGTAATGGGCCTGAGTGGAACAAGCTCATTCTTCGCATTTGCGACCACCGTCATACCTCCTTTCTTGGGAACACATTGTACAGGACTTACCCATGTGCTATCAGAGATAGGATATACAACTCCTGCGTCTAACCACTTGATAATCTCCTTCTTCACCACTTCTTGCATAGGTGGGTTTAAACGCCTTTGGTGTTCAATGGTGGGTGTGCACTTTTCTTGAAGCTGAATTTTATGTGTGCAAATCCCAGGTGGAATACCAATAATATCCGCAATGGTCCATCCAATGGCTCTAATATGCTTGCGTAAGATTGCAATAAGAGCTGCAACTTGTTGCTCACCCAAATCGGCTGCCACTATGACTGGAAGAGTGTTTTTGCTTCCTAGGAATGCGTACTTTAAATGACTTGGCAGCTCCTGCAATTCTAACGTGGGTGGTTCTTCAATAGATGGCTTAGCTGGTGGTGTGGGTCAATTCTTGAGATCAAGATCCAGCTTCTTGGGAGTATAGCGATAGGTCCCTAATCCCGATAGAGCACAAATAGCTTCTTCAAAAATTTCAGCATCCTCAATCTCTCCTTTCATGAGCAAAACCTCCAAAGGATCATCAAGAATTTGCTCTTCTTCAAGTCGTTCTTTCTCATCATCAAGGACAACATCATCCACAGAAAATACACTCAGATCTTTGGGTTGCTTCATTGATTTGCAAACATCAAAGTGAACCACTTCGTCATTTATTCGGAATGAAAGCTCATTAGCTCTCAAATCTATGAGCACACTTCCCGTGGAAAGGAAAGGACGTCCCAAGATTATGGGAACCTCTGAATCTGCTTCACAATCCAAGATGACAAAGTCTGCTGGAAAGATAAATGAAGAAACCTTTACCAAGACATGGCATAGAATACCAACCGGTCGTTTTACTGACCTATCCGCCATAACAAGCCTCATATTAGTTGGTGTAGGATCTCCTAGCCCCACTTCTTGTAGATCGATAATGGCATCAGGTTGATGCTGGATCCTAAGTCACACAATGCTTTGGCAAAGTTCAAAGATCCGACGGTGCAAGGGATAGTGAAAGCTCCGGGGTCGGCCTTCTTCTGAACTATCGATCGGGTAGCAATTGCACTACAATGATGCACATCATCCTTCAGCTCATAACTTTCTTCCCTCTTCTTAGTCAAAAGATCTTTCATAAACTTCGCATACCCAGGCATTTGTTCAAGTGCCTCTACCAGTGGAACATTAATGGTCAGCTGCTTCAACATAGTCATAAATTTGCTGAACTTAGTGTCATCCGCCACCTTCTTCAATCTTTGGGGAAAAGGTGGTGGTGGGTCTGGAAGTGTTCTCTCCACGGCTTTCTTCTCCTCTTGCTTCCGTTTTTCCACATTTTCAGGCTGCACGTCACTAGGTGAAACGTCTCTAACGTTGGGGGTAGTTGTTGCGGCTTCTTTTCCTTTTGTAACGTCATTAGGTGTAATGTCCATGTCCACAACTTCATCAACCACTTGCTTGCCTTTTGCTGAAGTTTTCAGCACCTTACCACTTCTGGTAGTGATGGCCATGCATGACCCACCATTCTTTGGGTTTTGCACAGTATCGCTCGGTAAGGTGCCAGCCTTTCTTTGATTGAATGCTGCTGAAAGTTGGCTCAATTGTTGCTCTATTTTCTTGATAGAAGTGGAATGAGAATCAACTAGTTGCTTCATGGAGGACAAATCATCAATCACCTCCTTAACTCCCGCGCTCGTTGATTCCACTCCTTTCAATAACTTAGCCATCATGTCTTTCATACTCCCAGGATTAGATGTGGTGGTATCACGTCTACCAGGGGGAACGTACAAACCACTCTTTTCATTAGTTTTCTTCCAACTACCTTGGTCTTTGCTTCCTGATTTATCATAATAGTTCCGACCTTGTTTTCCTTGGGCATTCCCACGGAAACCCCCCTGATTGTTCAAGTAGTTGGCCTCCTCTTCAGAATCAGATTCGTCTCTTCCTTTTAGCGCTACAGCTTTCACTTTTTCGGTCTTCCCTGATAATAAGTGCTTTGTCAGAAGATCCAATTGTGTTTTCATGTGCGCCATGTCTTGCTCACATTCTTCTTCTCTTCTTCTTTGGTCTGCAGACATGCCAATAGATAAAGTGGGGCTTGCTACCTCAGAATCCCTGGTATGCCAAGCTCTAATTTGCTTTGTCATGCGATCTAGCATATTGCTTGCTTGACCAAAGGTGAGGTCCATGAAAGAACCTCCAGCTGCGTTGTCCACCACTGGTTTAGTTATTGAATTCAAGGCTCTATACAAGATCTCCATGAGGTGAACATTAGTTATGTGATGGTTTGGGCATCTCGCTAGCTTTGTCTTGAACCTCTCCCATGTTTCATGAAGAGCTTCAGAGGGAAGCTGACGAAAGTTGCTGATTTCATCTCTCAATTGAGCCCTTTTGGATGGCGGAAAGAATCTTTCTAGGAAAGCGTCTCTCAATTGCCTCCAATTTGTAATTGAATTAGGAGTCAGCCCATTCAACCATAGTGTTGCCTCCCCAGACAGAGACAATGGAAATAGACGTAATCGAATAGAATTCTGACCAACACCAGGATTGTCAAAGGACTTGCATGTAGAAATAAAGTTGATGAGATGCATATTCGGATCGTCGCCTGCTAGTCCACCAAATAATCCCTTGAGTTGCAATAACTGAATCATGGTGCTTGTGATGTTGAACTTGGCTCCGGGCGCTAATGGTGGTGGAATTATAGCTCCAATGGCTCCGGCACTATCAAGATCATCATCATCATCGTCGAAAACTGGCTGCAAAGGTTGGCGATCATACCTATACCGAGCTTGTCGACCTCTTCTGTTGGCAGGTGTTATAATTTCAGCATCACGCCTAGGGTTTAGTAACTCGTCATCACCTAAATCTTCATCGTCAGGATTTATTGCTCGCCCAGGATTATCAATGTTTTGTTGTTGGACTTGAGCAGCGGCAAGAGCAGCTAATCTTGCTTACTCGTGTTGAGCAGCCATCCTGTCAATTTCAGCTTGTGCTTCCATTCTTCTAATTCGTTGTGGTTCAGGATTGATTGGTAATAACGGTTGACTAGAACTTCAAGTATGGGGCATGTACTAAAGTAAAAACCTGCAAGAAACAAAAACAAAAACTAAAAGTAAAAGTACGAGAATCTTTGACCAAAGGGTCTAGTATTTATCACGAACTTGATTGACACTCGTATTCCCTGGCAACGGTGCCAATTTTTGATAACGCTCAATCTACAGCTCTCGTGGGAGTGTAAAGCGGTCGTTTGTCAAATATAGAACCCAACCTGGGTTGGGTGTCGATCCCATAGGGAATAGCTTGGACAACAAGTAAGTAAAATTACTAAACTTTTGGTGCAAGTCTCGTAAAAGGGGGGATTGTAATGTGTAACGAAAACAATTAAGTAAAAGCTGAAAATAGCAAAGTAAAGAGAGAAAGATTGTTACGTAAGTTGTAAACAATGAGAATTGAAGCGTTGGGGTTATGTCCACCTTCTGAGGTATACGTCTCTTTTGGCTATGAGTGTGTAGAATTCTGACATGCAATTGCTTATAGAGAATTGTAGTCGATGGTAAATCCAAGCGTCTCTCGACCTAAACAAGGACTATTTCAGATGGATCTAGACCTTAACGTAAATAGGATCATATTCTTATGCGCCCAAGAAGATGGATCTAGATCTTAAAAATCACCCAACACCATCGGCAAAACCATCTATTGAAGAGCCATCGGTGTTGAAGTTGAAGGAATTGCTAGACCATCTATGATCTGTTTTTCTAGACAGTGAAAATACTTTATTAGTGATATTTCAACATATCTGAGGGAACAGAAAGTGGAGGCACTCATCTCAGTGCTCCGCAGGTATAAAAGGGTGATAGGCTAGACTATTGCGGATATTATTGGCATTTTTCTAGGTATTTGCACACACAAAATTCAACTTGAGAGAGATTGCACTCTGATTATTGAGCACAAATGCCATCTTAACCCACCTACACAAGAGGTAGTTAAGAAGAAGATCATCAAATAGCTTAATGCAGGAGTTGTATACCCTATTTTCGATAGTAAGTGGGTAAGCCCTGTCTAATGTGTGCCTAAGAAAGGGGGCATAACTGTTGTAGCGAATGAGAAAAATGAGTTAATCCCACTCAGACGTATGACTGGGTAGAGAGTTTGTATGGACTATTTTAAACTCAACTCATGAACTTTGAAGGACCATTTCCCAATGCCTTTTATAGATCAGATGCTTGATCAATTGGCGGAAAGAGGTTGGTATTATTTCCTGAATAGGTATTCGGGCTATAATCAGATTTCTATAGCCCTAGAGGATCAGGAGAAGATAATATTTACTTGTTCGTATGGTACTTTTGCTTTCAAGAGGATGCCATTTGTTTTGTGTAATGTACCGTTACCTTCCAACGGTGAATGATGTCTATCTTTTTTCGACATGGTTGAAGACACCTTAGAGGTGTTTATGGATGATTTATTAGTAGTAGGTGATTCTTTTGAGCTTTGTTAAGTGAATCTGAGTAGAGATTTGCAGCGGTGCGAGGAATTTAATCTTGTGCTTATTTGGGAGAAATGCCACTTTAAGGTAAAGGAGGGCATTGTCGTTGGTCACAAAATTTATCCATGAGGATTGAGGTCAACCGAGCTAAGGTTGAGGTTATTAAGAAGCTACCACCTCCTATTTCATTAAAGGTAGTGCATTGTTTTCTTGGTCAAGCGAACTTCTATCAGCGATTCATAAAAGACTTCCCAAAAATTACAAACCCACTTTGCAAACTTTTAAAGAAGAAAGCCAAGTTTATATTTGATGATGATTGCTTGAAGTCATTTTTATGCCTTAAAGGGAAATTGGTTGATGCTCCTATTATTTTTGCCCCAAATTGGCCAAAGCCATTAGAGATCATGTGCGATGCAAGTGGAGTGGCGCTTGGGGTTGTACTTGGCCAAAAGAGTGACAAGTTGTTTCATCCCATCTATTATGTAAGCAAGGCCATAAATGGAGCTCAGAGGAACTACACTGTTACTGAATAGGAGCTCCTTGTAGTTGTTTATGCCTTTGAGAAGTTTTGGGCTTACCTATTGGGACCAAGGTGGTAGTTCACACAGACCACGTCATCTTGAGATATTTGATAGCTAAGAAGGATGCTAAGCCTGGATTAATTGGATGGGTATTTCTTATCTAAGAATTTAACTTCGAGGTCAAAGATCGGAAGGGCTGCAAGAATTAAGTCATGGACCACTTGTTTAGACTGGACAGAGTTCAAGCACTCAAGGACGAGCTAGAAATTGATGACGCATTCATAGATAAAGAAATCTTGGCTGCTGTGCTAAAAAGAGTGCCTTGGTATGCAGACTTTGCAAACTATGTGGTGAGCGAGGTTGTTTCGCAGAACCTTTCTTTTCATCAAAGAAAGAAGTTTCTTCATGATATTACACACTACTTCTAGGATAAGCCATATTTGTTTCGGCATTGTACAGATAATATTTTAAGGAGGTGTATCCCAGAAGTGAACATGCTGAATATTTTGGAAGCTTGTCGTGCCTCTCTGGTTGGAGGTCACCATGCAGGTGACTGGACTGTTAGGAAAGTGTTGCAAAGTGGCTACTATTGACCGAATTTATTCAAATATGCTTATGAGTTCATGCAGAGATATGACCAATGCTAAAGACAAGGGACAATATCAAAGCACCATGAGATGCCTTTGACAAAAATGATGGAAGTGGAGTTGTTTGACATTTGGGGTATCGACTTCATGGGACCCTTCGTGAGCTCATATGGGATGAATTACATTTTGGTTGCCGTTGTTTATGTATCTAAATGGGTTGAGTTTGTTTCCTTGGCCGATAATGAAGGGAAGAGAGTTGTTGCATTTCTTAAAAGGAGTATATTTTCTCGTTTTGGGGTGCCACACACCATTATAAGTGGCGTCAGGTCATATTTTTGCAACCGAGTATTTAGGGCGGCTTTGGAAAAGTATGGTGTTAAGCAGCACAAGGTGGCAACCCTATACCACTCATAAACTAGTGGGCAGGTGGAGATTTCGGATAGAGAGATCAAAGCCATTCTTGCTAAAACGGTGAATGCAAGTAGACATAATTGGTCTATGAAGCTTGATGATGCCTTATGGGCATATAGAATAGCTTTCAAAACACCTATCGGCATGTCACCATACCAATTGGTTTATGGCAAGGCATGTCATTTGCCGATTGAATTGGAGCAAAGGACCCCCTGAGTTAGAATCCTTAACTCGTACCAAATGATAAAGACATCCCTTGGAAATCAACTTCTGGCCTCTAGGATATGATATGAATCTTATCTTAGGCACCAGAGAACACGTTTCCCACTCAATGACTGGCTCATTAGGAAATTTAAGCATGACCTTATAGGTTCGGCAATCTACGAAGGCAAAGCACAAATGCAACTTATTCATCACTAATATGATATCAAAATTAACCATGTTTAACGTTATCAGATCTACCAGAGTTTCTTACCACCAACAGATATAACACAACCTTTATAGACCCTTCTAGCAATCATAGAGTCACCCACAGGGGTTGAAACAAAAAAGGGATCGGGGATAAACTTGATACTAAAACATAAAAAGTACAACCACAAATGGGGTCACACAAGAAAGAGTAGACCCTGGATCAAGCAAGCAATACACATCACGAGAAAAGAGTCACAATACCCAGTGACAACATCGGGTGATGTCTCCAAGTCCTGGCAGGTAGCAAGGGCATACAAGCAATTTCGACCAGTGCTGATACTAGAAGCAGAAATGGAACCCTTTGGTGTAGGAGTTGATAAAGTGGCAACAGGAACCTTATTTGCCCCTGAACCAACCTTAGAAGGAAAATCCCTCTGAAAGTGACCAATATAACCACATTTAAAACACATGTTCCTCCCTTCTTCACAAAACCCACGGTGTACCTGCCCGCAGAATCTATAAAAAGGATATGATGGAGCGGACTGAGCCCCACCAGCCTGAGATTGGGCACCTATTCCCTAAACCCGCTATCATGCTGAGAACGACGATCACCCGATAACTTTGAATAAGGAGCACTAGCCATAAAGTAGGAACTACAACTCCCCAACTTCTTCTTAGACTTCATTTCACTATTTCTACCACTCTGTTGTTGACCTCCACCCTGATCGGAAAATCTAAACTCCTTATTCAGCCTTTTCCCTATCTCTGCCTACTTATTCTTCTCTTTCTCAACCTGTTGCATATACACAACCAATCTGGAGATGTCTATATCATGATAACCCAAAAGCAAATTTCCTCATGCTAGACACTAACTCAGAAGCATATTGGGATAATTGATGGAATTTCAAGCCATATTTCTTAACTGTCATCCTGCCTTGCTTTAGATTAATGAGCTCTTCCGCTTTTAACTCCCTCATCTCCTGAGGAAAAAGGTAGTCCAGAAAATACTAAAGAAATCATCCTATGGTGTGGATTTGATATCATTTTCACTGTTCATATTTCTCATACCATTGGTATGGTACATCCTTCAACTAATAGGTTGTGAATTCTATACCTTCCACATTAGTAGCATGCATAAACCAGAAGATCTTCTCTATCTTCTCAAAAAAAAACTTGAGGATCCTCCTCAACCTACACACCGGTGAACACATGATGACTTAACCTCATAAACTGTCCAACCCCTGTGGCCTTAAAAGATGGAGTAACATAATCTATACGCTCAAACTAAGAAGCTACCAACTGAAACAACATACGAATAGACTAAAATAATTCTATATTTAACACATTATCATGAAGATATCGCGGAGGACTAGAGGGGATCGATGGAACTCCTAGAGGGCAATTAAGAACTGTAACCCTAGACTGGGTTTGTACCCCATAAGCAGGGTGTGTGCCATCATCATTGTCCTCAAGTTGGACAGAAGAGTTTCCATGAGCTTCAGATCATTCAGGAGACATGATCTAAAAAAGAAAACAAATGAGAATTAGAGATACTCAAGACCTTAGACTCTATAGCTTGAAACAAAATAATAAGTAGAAATATTCCTAAATATCTCATAGCTTTATCCTTATAAGTATGGCATGATACACACCCATAAATGAGATTCTACTTGACATGGCTTTATTGGACACCCAATGACACCAAACCTATGCTCTAATCCATCTTTTTCATGACCCAAACCAGGACCTCGACGTGAAAGGTATCTAAAGTCCCATGTATACCGAAGATCACCCCTTGTACCTAACCAAACCAAACACACCACACCCCAACGTTGGTTGAATTTCTAGCATAAAACAAGATAGCATACAATAGTCTAAAAAAGTTTAAATACATGTCCATAACCAACCTCCAACGACCGGTGAGCAAGCCGAACGATACCGCCCAATAGCCACAGTAGTCCAAACAAAGCCTTCTAAACTACGATCCAAAACTAAATATTAATAAAGTATCGGGAAATGCTCCGAAAATAGCCAAAAACCAAATCAAAAAGTATAGTCAGAATGTAATGGAAACCATTATCATGAATAGGGACTTCCAAAGTATGAAATATCACCACTTCAATCTGACTCGCTAGCTAATCCCAAATCCAAGTCACTGACTAAGAGAAGTAGAAGTATGACCAGTTCTTTCATCGCATGGCGATACAACATTCGAAGATGGTTAGCAGGGTGAACGCTAGCATAAAACTCGAGGATAAGGATAACATAAAGATATAGTCAACAATTTAAAATCATTCAAAACCAATGCATATAATCAAATTCATAAATAAATATATATAGATATAGATAGATAGATAGATAGATAGATAGATAGAAAGATATCACATATAGGGATAGGGAACAAGGATTAATATGCTTTTCAAAACCTTAGATTAGATTGTGTAGCTCAACCGTTATATAATAGTACCCACGGGCTATATGAGCCACAACTCTCACCCCTGATTGGGCCCCAGTGCGTGTAGCTATACGAACCAAAGAATAATCTCATATATATGCACATGGGGACTCGAACCCTCTAATATTAAACAAAATGACTTAAGTATTCGATCATATAGTGATTTACAAGGGACTCAAACCTCCCTAATCATGAAATAATAATAAGGGGGACTCTAACCTCTCTGGTCATGTTGATCCTCACACCGGCAAATACAATTTCCAGTATTGGTCACTTGGACCTCCACCTTCACGACTCAGCTACACAAACTTTATTATAGACCAATTACAATAAGTATCACACATTTCCCATTCATTTAAATACATTCCACATTAAGGCATACATTATTAGTATCGTCATACTACACTTACAAGGTAACACATCATGCCAAAATAATTTCCATTAACTTGGGAAAAATAACTCCCATTGTTCATTCATACACATTAGGGAACACTGACTCCCTTTTTTCATTAAATCATACCATTGTACTTCTAATACCTTTTTATATCATCCAACAGTTCAAGACTAGTTCAATTTTACAAATTCTGATAGTTCTCATAACTAAAACCAATTTCACATTATGTGGTTAGGGTTATAACCACTTCAAAAGCCACAAGTTTGGGAAAACTATAATTACCTAGTTTATTCACCATACCCATACATCCACAAGTTCAAAACTATATCTAAAGCATAGAAATCACCAATAAATCATGAGAAACTTTGTTCAATTCATAAATATTCAAAAAAAACCTTTATTTCAAAACCATTAAAATAATCTCATGATCAATACTTTAAATCACATACTTTTATAAAATTAATAATGAGGGAAGAGTGACATGCCAATAGTAGTAAAACGTACTGAGAGAAATCACCCTTGGGAACTCTAATTGATCAACCTTTTGAAAACCCTAAGTGTTCTTAATCTTGAGGATTTGGGAGTATTTGAGGAGTTACTTAGATGTTTTTGAGAGATAGTGACACACTAAAAGAGGTTATAAGTTGTGAGCTTCTACTTGGTTCAGAGGAAAATGTCTAGAATGCCCTCAACTTAAAAGCTGAAAAGCGCCGCCTTTAATTACGAGTCAACCCCTTGACTCATAACTACTCATTATAACTCGTCACTACTAGTTGTAACCAAGGAAGTACCAATATATCACTCTGCAGTAATATATTACGAATCAATGGCACCAATCATAATGGGACCCTACAACTCGTAGGGTCAAGTCGTACTCAAACAGAACTGATTATGGCACCAATCATAATGGGACAGTGTTATATTACGACTCAATGGCACCAATCATAATGGGACATATATTGGATACCCTACGATTACATCTAACGAATCATAACAACTGATTATGGATCTTAGTGAGCCACTCATACTCGGAGAAAAATCAAGTCCCAAACTTAGTGGTTTGATTATGACCCATCAAGACACCCTACGACTCATGGGGTGCAGTTGTTTCCAGGATAGTGAGCTCAAAGCTCAGTAAATTTTCAAGTGCCAAAATCCGGGGTGTTTCAAAACATTATCATAGTTTTGTTGCTTAATCATAGTATTAACATGTTGAATCTTAATAATAGCAGTATTATTTTCATGTAATTTTGCAAATGCAACAAAATAAGTTATTTTATCATTCTTTTTAGATTAAAAAAATGTTGAGGAGGAAATACTGACTTGGTGATTTCACCATTACTTAACTTATAATCTCTTTCCAATATGAAAATATAACTATGAACATATCTTTCCATAAATTTGGGAACAAAAACAGTTATTTTATTATGACTGGAAAGATTTTTATAAAATACTTTCTAAAATGAAATTTTCTCTTCTTTATTAAAATTTTGAAAAAATCATTTTCTAAAAAGTTCCCACTTGAATTTAAATAACTCATTTGAGATTCTTTTTCTTGACAGTGATTTCGGACTAAAATTAATTTTATTTTGATTCATTTTAAACTTGTAGGAAAATTAATTTCGAACTCAATTGGGTTCAAGGTAGAAATAATATTAGTTATATAATCCCTATCCAGTCTAATATTTCTAAGTCTATTATTTTTACTAATTTGAAAAGTAGAAGCTCTAGATGGAGAATTTATTATATAATCAATTAGAGAGATATAAGAAGAATGCAATATTAAGATTATTAGCTCTATTTATTAAAGGTGTGAAATTCCAAAATCGGATTTTAATAGTACCATCTATGGTTTGTTTAACCTCCGTGACTTCACTATTCAAATTATTTTGAGGAGGGATAGCTTCCTTAAAAATTCATTCTCTAGTAAAATTAATTTCACCGTATTTAATAGGTCTCCTAGTAATAACTTTTGATCTACCAAAATTAGTTTCTATTAAAATAGTTTCATTTTTTAAATCTATAATTTTACACATAGGATTTAAAGTATATAAAGGTTTATGATAAATTATATAAACATATACCTATAACTTCAGTTCTTGACATATAATTATAACTATGTAGTTTAATACTTGATGCCAAACCATTTAGAGAATTCTCCTCATTCAAAAATATTTATAAATTAGGATAAGCATTAAGATATATAGGACGATAGTCTAAATTTATTTGTACAATTCTTATAAGACTTTTTTGTTTTGATTTCTTTCATCTCTTAGAGAAGCTATAAAACTTTCAGGCAAATCTCTTAAAGTAATGGTTTAAATACAACTTGTAATAAACCAATATACATAAATCCATGAGTTTCCTTATAAGGAGCCAAATCATTTTTTGATAATAATCTATAACTAGCATAATCATCATCAACATTAAAAGTTTCTTGAGTTGTTTTAACAACTTGTTTAAAAACCAATTTTTCAAAAAAAAATTATTTGATAAATAAGTTTGGGTTGGACTTTAGAAATTTTCTATATGTGTAACACTCCATAGTTGTAAAGCTCTATTAATGTATTTAAAATAACCTTTAGGACCCCCCATAGTGATGTAGACCATGTGTAGACATTATGAGAGGTATTGGGGTATTTTATGACATCAAAACTCAGTGTGAATCACAAGATGGGACCTATACGATGCTTGTGCATCGGATTACCATTGCCTACCACCACTAGAAAGGCTAGGCGATGGGCTACGCACCACCCACCTGGGAGTTAGGTGATGGGCAAGGCACCACCTACATTGTGGCTATGCCATGGGCAAGGCGTCGCCCACCTTATATCTAGGCCATGGGCTGGGCACCGCATGGACAATGCATTGCAGCGTAGGGGATCTATTTTTGTGTTATTTTAAGGGAAATAAGGTCCTTTTACATTCCATAACCGCTCCTAAACATCTATATACGAAATTAAAGCCCTTTTTACACGTTATTTCACTAATAAATCCCTAGTTCATCTTCCTCAAACATAAAAAGAGAAAACAACCTAAGGTTTGAACCTCCAAGATTACAAGGTCAACTTCTTCACGTTTCTTCGTCGCTAAGGTATGTGGGACTATCCTAAAATTCATGGGCATAGATTTTATCATTTTATCAAGTTTAAAGATATAAAGTTATGTTTAAGAAAAAGGTTTTCTTGATATCATTTTGAATAGCATGTATCAAGGATTTATTTTGATGAAAGTATATATTTGTCTTGAAATCCTTTCAAAGAATTGAATTATAACCATGTATATATATGTTTGTTTTCAAATTTGAAAGGTTTAATTGAGAGCATGATTCATGAAACCTCTCTCTCAATGTGGATTTTGCTTGATTTATACGATATGGCTATTAAACTGCATGTTTTGAATTATGAGTCAAATGTTTATTATCAAACTTGGGTTTGAAGTTGGTTGTGAATTGATGAGAAGGAGTTTTCTTTCCATAACTGTACACCTTGCATTAAATCAAAGAATTACATGTGATTAAATAATTGAAATATCCACCGCATGTTTAAGTCTCGAGAAGAGAGTGTGCTATATAAGATTTTATGTGCTTTCAAAATGAAGACTCTGTTGTGATGTTATAAATATTTTGGTGGTCATTTATGTATTTTGAATAAGAAGGGTTGTAGAATTGATATGACATGAATGAGTTGCAAGTCTGGGAATAACGATACTCTGCGATGATATGCCCTTAACATATTAAGCACCGAATGTTTTTTAGTATGAAGCATTATTTTTAAAAAACTAAAATATGGCCTAAAGAGAGTTAGATGGTTACTCGAAAAAGACATTTGAGTACTCATTGCTAGAAACTAGATTTGTCGATTTGGGAGATATGATTGGCTATGGCCAATGTATACTTGCCTTCGAGGCACTGGTGTACTAGAATAGTGTTTTGGACCCCAATCCTTTAAGCAAACATGAATTTGGAGGCTTGGACAGACGAGTTAATGGCGAACCCATATAGTCTGTGGGATGTAGAAATATAGGGTGTACCATTTATCTTAGAAGAGAAATAAAGAAGTTGAGTCATGGTTACAAGAAAATATTTTGAGGCTTTTAAATTATGCCCATGTATTTTCATTTACCTTATGCTAGATGTTTTATGAAATGCTCTCACCTATATTGTATAAAAATATGTTATTTTAGAATATTTAAAATACCAGTACCATTGTGTATTGACCCCCTACTTTTATGTTCTGAGGCCCAGTCCCATGGTTCTGCTAATCAGTAGATTGTGGTCAGACATTTGGAGCTGGTGAGCCTCTCTTATTTTGAAAGGCTTTTTTCAATGTGACAATTTCATTTGCTTTTAGTTCATGGTTTGATCGAGGGCCTTGTCCCGGCTTCAAACATATTATTGTTTTCAGTTTAATAAAGACTTTGTAGACTTGATGTAGATAGTTTTGGGTTTTGTATGAACTTATATCCCATATTTTTAAGTTGAAATAATAAAACTACTTTATTTCCAGTTTACTTCTACATTATGATATTAAGTGAGTTATGCTTATGATTATAAGCTAAGAGGTCTTTCGGGCCTTTATGGTTTGGGATGTTCGTCGTGGCTAGGGCCTCAGTTTAGGTCATGACAAACTTGGTATCAGAGCATGGTTCATGGTCTCAGGGTGTCTACGAAGTCGTATCTAGTAAAGTCCTTTTTATGGGTATATAGCGCGCTATACTTATAAGAGGGAAGCTACTTAACATTTAGGAATATCTCTTTTTTCTTCATGTTTTAGTTCATGCTATAGAGTCTCAATGTCCCTTAACTCATGATTTCCTGTATTTTATAGCTTGAGCATGCCTCCCTATATATCCAACAAGCAGAATACCCATGTTGATGATGTCTGCCCTACTCATGAGATGCGGAACCATAATAGAGCTCGTACTCTAGAATTTTTTTCTACTCTAGGAGTTCCTTTGGCCGAAACTAGTCCACCACAGACTCCTCGATCTAGTGTTAACCATACCCATCTTTCTCAGATAGAAGTCTCAAAATGTGAGTTTTGGTAGTCCATCCATATAATTGCTTAGCTTGTGGCTTCTTAGTCCCGTCGGTTTGGAGATGTGAGTTTTGTGTATGGTTTGTCTGAAACTACTCAGGTTGGTCGATTTATGAGGCTGAACCCACCCATTTTTACTGGCTCAAAGGTTGATGATGACCCCTAAGGGTTTATTGATGAACTTTAGAAAATTTTTAGAGTCATACATGCTAGTAAGGTTGAAAGAGTTGAGTTGGCAGCCTATCAATTGAAGGACATATCTAACCAGCGGTACAATGAGTAGGAAGATTGAGGGGTAGAGATGTTAAACCTTCTGTGTGAGGTAAGTTTGTATAGGCTTTCCTGGATCATTTTGCTCCTCAGGAGCTGAGGGAATCAATAGTTAAAGAATTGTTAAATCTAAAATAAGGAAATATGAGTGACAAAGAATATGCATTAAAGTTCACCAGCTATCCCGCTATTCTCCTGAGTTGTGGGCAATATGAGGGCTCACATGAGAAAGTTTTCATCCGATCTCTCGAATGATTTGGTGTTAGAATGTAAGGGAGCTATGCTAAATAGGGATATTTATTTCTCTAAGTTATTAGTGCATATGTAGTAGGTAGAAGAAGAGAAGAAGGGGCAAATAGAGGTAAGGGAAAAAGAAAGGCAAGCTAAGAGATTTAGGTCTATAGATCAGAATGTCAGTCAATACCAGGGTGGCAATTGAGGTAATAAGTGATCAAAGAAAAAGTCTTAGAGCAATGCTCAGTCTTCATCTAGCACCCCTTGCTCCCAGACCTCCAGTTGATCAATTGTTTTATAACTCCCAGCCTAACAGTGGATCAAAGATGCAGGAAACTCAGTCTCGGGGGAGTATAGCATAGTCGTTCAAGCAATACCCTTGTTGCGGTAACTGTGGGAAGAACCACCCAGGAAGGATTATCTATGGTGAGCATGTGTTCTATACTAGTAGTCAGTCAGGCCATTCCAAAAGGGACTGCCCCTCATCTAGAGAAAATATTGGGGGCGCTAAGTCCTAAACTAATTCCACAGCTCCACCACCTAAGGGTACTACTTAAGCTGTTGAGAGTGGTCAGAATAGGTTGTATGCTTTGTCTACTCATCAGGACTCAAAGTCTTCGCCAGATATGGTCACGGGTATGTTACAGATTTTCTCCTGTGATGTGTATGTGTTACTTGATCCCAGGTCTACCTTGTCTTATGTGACCCCTTATGTGATACTTTTGGTTTTGAGCCCAAAATATTTTGGAACCCTTTTTTGTTTCCACTCTAGTTGGTGATTCTATTGTGGCTAGGAGAGTTTATAAAAATTATGTGGTGTCTATTTTTTATCTTGATACTGTGGTTGATCTTGTAGAACTGGACATAATTAATTTTGATGCTATACTGGGAATAGATTAGCTCTATTCATGTTATCCTATATTAGACTGTAGAACCAGAAAGGTCACCTTCCCTTTTTCTAATGAGCCAGTGATAGAGTGGAAGGGATATTCTCTAGCACCTAAGAGGAAATTCATATCTTATCATAAGGCCCGTAAGCTCATATCTAAGGGTTATTTGTATCATTTTGTTTGGGTCAAAGATTCTAGCACTGAAAGTCCTTCCCTACAGTCTGTTCCTATGGTTAATGAATTTTCAAAAGTCTTTTCTAATGATCTTCTTGGGATACATCCGATAGGGAGATAGATTCTAGCATTGACATATTGCCGGACACCTGACCTATTTCTATTATGACACACAGAATGGCTCCTACAGAATTGAAAGAGTTGAAAGAACAGTTAAAAGACCCTCTTTACAAAGGCTTTATTCATTCTAGCATCTCTCCTTAGGGTGCTCCAGTACTCTTCGTGCGTAAGAAAGATGGCTCCTTCCACATGTGTATAGATTACCATCAGCTAAACAAAGTCACAGTTACTCCAAGGTGCCAAATGTTTCTTCAAAATAGATCTTCATTTAGGGTACCATTTGTTGAAGGTTAGAGAGGTTGGCATTCCTAAAGTGGCTTTACGAACTCAATTTGGTCACTATGAATTCTTGGTTATGTCCTTCAGACTGACTAATTCCCCCATAGCATTTATGGACCTAATGAATAGGGTGTTTTGCTAGTTTCTAGACCTGTTCGTCATAGTTTTTATCGATGACAACTTAATTTAGTCTAAGACTGAGAAGTATTAAGCCAATCACCTTCGAATCATCCTTCAAACTCTTAAAGATAATGAGTCGTATGTAAAGTTTTCCAAGTGTGAATTCTTTCTTAGTGCTATTTCTTTTATCGGGCACATTATTTCTAGTGAGGGAATTAAGGTTGACCCTCAAAAGGTTGAGGCAATGAGAAAATGGCCCAGACCTATGACTCCAACCGACATTCGAAGCTTTTTGGGTTTGACAGGGATTACAGAAGATTTGTTGAGAGTTTTTCATCCATAGCTGCTCCACTTACTAGATTAACTCAGAAAAAGGTGAAATTTTTGTGGTCTGACTCTTGTGAGAATAGTTTTGAGAAACTGAAAGACAAGTTGACTACTGGACCGGTTTTGACCCTTCTTAAAGGTATAAAGTGCTTCATTGTGTACTATGATGCATCCCTAGTGGTAATTGGGTGTGTACTCATACAGCGTGGTAAGGTGTGGCTTACGCATCTTGGTAGTTAAAGGTTCCACCTATGATCTAGAGTTAGCGGCGGTGGTATCTTCACTGAAGATTTGGCGTCATTATGTTTATGGGTTGCATGTTGTAATATTTACTGATCATAAAAGTTTGTAGTATGTTTACACGCAAAAAGAACTAAATCTCAGATAGAGGCGGTGGTTGGAATTATTGATGAATTATGACATGATCTTGCACTGTCACCTGGGGAAGGCCAATATGGTGGCTGACGCCCTTAGTAGGTTGTCTATGGGCAGTCTTTCTCATGTGAACGAAGAAAAGAGGAGCATGGTGAAGGATATTCATCGGCTTGCAAATCTTGGGGTTCAACTCCTGGATTCCAAAGATGGAGGAGTGTTCATATAAGAGGTAGCGAAATCATCCTTATATGCTGAGGTTAAGGAAAAACATATCAGGGATCTCATTTTAATGTAGATTAAAGAAGATGTTGGTCAATAAAAAGTAAGGGATTCAAAATTGGAGGTGATGGGACTTTGAGGTATCAAGTTTGACTATGTGTGTCGGATGTAGATGGGTCGAGGAATAGGACTCTTGACGAACCCCACACTTCTAGGTATGTTGTTCACCCTGACTCTACAAAAATGTATCACGATCTTAAGGTGATTTGCTGGTGGAATAACATAAAAAGAGATATTGCTAACTTTGTGGCTAAGTGTTTGAATTGTTAATAAGTTAAGGTGGAACATTATAGATCAAGTGGCACTTCCCTAGATATAGCTTTGCCTCTTTGGAAATGAGAGATGATCAACGTGGATTTTATTACAGGACTTTCAAGATCCTAAAACCAATATGACTCTATTTGGGTGATTATAGATAGGATGACCAAGTCTGCCTATTTTCTTCTAGTGCGGACTAATTTTTGAGAGATGATTATGCTAAGTTATACATCCAAGAGATAGTCCGTTTGCATAGGTCTCCAGTGTCTATCATAACTGATCGAGGTACGTAATTCTCTTCTCATTTTTGGTGATCTTTTTTGAGGGGTTTAGGTACCCAAGTAAACCTTAGTACTACCTTCCACCCTTAAATTGATGGACAAGCAGAACATACCATTCAAACTTTAGAAGCTATGTTGAGGGCTTGTGTCATAGATTTTAAGGGTAGTTGGGTGGATCACTTGCCTTAATAGAATTCACCTATAATAATAGCTACCATTCCAGCATCTAGATAGCTCCTTTTGAGGCTCTTTATGAAAGGAGGTGTAGGTCCCCAACTGGGTGGTATAAAATGGGTGAAACTTAGTTGTTTAGGCCTTGCCTTGTCCATCAGGCGATGGATAAAGTGAAAGTCATTAGGGAGTGACTTAAGACAACTCAGAGTCACGAAAAGTCTTACACCGATGTTAGGAGAAGGGAGTTAGAGTTTGACATTAATGATTCAGTATTTCTAAAGGTGTCCCCTATGAAGGGAGTCATGCGATTCATAAAGAAAGGAAAACTTAGTCCTTGATATATAGGCCCTTATCAGATTATGAGAAGGAATGGTGGGGTTGTTAATGAGGTAGATTTGCTCGTAAACTTAGCTTCTATTCATCCTGTATTTCATGTATCGATGTTGAAGAAATATATTAGAGATCATTCTCTTGTGTTGCCTGTGGAAGAGATCAATGTAATAGATGTGTTGTCATATAAATAAGAACCCACTACTATTTTAGATCACCAAGTTCAAAAGTTGAGAAGTAAGGAGATAGCTTCAGTTAAGGTGTTGTGTAAGAATCATAAAGCTGAGGAAGCAACTTGGGATTTGGAGAATGACATGCGTACAAGATATTCGACCATCTTTGAAACCATGGATGATGATATAGAAGTTACTAATCTTATACTACTCTTTTATTTCCATGTAGTGCTTCATACTTATTGTGTCCCGAGTCATCATACGGGGACGAAAGATCCCAAGAGGGAGATAATGTAACCCCTCATACATGTTAAACTCAATTAATGCATTTAAAATGACCTTAAGGACCCCCGTAGTTATGGTAGACCATGTGTAGACATTTTGGAAGGTTTTGCGGTGTTTTAGGACCTCAAAACTTAGTGTGCGTCACAAGATGGGATCTATGTGATGGTTGTGTGTCGCATTGCCATTGCCTACCGCCATTGGAAAGGCTAGGTGATGGGCTAGTCACTACCCACCTGGGAGTTAGCCGATGGGCAAGGCTTTGGCCATGTTGTGGATATACCATGGGCAAGGCATCGCCCACCTTGTGGCTAGGCCATGGGCTGGGCACCACATGGTCAATGCATTGCGGTGTAGGGGCTCTATTTTTGTCTTATTTTTAGGGCAATAAGGTCCTTTCATGTTCCATAACCATCCCTAAACATCTATAGATAAAATTAAAGTCCTTTTTACACGTTATTTCACTAATAAATCCCTAGTTCATCTTTCTTAAACAAAAGAAGAGAAAACAACCTAGGTTTGAACTTTCAAGCTTCTAAGGTCAACTTCTTCATGTTTTCTTCATCACTAAGGTATGTGGGACTATTCTAAACTCCATAGGCATAGGTTTTATCATTTTATCAAGTTTAAAGACGTACAATTATATTTACGAAATGGGTTTTTTCGTATCATTTTGAATAACATGTATCATGGATTTGTTTTGATGAAAGTATATGTCTGTCTTGAACTCTTTTCGTAGAATTGAATTATAACCATGTATATATATGTGTTTTCATTTTTAAAAGGTTTAGTAGAGAGCATGATTTATGAGACCTCCCTCTCAATGTGGATTTTGCTTGATTTACACGACATGGGCTATTAAATTACATGTTTTGAATTATGAGGAAAATGTTTATTATCAAACTTGGGTTTGACATTGGTTATGAATTGTAGATAAGGAGTTTTCTTGCCACAAATGTACTCTTTGTATTAACTAGAAGAATTGCATGTGATTAAATGATTGAAATGGTTACCGCATGTTTAAGTCTCGAGAAGAGAATGTGTTTGCATAAGATTTCATGTTTTTTTCAAAATGAGGACTCTCTTATGATGCTATAAATCTTTTGGTGGTCATTTGTATGTTTTGAATGAGAAGGGCTGTAGAATTAATATGACATGAATGACTTGTAAATTTGGGTATGACGATACCCTGTGATTATATGCCATTAACATATTAAGCACCGAATGTTTTTGAGTATGAAGCATAATTTTTAAAGAACTAAAATTAGGCGTAAAGTAATTTAGATGGTTACCCAAAGAAGGTATTTGAGTGTGTGTGCTCATTGCTGGAAATCGAGTTTTGTCGATTTGGGAGATATGATTGGTTATGGCCAATGTATACTTGCCCTTGAGGCACTGGGGTACTAGAATAGTGTTTAAGACCTCAATCCTTGCAGCAAACTTGGATTTGGGGGCTTGTCCGATTAGTTAATAGCAGACCTATATAGCACGTGGGTACTAGAAATGTAGGGTGTACTATCTATCTCAGAAGAGAAACAAAGAAGTTGAATCATGGTTACAAGAAAATGTTTTGAAGCTCTTAAATTAAACCCATGTGTTTTTATTTACCTTATTCTAGATATTTTATGAAATGCTCTCACCTATGTTGTATATAAATATGTTATTCTGGATTTTTTCATATACCAGTACCTTTGTGTTTTGACCCCCTACTTTTCAGGTTTTGAGGCCCAGTCCCAGGGTCTCACTAATTAGTAGATCGTGGTCAGACATTTGGAGTTGGTCCCTTATTTCGAAAGGCCTTTTTCCATGTGTCGATTTCATTTGCTTTTAGTTCATGGTCTGGCTGGGGGTTTTGTTTCGGCTTTAGACAAATTATTCTTTTCAGTTTAGTAAGGACTTTGTAGACTTGGTGTAGATGGTTTTGGGTTTTTTATGAACCTATGTACCATATCGTTAAGTTGAAATAACAAAACTACTTTGTTTCCAGTTTATTTCTGCATTATGATATTAAGTGAGTTATGCTTATTATTACAAGCTAAGAGGTCTCTCGGGCCTTCATGGTTCAAGATGCCCACGCGGCCAGGGTCTCGGTTTAGGTCGTGACAATATGTTAAGAGGGTCAAAGTTTCGTGGCATATCATATTCTTCTTTTCTACTATTTTTAACAGTAGTTTATTTTTTAATGATATTCATAATAAAGAATATGTTAACCGTATAGCATCTAAACTACTAATATCCCATGGTTCTGATACCATAACGAGAATTGGATATCTTCAACGATACTACAAGAGATCTTTACCCGCTAATAATTTGATAATAATAATTCTGATCCATTACAAGTTTAAAATATTGCCATAAATGTCTTCTTTGGCTTCAATGGGCCTTTTAACAGGACCTGTGACAAATCCTAGACCGAAATACTAATAACTACCTTAGCATCGTTGGTTGATAAGATTCTTATTAAGGATTTAGTATCATATTATATTAGTTTAGTGTATTATAATTCAACATAAAATTATTAGCCTATTATTTAGGCTAATTTAATGTAGACATAGTAAAATAAAAAACAGAAATTTAAAGTACCTCAAATTAAAGAGCTTAACAAGTGTCATTCGGAAATCAATAAACTACTAGATTCTTATTAATAGATGAATATTTTACAATGAAAGTAAAAAAGAGTGAGGTGATTTCAAAAAACCTGTCTCTCGATACTTAAAACGAGAGCCTTACTTAGAGGATCCTTAAAGTAAAAGACAATAAAAACTATTCATTATAAAAATGTGACTGGTCTAAGGTGGATTTATCCACCTCGGAGTTGTAATCCGGGCGTATTTAGCTTGGTTTTGAGGAATTCTTGTGTGATTAATGTGTTACTAATGATAAAAATGAAAATAAAAGTTTTTAAATACTTGTTTACAATTTTTAAGGTGTTTATCTAACAAGTTAGGACTAAAATACGTCACTTAGAGTTCAAACGAGAAAACTAGTGTTACTAGCTTGAGTTAGGTGTTATTCTAGTTGATTTTGATGGATTCTAGTGTGTTTATTGAGTTAATAGTGGTATGATTGTGTAATTATTTGTGTACCAACTTGATTATACTGTTTAAAAATCAATTGAAACAAGCCAAGAGTCAAAACTAAGTTGAACACCAAAAAGGGCTAAACTAGTATTCTTAGCTTAAGTTTCTAATTCACCGTCTTGGATGTTGTGTTGTTTTGAACTCTAATTCATGGTTTTTGATGATATAGGATGCTTTGTGAATTTATGATTATGATATATGGATGATAAAAAAGTTTTAAATCAAGTGTAAACAACACCAAAAGGCTTGTAATGGATGGATAAAATCATGTGACAAGATTTGACGTAAAACGGACCCCTTGGATGTCCATGGTGCATCGCGGATGCAAGACACAGCTATGGGGCACGTGCCACATATAGGGAAATTATTAAGGAACCAAAAACATTGTGTATCCATTATTCGGTCATGTATCACACCCTAGGTATAGCGATAAGTGGTGTGACGCAAAACCCTAGGTCAATTTCGGCAGTTTTATCCTCCTATAAATAGGACACTTAAACATGATGCTATACACCTGGGACGACTTTGAAACTTGGAGAGTGGCGGGAAAACAATTCAAATAGGGTTTTTATATCTTTTCTTGATAATATTTATTGATTTTAATATGTTTTCTATCTTTGCAATACGGTTATGTCCATGAGCGGCTAAAAGCCATTTTCCGGGGTTAAGTCCAAGAACATGATTACTCTTGATTTGAATTGATTTGTTTTAGATTATTTATCATATTTGGTTGTTTATTTATCCTTATTATTACTATTTTAATGATTTTCGACCCTTAAAATACATCCATTGTCATCTTATGATCCCGGAAGAAGGAACAAGAGGTTAGAACGTGGGGTAAATAAAATAGAATTGTAATCTTCTACATAACGAATGTTATAATTTACACTTAGGATAGGAATATACCTAAGTGACCTATATTTTTCACTTACGGGATGAAATATTAACGCATTTTAACTTAGTAACCATATCTCCTCTTAATGATGTAGTTGTGGAGCTAAGTTAGATAGGTGATTAGAGGCTTGGAAGATCATAGTCATAATATCAACCTCGTGAATCAACAACCAGGATAAGTAAAATAACCAATGAATTTTAAAAGCATAGAATGATTGTTCGTGAAGACTTCCACTGATAGTCCAAGAACTTTAATATACTGCATTGTTTTACTTTACTTTCCATTAATAACTCTCAAACACTTTTGATTACGTTTGTACTTGAGTAATCTCGATAGTAAACTAGAATTGGGTAGTTTCTTAACACTTGTTTCTGAGGTATCGATACTTGAATTATAAAAGGCCACTATATAACTTGGTAATACCACGTACACTTTCATGTGCTCTTGGGCGTAACAAGTTTTTGGCGCCGATTTCGGGGATTTGTAAATTGGCAAATGCTCTAGTTTTAGTTTTACTTTTTAGATTTCCTTGGTGATTTTTACTTGGTCTTGGTTTTGACTTTTCAGTAAATATGCTAACAGGCTAGAAAGCCAGCAAGGGATCGGGAATTGGTTGAATTAGACCCCAAGCTTGAACAATGCTTACACCAAAGAAGGAGAGAAACTGTATTTCTCTACCGCATTCACAAATTCAAGAGGAACAACACATTCCTGCTCCCATGGCTGAGGAACAACCAGCCTGTAGGACAGTTCATGAAGTGGCAATCCCACTTGTATTAAATCTGACCTCCCCCTTTCAAAAACTAGCTACTGGTGGTAGATTTGAGTTGAAACAACACATGGAAACGATTTTGATCAGCAGTGGATAGTTTACCGGGCTTTCACATGAAGATCCACAATTCCACTTACAGAACATTTTGGAGATCAGTAATATATTCATCCCTACAGGCTTTCACATGAGACTCTTTTGTGAGTCAACATATTCCTGATAGGTAGGATGATGACGAATCACTTAGTGAAATATTAATTAGTTGATAGAACCATGTCTCGGACTTGAGATAGAAGACACCCATTTATGGTTGCTTATAAGTTTTCACGTGAAAACCCTGCAGGTGGATTTTGTATCCGTCATGTCAAATAAGTTAAGCATTATAAATAAAGGATTAAATTAATCAATAAGTTAAATTTTTCAGAGAATTTAATTTAATTGATTGGTGTTGGTAATTCTAACATGGGAAGTTAAATAAGATGTAATGGTAGGTTTCAAAATTAAATCGAGGAGTGCAATTATAAATGTTTATCACAATATGCACAAAATCCTATAAGCTTTCCTTTATTTTCTTTACCCTAGTTTTTGGACAGTCGGACTAGGATCACTATAGGATTTTACTTGGCTTGTAACGTAGGCTTGGGAGATTGTATGGTACATCTAGGAATTTAGTGACTAAGCCTCCTTGGAACTACAATTACATTGGGGGTCCATTTATCAACCAAAAGTTTCTTTTATTCCCCCCTTATTTCTTCCTTTTTCTTTTTATTTGCTTATTCAGGTTGGGTGTGGTTTCTTTTATTCTTTTTCAAATTTTTTCTTTTTTTCTTTCTATTATTTTTTTTATTTTTTCTCTTTTTTTTTCTTTTTTTCTTTTCTCTCACAATTTTTTTCTATCACACCCAACCTTACTTTGTTTTATCTTATTTACGCCATTATTCATACCCACTTCTAGTCACGCACCTTTATGATAGCCACACTCAAATTAGATGATTTGCCTGAGTTGAGGTGCATAATATCCAAGGAGGAAAAGGGCTGAAATAGGTTCATTGTAACTAAACTAGAAAGGTGAAGGTGGAAATAAGAAAAGTAGTCCATATAGGCTCAAAATAGGGATCAAGGGATACTTATTCACATTTGGAAGGCCATTTAGGCTAAAAGTGGACTAATTTAATAACGACCTATGATACTTTCCTAACCAACTATCCTACGATCTAGGAAAGACTAACTGAGCAAGTTCTGGATTCAACACACAAACTGAACTAAATAAGCATCACAAACATATGGCACAGGATTGTGTCATAAACTACCACCTATCTAGTTCATGCAAATGCTAACTATGATTATTATGTACCTAATCCTAATACCATAATAAGATTCACAGTGGTAACATGTACATACACATCACAAAGTTCAAAAATAATTTTTTCGGAGGGGTATTATTTTTCTCAAAAGCATTTAAATCAAAACAAAATACATCAACTACCCTTAGGTACTTATTTTTTTCCTAGTTAAACAAAAACAATACAAAACAAAACACAATACATCATAGACATGTCGGCTCTACTACGAATAGACTCCGAGGAAAAGATACATGACAACAAAAACCCCAAGAGGACATCTAGACCCATAAGTAGCCTCACTCTCATCAAATAGGGATGCATTGTCCCCAATGCATTAGTTTGCTATAAATTAAGAGAAGAAACATACCTGTGGCACCTTTGGTGTGTAGATATGACGTCAATCACACTAACATGAATTAACAGAAATGCAAAAATACTAGGATACCTTGGGTTGCCTCCCAAGCAGCTTCAGATTTAACATTGCAACACGACGTGGGTACCTAGATTACTCAAAATACTTAAAGAGTTGGCCTCTAGGGTCATTAACACAACTTATCACCGAAACCACCCTCATCTCAACCAGTTTCTTTATGATTCTACGAACATTGAATATGACTTCCTTATCATTCAACCTGAACTTAACTCACCCTTTTCCATATCCACCAATACTCTACCAGTGCCTAAAAATGGTCTCACCAAAATTATGAGCATCACAAAATCAAATTCACAATCTAAGATGACAGATTTAGCCAAAAAGATGAAGTTGTCCATCTTTACCAAAACATCATAAGATATGCACACAGGCTTCTACATTGTACAATCTGCTATCAACAACCATGCATGAGTACAAAGCTGAACATGATTCATAAATGCATGATTGGGATTACTGATAAGCTAGGCTTATATACTGATCATGCATGTCTGATGCATGAGTACATGACTGAACTGATTCGTGAATGCATGACTGAGTATGCAACATTAATTGATACCAAGTTGGTAGTTATATCCTAACATGAGACTGAGTAAATTCAAAGGAAACTGTTACTTTAGGCTGAGTCTAACCTTGTAGAGAAGAGGTGAGAATACTTGGTCCGCATGTCTGCTTCTACTTCCCAAGTAGCTCCCTTCACGGACTAATTCCGCCAAAGTACTTTGACTAGAGGGACTTCTTTTTTCCTCAGCCTGCAAATCTAATAATCAAGGATTTCGATGGGAGTGTCCTCATAAGAGAAGTTGTTCTAAATATCTATGCCCTCTATAGGGACTGCGACTGCTGGGTCACCTATACTTTTCTTAAGAAAGGAGACATAGAACACTGGGTGCACTGAAGCTAAGTCTGAAGTCAACTCAAGCTCATAATCTACCTTTCCAAAATGGCTAAGAATTCAGTAAGGACCGATATATCAAGGAATGAGTTTCCCCTTCTTTCCAAACGTCTTCACTCCTTTCATAGGAGATATTTTCAAATATATAAAATCACCAGTCTAGAACTTAAGATCCTTTATACGTACATCTGTGTATGATTTTGTTTGGCTCTAAGCTGTCTTAAGCCTTTCCCTGATCAACTGAACTTTCTCTAAGGTATCAAATACGAAGTCAGGCCCTACCACTACGGCCTCACCCACTTCAAACCAACCAATGTGAGATCTACACCTCCTCCCATAAAATGCCTTAAACGGAGCCATCTAAATACTAGAATGATAGTGTTTATTATATACAAATTCAATCAAAGGCAAGTTGTCATCCCAACTACTTTTAAAGTCTATCGCACACGTTTGCAGCATATCTTCTAAGGTCTTAATGGTCCTTCTTGATTGACCATCTGTCCAAGGATGAAAGGTTGTACTGAGGTGAACTAGAGTACCAAGACCCTTTTGGAATGCCTTCAAGAAAAGAGAGATGAACTACATACCTCTATCTGAGATAATGGAAAATGAAACACTGTGAAATTTGACCAACTCCTTGATATAGAGTTTGGCATAATCCTAGGCTGATTAATAGGTATGGACTGGTAGAAAATGAGCTAATTTAGTCATCCTGTCTACAATGACCCAAAATGAATCATGTTGGCGGTGAGTACGAAGCAAACCCATCACAAAGTCCATGTTTACTTCTTCCCATTTCTAGTTAGAGATACTAAACTCCTACATGGACCCACTTGGCTTCTGATGCTCGATCTTAACCTTCTAACATGTTGAGAAAGCTAAGTCTGAAGAAAGCTTAAGCTAGTAAGCTACCTTTCTGAAATGGCTGAGAATTTTGTAAGGACTGACATATCAGGGAATGATTTTCCCCTTCTTGCCGAACCTCTTTAATCCTTTCATAGGAGAGATTTTCAAATACAAAAAATCACTAGTCTCGAACTCAAGATCCTTTTTGCATACATCTGCGTACGATTTTTGTCATCTCAAAGTTGTCTTAAGCCTTTCCCTGATCAACTGAACTTTCTCTAGGGTATAAAATACCAGGTCAGGCCCTACCACTACGGCCTCAACCACTGGGAGATCTACACCTTCTCCCATAAAGTTCTTCAAAAGGAGCCACCTGAATGCTGGAATGATAGCTGTTTTTATATGTGAATTCAATCAAAGGAAAGTTGACATCCCAACTACCTTTAAAGTCTATCGCACACGCTTGCAGCATATCTTCTAAATTCTAAATGGTCCTTCTTACTTGACCATCTTTCTGAAGACTGAAAGGTTGTACTGAGGTGAACTCGAGTACCAAGATCCTTTTGGAATTCCTTCTAGAAATAAGAGGTGAACTAGGTACCTCTATCTGAGATAATGGAAAACAAAACACCGTGCAATCTGACCAACTCCTTGATATAGAGTTATGCATAATCCTCGGCTAAATAAGAGGTATGAATTGGTAGGAAATGAGATAATTTGGTCATTCTATCTACAATGACCTAAACTGAACAATTCTGGCAATGAGTACGAGCCAAACCCATCACAAAGTCCATGTTCACTTCTTCCTAATTCCATGTGCGGATACTAAACTCCTGCATAGACCCACTTGGCTTTTAATGTGTGATCTTAACCTACTAACATGTTGAGCACTTAGCGACAAACTCTGCAATGTCTCTCTTTATCTCACTCCTCCAATAGATCTCCCATAAATCATAGTACATCTTAGTAGCCCCTGGATGAATAAAGTAGCGTATACTATGCGCTTCTTCAAGAACTTGTTGTCTCAAATCATCTACACCTAGCACACATAGCTGACCCTGACAACATAAAACACTATCTCCCCCTTAGGAGAAGACCTCTACTTTCTGATCTCAGACTGATTCCTTCAACTAAACTAGACTAGGAACCCTATCCTTCTTGTTGTTTACCTTAAAAACTAGGGATGATTCTGAACTAATCTGCACTTATACACTACCTTCTACTGAATCGACTAAGTAAATACCTAGTCAGGCAATATGATGAAATTTCAAAACTAACTTCTTATTACCATCCTCCATATAAGCAACACTACCCATAGACATCCTACTGAGAGCATCAACAACTACATTGACTTTACTCGGATGATACAGGATTCTTATGCTATAGTCTTTCAACAACTCCAAGCACCTTCTCTGATAGAGGTTTAAATCTTTATAAGAGAACATATACTATAGGCTCTTATCGTCAGTGAACACATCAACGTGCATCCCATACAAATAGTTCCTCCAAATATTTAAGGCAAATACTACTGCTGCTAACTCAAGATCATAACAAGGATAATTTTTTTCATGGGGATGATAATGCTCAAACTACACCTCTCTACTGAGAATGTAAGCGAGCGTTGTCAATATATATCCCAAATAGGTTGGGGTGGAATCCCACAGGGAACAATGTGAGTGGCAATTAAACTAGTTTAAAATAAAAGCTATAAGTTAAATTCAAACAAATGATACGAAAAAATAAAATGAGGGTTATGAGAATTTAGTAAATAATTGTTGATCACTTTAGATTCAGTGTTCATAATCAAGAGTTTATGAAAAACTAGAATTATGTTCACTATGAGTTTTAGTACTTGATAGATGCTAATAGTGATTCAAGATTCTCACAGTAGGTAGGACAACAGATTATCTCTATTGAAGTTATGCCTAAATGTCTCTCGACCTACTTAAGAATTTAATTACCAAATCCTCTCGGACTTATGGAATTTATATTTACTAACTAGTCTTTACCTCAGGTTAATCAACCTCATTACAGCATCGATTATTAAATGGAAGTTTAGTGTTTCCAAGTCCCTGTCAATAATTCACTCCCTACTATATTTGATTTTTTATCTCAAGCAAATCAAAGCATGTGCTACCTATCATTTTCAACCAATAGAAAATAATTAAAATCTCAGAATTATCAAGGAGTCCTATTACCATTGGAATCGAAAACACATAGCACCTTACCAAGACTTAACCCATAGATCTCATAATTCGAGTCAAAGGGATTTAGCCACTTATAATGTAATAAGTGAAACAACTAGACGTATTTGTAATTTGAAAGATAAACTCAACATAAGATGAATAATAACTAGTAATTCTCTGATTAGATCAAAATAGAAATCCCAAAATATTGATGAAAATCTCTTCAAAGTTAATTGTTTTTCAAGCCAAGAAACTAGAGAGAGAAATAACAAAATACGTGTGTTCCAAAATTATGTACAGAATCCTTTAGAAATCCCTAAACAATAATTTTTATAGTTTATCCAAAATAAGGAAACAAAATTACAGAGTTTAATAATTCCTTGAATTAGGCGATGACATTCTTGACACCTTATTAGGAGTCTGACGACTTATCACAAATGCCGTCATCTCCCACTTCAATTTTAGCACTTTCTGCTTAAGGCTGACAATGAATCTTGATGACTTATCAGAAATGTGACAACATATCAGATAATTTCATCACTTCTCCACCTCAGCTCACACGTTCTGCCTAAGGCTGATGGCGACTCTGATGACTTATCAACTCTTTGGTGACTTATCAGGAAATATCATCACGACTTTCCACTGAGGTCCATTCTTTGTATAAGGCTGATGGTATATTTGATAACTTATCTCAGGGCTGACAACTTATCAGGAATGTCAGCATCCACAATTCTCTTCTATTGGCTTCAGATTTCAAATCTTTTACTTCCATCCCTGTTACTTCTCTTGCATCTTGACTTCTACTTCAAAATCAAAGATAAAATAATCAAAAAGGACAAAAATTGCTTAAGACCTTGCAATTATTCTCAGTTAAAAGCCTCAAATATGTTAGCGTCTGCTCACACATCAACACCCTCAACTTAAAACAATTGCTTGTCCTTAATCAACTGAAACACAACCAAGAGGATACAAAGTACATTTTGCATTCAATCATCTATATTATCTCAAAACATATTCACCATCACCAAGGTCAGTCAATTCAAGAACAACTGTGTATATTATTGAAGAACAACAATACAACACACAGGAATCAAGATACGGCATCAATTCAGCAACAACAAACATGCATGTATCAAATTGACACTATCTAAAAAAGTTAGCAACTAGCAACATAACCAGTGTGCCCTTACTTCAAAGAAGTCCCACTTCACTTTTATCATACATTACATATATAACCATGGGGACAATCATCAGACACTCACTCTAAGAATGAAGTTCCAATCAATATATGCCGAATACCATAGGCTTGCCCTTATTTTTATTACCAAACCTTTTAGACAGGTCAGCTAGGATCACTATAGGTCTTCTCTTTGTCCAGTAATGTAGGCTAGAGGATGATATGATACTCAATGATATTTAAAGTGACTAAGCCTCCTTGACACTACACTAGCTTTTGGGGTCTCATGTTTTAACCTTTTTTATTCTTCTATTTTCTTGATCACACATATTCAGGATGGGTGCAGTCTTTTCCACAATCACTTATTCTTTTTCACAACTTTTGTTTTTCTTGCTCTTTTCTACCGCACCCTACTTTTTATTCTTTTCTTTTATTCTACCTTTCTTTATACTCATTCTGTATCACACACCCCTATGATAGCTACCCTCAACTTTGGCCATTTGCCAAAGTTAAGGTGCACAGTGTCCAAGGAGGACCAGGGCCAAAATAGGTTCATTGTGATACAAATGGAAAGGTGATAGGTATAATAAAAAGAATAGGCATTCAGGCTCAAAATCAGGATCAAGGGATATTATTTACACATGGAAGGTCATTTAGGCTAAAAGTGGACTAATATCAACAACGACTTATGATCCTTTCCAAACCGCTATCCTACAGCCAAGGCAAGACCAACCAGGCAAGTTCTGGATTTAACACACAACTGGAACTAGGTAGTATCTCACACACACATAGAACAAAGGTACATCACAAGCTACTACCCATTTGGTTCATGCAATTGTTTACCAAAAGTTATTATGTCACTAGTACTAATGTCATATCAAAATGCACAGTGGTCACGTATAAATGCATATCACATAGTTATAAAACAGAACATTGGAGAGGTATTCAAATATTAATAAAAATATGTTAACTGCCTAAAGTACTTGTATTTTTCCTAGTCAACTACAACATTTACAACAAATCACAATACACCTAAACATGCCATCTCTACTAGAAACAAGACTCCAAAAAAAAGAGGCACGGCAACAAAAACCCCAAGAGGACATCAACACCCACCAGTAGTCCCACTCTCAACTTATAATCATACATTGTCCCCAATGCATCAAACTAAAATAAGAGAGTCTGAAATATACCTGTGGCACCATGGATGCAAAGATCTGATGTCAATCACATAATACGAATACAAATAACAAAATACCTTGGGTTGCCTCCTAAGAAGCACCTAATTTAGTATCGCGGCATGACCCAACTCAGCTTTTCCCTCCACCTTGAGGATATGAATTTCACCTCCAACTTAGAGTCCATCTTTTTACGTTGATCATAGAGGGTGGTACAAAAATTAAGAAGTCGAGTAATGGATTGAGTGTGGTAAACTACTCGGCCTTAAAGTGAGGTGTGTTTTTATGTTGCTTATCAAGTGTAAACTAAAGAATATAGGATTTTTGTTCCTAATCTTCACACTCTTCCTCTATTTTAGATAATTCAACAGACAAGATATCATCTAAACATAATGTGGAAAAATGCTTCGAGTGAGGCCCAACTAATTCTACTTCAAAATTTACACTATCTACTACACACTCACTTTTATTCATCTTCTAAATGTCAGTCTCAATACCAAGATGACAATCGAGTGGTTGTGATTCTTGAGTTTTCTCCTTAAATTAGATAATGTCCCCCTCATATTCTTCTTTGTTTAGCCACTGTAAACATGGTGGGAGTGGTAACTATTTTAGCTCTGCCCATAGTTGTTCTTGATTCTCTAAGATTTATTTCATCAATTTGTTCACTTGAATTATGACAGCACACATATCTTCAGTATGATTACTTTGACCACAAGCCAAACACCAAGTTACAGTAAGTAGGACAGTATCCACATTATATTGTGAAGGTCCTATCCATGTACTTCTAGGTAAATCTAGATAGAAAGCCTTAAAATATGGTCCCCCACAATAATAACAAGAATCGTCACAAGAATCTTCATCACTCAAAAAACCATCTATCCAGGCTGACATCTCAAGAAAGGTGTGAGAAAAATAAAAATAAAAGAAAAAAAATAAACTAAATAAATATTTATAAGCTTGAATTCAAGCAAGGAAACTAAAATTCCAAACTATCTCAATACGCCAAATTGTTCCCCAGCAACGTCGCCATTTTTGATAACGCTCAAACTACACCTCTGTAATGAGAATGTAAATGATCGTTGTCAATATATAACACAACTAGGTTGGGGTCAAATCCCATAGAGAAAAATGTGAGTGGTGATTAAACTAGTTTAAAACTAAAGCTACAAGTTAAATTCAAATAAATAATACGAAAAGAAAAAATGGGGTTTATGAGAATTTAGTAAATAATTGTTGGTCACTTTAGTTTCAGTGTTTGTAATCAAGAGTTTATGAAAAACCAGAATTATGTTCACTATGGGTTTTAGTACTTGACAGATGCTAATAGTGATTCAAGATTCTCATAGTAGGTAGGACAACAGATTATCTCTATCGAAGTTATGCCTAAATATCTCTTAACCTAATTAAGCATTTAATTACCTAATACTCTCGGAAGTAGGGAATTTATATTTACTAACCAGACTTTACCTCAGGTTATCAACCTTGTTACAACATCGATTATTAAATGGAAGTTTAGTGTTTCCAAGTCTCTGTCAATAATTCACTTCCTACTATATTTGATTTCTTATCTCAAGCAAATCAAAGCAGGTGGTATCTATCGTTTGCAACCAATAGACAGTAATTAAAATCTCATAACTATCAAGGAGTCCTATTAACTTTAGAATCAAAAACACATAGCATCTTACCAAGACTTAACCCATAGATCCCATAATTTGGGTCAAAGGGATTTAGCCACTCATAATGTAATAATCGAAACAACTAGATGTATTCATAATTTGAAAGATAAACTTAGCACAAGATGAATAATAACTAGTGATTCTCAGATTAGATCAAAATAGAAATCCCAAAATATTGATGAAAATCTCTTCAAAGTTAATTGTTTTTAAGCCAAGAAACTAGAGAGAGAAATAACGAAATACGTGTGTTATAAAATTATGTTCAGAAATCCTTTAGAAAACCCTAAATAATACTTTTTATAGTTCATCCTAAATAAGGAAACAAAATCACAGATTTTAATAATTCCTCGAATTAGGCGACGACATTCGTGACACCTTATCAGGAGTCTGATGACTTATCACAAATTTCGTCATCTCCCTCTTCAGTTTTAGCACTTCCTGCTTAAGGCTAACGATGAATCCTGATGACTTATCAAAAATATGATAACATATCAGACAATGTCATCACTTCTCTACCTCAGCTCATAAGTTCTGCCTAAGGCTGACGGTGACTCTGACAACTTATCAACTCTTTGATAACTTATCAAGAAATGTCATTACAACTTTCAGATAAATTCTATTCTTCGTCTGAGGATAACGATACATCTGATAACTTATCTTATGGCTGACGACTTATCAGGAATGTCGTCAGCCATACTTCTCCTTTATTTGCTTCAGATTTCAATTCTTTTTTTTCATCCCTGTTGGTTCTCTTGCATCTTAGCTTATACTATAAAATCAAATATAAAACAATAAAAAATGACAAAATTTGCTTAAGACCTTGCAATTATTCTCAGTTAAAAGCCTCAAATGTGTTAGTGTCGGCTCATACATTAGGGGCTTAAGTTGTCTAGAGGTGTAGGCTATGACCTTACCTCTCTACATCAAAACACACCCCAAAATAATTTTGGAGGAATAACAATATACCACAAACCCATCTGAACCATCTGGTAGATCAAAATTAGAGTTGTAGTGAGTTGAGTCTTCAACTCTTGAAAACTCTTTTCACAAGAATCTGACTACTGGAATTTAACTTTCTTCTGAGTCAATCTGGACATAGGGGATGCAATAGATGAAAATCTCACAAAAAATCATCGGTAATAGCCAGCCATTCCCAAGAAACTCTTCATATCTGATGGAGGGATGGGTCTAGGCCTGTTTCTTACTACTTTGATCTTTTGGGGATTAACTCTAATGCCATACCAGAAATGATATGGCCAAGGAAGGATACTGACCTTAGCCATAATTTACACTTAATGAATTTAGTGAATAGCTGATGGTTTTTGAGAGTCTATAATACTATTCTTCTATCATCTGTATGATCATGTTCACTGCAAGAGTAGACAAGAATGTCATCTATGAAGACTATGATGAACATGTCCAAGTACTGCGTGAACACATGATTCATCAAGTCCATGAAGGTTGCAGGGTCATTGGTAAGACCAAAGGACATGACTAAGAATTCAAAGTGACCATACCGAGTTCTGAAGGCTATTTTTAGGATGTCACATTCTGTGAATCTGAGCTGATGATAGCCGGACTTGTGACCATACTGAGTTTTGAAGGCTATTTTTATGATGTCACATTCTTTAAATCTGAGCTGATGATAGCCCGATCTAAGTTCTATCTTGGAGAATTGACTGGAACCCTTAAGTTGGTCAAACAAGTCATCAATTCAGGGAAGTGATACTTATTTTTAACCATAACTTTATTTAGCTGACGGTAATCAATACATATTCTGAGAGAACCATCTTTCTTACATATGAATAAAATTGGGGCACCCCATGGGGACACACTGGGTCTAATGAACCCCTTATCTAGGAGATTTTTTAACTATTCTTTTAATTCTCTGAGTTTTACAGGTGCCATTCTATATAGAGGGATAGATATGGGCTCAGTAGATGGAAAAAGGTCTATTCCAAAATCAATTTCCCCTTTTCGAAGGAACACCAGGGAGATCTTTGGGAAACACATCTGGGAATTCACATGCTACTAAAACTTATTTAAGAGTAGGGGGTTCTGAACTAGAGTCCTGGACTCGGACGAGATGGTTGACATACTCCTTAGATATCATTTTTCTTGCCCTTAGGTAAGAAACAAGTTGACCCCTAAGTGTTGAAGTACTATCCTTCTACTTAAGGATGGGTTTATTCGGAAACTAAAATTGGACAATTTTGTTTTGCAGTCGACTGAGGCATAGCAGGAATAAAGTCAATCCATGTCGAGTATAATATCAAAATCGATTATCTCTAATTCAACTATGTCTACTGAAGTGACTTTCTGAGATACCATAGCTGGATATTTCATGTATACCTGCGGGGCTATGATAGATTTACCCACTGGGGTAGAGACTGAGACGGGTTTTTCTAGGATTTTGGGACTGACTCCAAAGTCAACATCTATATAAGGAGTAACAAATGACAAAGAAGCTCCTGGGTGTAGCAAATCACAAAGATGTAAATGATAAACTTGTAATGTACCAATGACCACATCGGGAGAACTCTGCAGATCCTATTGGAACTGAAGTGCGTAGATTCGGTTTGGGTACCTCTAATTGGTGGTACTGGATGTGGCACCCTGCTGATTTGGGCAACCGAACTGAGCTTTAGGACGGTTATGCTGACTCTAAGAACCTATTTGAGGACACTGTCTGACCCTGTAGCCTGGATTACCATATCTGAAACACATATCACTGTCAGCTCTGTAGATACCCTATTGGTTTCTGCCACACTTCTGACAAAGGAGATTGGTTTGGGCACTGCAAACACTACCCTGGGGTTTAGGGCCTGATGCCCTATCTCTGTTGTTGTCTCTAAATTTAAGTACAGAAGCACAGGATGAGGTTAGAGTTTAGGGTGTGACGTCCTAATTATCAGGTATAAATACCCCCAGGACTCGATAGCATGAAAAGTAAATCTTCACATGATCTTGCATAACATAGTATAAAAATGCACACTTGTTCATAATGCATCTATATAGGAATTTTATCAAACACTTACATGACATAAAATAGTATACATACTAGAATGATATAATCTTATCATTACATTCACATGAGCAATTCATCAAACACTTGGATAGCATAATCTATGCACATGACACTAAAACAACATGTGAGCATCATGATTCACTTCCAAATTTACAATTCCATTGGTTTTAACATGAATTCACATGATAAATCACACCTATCAATTAATTCTACATAAATCTTGTAATAAATCATGAAATAGAAACCTAATTATATCAATAATCATGAATACACTTTGATTTCAAATCATGGAAAGCATAAAATTGATCTACTTGAAGTTTAAAAGAGTTTATTGGACTCTAAGCATGGAAGGAACCCTTGGATGAACAGTTCACATACCTTAGTTTTTTAATTCTTGAAGAACAATGGTGAAATCTTGAGCCTTGGCTTTGAAATTAAATCACCTAGGGTTCTTGTTCTTGAGAAATTTAAGAGAAAGTGAGTGTATGTTGCTTAATAAGGGCTGGATCTCATGTTTTAGGGCTGAATAGGGTGGGTAAAAAGACCAAAATACCCTTATGGATGTGACTTTTTAATGACTGAAAATTAAATTGGTGATGCCCAGACCGACACGTTGTGCCATTCGCATTAATGCAATGGCCAACGTGCCACGTTGAGTCCACATCATTTCACTGGAATTTGCACTGAGCTAAGTGAAAAATTATCTGTTGGGGTGAGGGATAATGCAACGCATCGAGATCATTTTGACTCTATGTTTTGGTTACTCGAACATGGTCTAAATGAGTTCTAAAAAAATTAAAACTTATCCAAAAACACCTACTGGTATTCCTGATCATGAATCAATCCAAAGGTCAATACTTTAAGGTCATAAAAGTCGTGAAATATAGTTGCCAATTTACAAAGGCCAAAATAATACTATGTTCGAATACTTAGCTATAATTTTCTAAGTCCAGGACCCCTTAGTAAGCTTAAAAGACATAGTTGAGCTTAGGATTTTGTGAGGTCTTATATATGACATATATGAACCACATTAGGAGAACCTTACTGATCTTATTGAGTTTGAAGTGAATAGAAACTCTTCTAATGTTATTCGCCAGCTGCTGTACATGAGGCACACTGCTGAGCAAGGTGGCCTGCTGGAGTTGCTGAAGAATTAGACTGACTTTGTTGATGAGTATTTGTACCTATCTATGAAGCTACTTGACATTCCCTTAATCTATAGTCTAGCTTGCTACACCTAAAAGAAATATCTGTACCATCCATTCACTCACCCTTATAGTTATTACCATATTTCTTACAAATCAGGTCAGTAAGAACACTATTCAAACTACCTTGGGACTTAGATCTAGCTTCTCTATCTTTATTATCCTGGCTGAATTTAGGTACTAGAGCACTACTGAAAGAGGGGGATAGAGATGAAGATTTCTTGAAGGATTTAGAACAATTACCATAATGTGACCTTTGTCGAGAGAAATTAAATCTTCCTGTTCTATCCCACTTACTCTCTTTATCCTTCTTCTTAATTTTCTCTTATTCGATTTGTTGAGCATGAACAATCAATCTAGATAGGTCTATCTCTTTAACCAATATAATAGTTCTACACTCTTTGACCACATCCTAAAATATAATAACCTTTCAGTTCATTTTCTATATTTTTCTTATTTTCATCGTTTAGAGCTTTCCTATAGGTACCCCAAGTTATTTATGACTTATTGAAACTGACAGTTCAATTACTAAACAGTTCATTTGGTTTTTAGAGACAATTTCTTATTTTGAAACCTTCGCTTATTCAAATTGGCTACTAGAAAAAAAATCACCTAAAAGAATTATATGCCAATTTTGATTGTTCCAAAATCTTTGAAATATAAACTTTAGCTAGGTAGGCCCTTAGTTTGGGTCTCGAAGCTTACAAACTCATTTTGAGCGATTGGTTGAAAGTCAAGTAAAATGAAAAGTGGGTGTGGGACCCACTTAATCAAAATAACCTTAAATGGAAATTTCAAATACGTCATTAAGTCCAGAATGTCAATGTTTATAGGGTAGCATAGTTTGTTTGCATATACGGGATTTCAAATGAATCCCAAGGGTTGGTGGACACTAGAAAATATTTAAAGTCTCTAGGTGAAGCAAGAAAATCTAGTGCGACCGCTAAAGCAACCTTTGACGATTTAGTGGAGGTCGCTTTAGCAGCCCTGACCAAATTAACAATTGCCACTTTATCATCTCATTATCTACTAAACCACGAATCGCTTTAGCACCAATTGTTTTCTTTACTGGCCTACCATGTCAGTGAGGTGTTGATTTAGTGATTAGCTGGGCTCTTTAGTGCCATCGCTAATGAGGAAAAGTTTCTGCTTAAGTAGAAATCGTGTATCTGGGAAGGGTATAAATATTCCACTTATCCTAATTTTCACCATTCTCTAGAATATTGAACCCTAAAAGTGGAAATTCTTGGAAAAATCGATTGTGGATGGGTTTGGATCTTTGGTATAGTTAATTTACGTATTTTTTCTTCGAATTTATGGTAAGCTTCCATTATTTTCATAGTTAGTTTCTCTATATTTAGATAAAATCCCTAAAAGTTTATGGACTTGATTGTAGCACCATTAGAGCTCAAAATTCACCCATGATTTAGGGAAAAGTTTCCTTGCATATGGGACCGTTGTGTTAGTTTTGAAAGTATGATTCCATAAATGGGTAGTATGTGGGATTTTTATGTAACTTTGTACCTAAAGCACAATAGTAAAATATGGGTTTCATTGTCCTTCTTTTAATGTTTGACTGTGATTTTAACAGCGTGGTACCTTGCGGAGCTTCTCGAAAGGGGAAATCGGTGGTTTAGCAAATTCTTTGGACTTTTCTTTGGCATCCAGGTAGGCTAGTTTTACCCTCTTCAAGATTGAGCTATTTTTAGTATGTATATGATATTATTCTAGATATAGGGTGGGATTTAGGTATAAGAGGTATGATTTAAACTATTTGTTAGTTGGGTTGTCTAGGCTATCTTAAAATCATGATTTAGGCATAATTGACTTAGTTGCTCGTGTTTTAGGATAAATTGTTATATTAGGGATATATAGGGCTTATTTAACATGTAGAAATATGTTTAGTTCCTTAGCCTAGTCTGAGGTATAATTTGCCTAAAAATGGATTTTGGGGACTTGAAGTGGGCCTATTTGGCCAACCTTTGGCAAAGACTTGTGTTAGATTTTATTGACCTATTATGCATGTTGTACTATTATTAGTGATTCTATTGGTACTTTGATGATATTGAATATTTAGAGAGTATGCTAGTTTGCTATTGGGAGTTGATGTTAATTTTGGTTAAAGTCCGTCAAATGATAATAATGATAATAATGATAATTATACTATTGAGTTATTATTCAAGTCCATCATTTTGAGAGTTATTTATAATATGATATGGTTAGGATGAATCCTTGGTTATGGCATGGTAATAAGAAATTTATCGTTAATGGGTTATTTACTTTCCTTATTTGTACCCTCCTGGCTTATGGGGGCTGCATTGGGTTATTTAATTTTTTGTACCGATTGGCTTATGGGGTCAATACTATTGTTATAGTTGTATGATCTTTATGCTACTAATTGGTATGTATTTATTTATTCATGTATAATAGTTTTGGAGCTTATTTCCAGGTTTTTCGCTTTTACCTTGACTTAGCATATTTTATCTTGTATCTTATCGCATTTATATCATGATTTACCTTAGTCGACTGATTATGCCTACTGAGTACATATAGTTTTAGTACTCATACTACACTTCTATACTATTTTTCTATAGATCCAAGTTCTAGTTGTCGTTGTTGATGTGACACTCATGCAAGGTTAATTTCATGGATTAGGTGAGCTCTCAGAGTTGGAGTTGCCCTTTTCTTTCTATTTATCAATGTCTAGTCTTTTATTTTTGAGAAAAATTATATTTGACTATACTGTACTTATAGTTCATTTGTAGTAGCTCTAGTACTAACATTATTAAGTCTTAGGATGGTCGTTGCCCTTTTATCTATCTATTAGACTGTTATAAATGTTTTATTGTTATTTTTATCTCTTTAATATGTTGATTTCTGGCTTTAAGGTCATTTTCCACAAACTTAGCTCATTGTATTTCATTTCAGGCTATGATTTGGCTTACCTACTAGTGGGATAAAGTAGGTTCCATCATGACTTATAAATTGAGTCATGACAAATTGGTATCAGAGCCTAGGTTTCACTGATATTGTTGGTACAAGAGCACATGCCTAGTAGAGTATCTCTTATCTAAATGATGACATTTGTTTCTTATCTTTAGAAGGATATAGGACATTCATAGGAGTTCTTAATTTATTCACTTATTTCGTGCTAAGAGTATGAGTTAGTTTCTAAAGCATTCCTTTGCTTTCATTATTTTGCATATGGCTAGGACACGTGCTATTGCTACACGAGATAAGGGTCTAGATACTAAGACTGGGGATCTTATCATTTTTTTGGACAACCTAGAGATTATGTATAGCCCAAGGATGTGTCCCCATCTAGGGGATAGAATAGAGAGCCTTCACCTAATCGAGATAGAAGTTCTTTCTCCTTAGCCAGCGGTGGGATAGGGACCAACCCAGGCTCCGTCAAGGGTTATTTCTTCTTTAGTGCTAAGATATGATTTTGTCTAGCTTTTTGTATTAGTTGGTGATCCACTATCTGATAGTGCACAGTCTACGGATCAGACTAGTACTGAGGTAGGGGCACAACCTGTATTGGTATTCCTATGTTAGGAGTTTCATAGCCTGCAATGTCTGCTGAAGAGCAAAAGATGTTGGTTATATTCTTGAGTTGGCTCCGCCTAGGTTTTTTAGTGTACCGGGCGAGGGTGCGTATGATTTCTTGATGGATTATGAGGATAGGCTCCATAAATTAGGTGAGTTGATACTCGTGGTATGGATTACACTAATTTTTAGTTGGACTTGGTAGCTTGACATTGGTAGAGAGTTCACCTTGATTCCAGGCTAGCTAGATCTCCCCTTTTGACATGGACTCAGTTCTCTAAGATCTTCTTAGAGAAGTATAACCCTCCTGATCTTAGGAATCATTAGAGTGATAGTTCTCAAGGTTGGAGAGAGGCTTCATAACTATAGTAGAGTATGAGGCTTAATTTCATGAGTTAGCTAGGCATGCTACTTCTATTCTTAAAAAATGGAGTATAAGAAAGTTTGTTGCTTGGTTCATTGATTGAGACTTCCTCTTCTTATGTCTACATAGAGTTTAGTTATTGTAGGTAGGTATTTTAATAAGGATTCTAATCATGCTAAGGTTATAGTAGAGATGCATCACGAGGCCCAAAGAGGCAGTGATAAGGTGTCGCAATATCAGGGTAGTTTTAGTGGGATCCATAATGGCTCACGATTTTAAGATAGTGTTTCTCAAGGTAGTTAACCTCTACGCTAACTATATTAGCACCAGGGTTAGTCTAGTAAGCCCATTCAGGACGTACTTCTCATTACCGATAGAGGCCGGTATAACTTCAGTGATTGTCCTGGATAGGGTAGTAGGCAATCTTTGGGGGGATTATCTTATGGTTATTCTAGTCATGGTGGTTATTCTAGGTTATCCCAATCTTCTAGTTTCAGCACCACGCCAGGGTCATTTTATGGTTGTAAGCTTTTAGTCATTTCTCGAGAGAGTGCCTCAATCATGCAGTGATAGTTCTTTAGTTCAGAGTGTTCCCCCAATTTGAACAGTTCAAACCCTAGCTAGAGATGGTATACATAATCGTAGGAGTAGTTTCCAGGGTGCTCGTAGATGTTCTCTGGCAGGTAGGATAGGAGATCGATTAGGAGCTCAATCAGATGGTGGGTGTTGTTAATTGTATAAAGTACCTACTAAATTCTAGGTTGAGTCTTTGGATGTTGTTATCATAGGTATGATATTGGTATGTCGTTAATTGGTTTTTACTTTATTTGATCCAAGATCCACTTATTCTTATGTTTCTGCTTACTATGCCCCACGGTTAGAGTTACCTTGGGATTCATTATTTATTCTATTATATGTATCAAATCTCATAGGTAATTCTTTCATAGTGGATCAGAGTTTTAGATCATGCATTGTAACAGTTAGAGAGCATGTTGATCTTATTATATTAGACATTATGGATTTTGATATAACTCTAGGCATGGATTGGTTATCCCGCTATCATAAGGTCCTAGATTATTTTGCCGAAACCATTACCTTTATAATATCGAGCATACCCTCAGTTATGTGGCAGGGAGTGGTTTGGTGCGAACCAGTGGGATTATATCTTATATTCATTCTAGGAGGCTTATGTCAAGGGGTTGTAAGTCTTATCTTTCTTATATTTGTGATATTTGTGTGATGAATCCATCGGTTGACTCTACTTTTGTAGTTCTTAAGTTTCCTAATATTTTTCCTATCGATATACTTTGTCTTCCTTCTAAGCATAATATTGAGTTTATTATTGATCTTAAGCTAGGTACCTGACCTTTTTCTATGGCACCTTACCGTATAGCTCCTACCGAGATTAATGAGCTAAATTTTCAACTTTAGGATCTTTTTGGTAAGGGTTTCATTAGAGTGAGAGTATCTCCTTAGAGAACTCCTGTGTTGTTTGTTTATAAGAAGGATGGTTCTATACGTATATCTATTAATTATAGACAGCTTAATAAGGTGATGGTGAGGAACGATATCCTATGCCTCGCATTGGTGATTTCTTTGACCATCTTCTAGGAGCATTAATGTTCTCTAAGATTGATTTGAGGTCTGACTACCACCATTTGAATATTTGGGATAAGGATATCCCAAAGACAACCTTTAGGACCCATTATGGTCGTTATGAGTTTCTAGTGATGTCTTTTGGGTTGACTAATGCCCCATCTGCATTTAAGGATTAGATGAACCATGTGTTCAGGCCCTATTTATATTCTTTTATGATTGTGTTCATCAATGACATCTTTATGTATTCGAGGAGAAAAGAGGAGCATATGCAGTATTTGAGGATTATGCTCCAGATTCTGAGAGATTACGTGATTTTTGCCAAGTTCTCTAAGTGTGAGTTTTTCCTTGAGTTGGTGACACTCCTAGGTCATGTAGTGTCTAAGGAAAGGATTATGGTAGACCCAAAAATGGTTGAGGATATTCGTGATTGGGCCAGATCTACTTCTTTGACTGAGGTTCATAGCTTTATTAGTTTGGTCGGTTATTATAGATAGTTCATTGAGAGTTTTTTACCATTGCAGCATTGAAGACCATATTGACTCAGAAGTAGGTTCCTTTTGATGGTCTAAGGAGTGTGAGTTAAGCATTGGAAAGCTTAAGACATTTCTTACTTTACCTCATATTTTAGCTCTTCATGTTAAGGGTGAGGGATTCACCATGTATTATGATGTTTTTAATATTGGTGAGGGATTCACTGTATCTTCTTGAATACTCTCTATAATATTTCTCTTCTAACGCTCCATTTTAATTTCACTTTAATGTGATTATCTGGCTCTAGCGAAGTTAACGCCAGCGGCGTAACATCACCAGCGATAGGTAAGGGTATACTCTCTTTCTCTCTCTCTCTCTCTCTCCCCTTCTTTTTTCTTGGTATTCTTTTATCTCCCCTTCTAGCTCTCTCCCAAACTCCCAACTGCCAGTCACTGGGGGGACTCCAACAGCGACATGGGCCTTTGACGTTTCCTTCTCCAGTGAGATCAGGAGAACCATCTTAATGGTCGATAGTGGTGATGGAGACTGTCCCAAAACTCAGAAAAGATCTATTTTGGCAATTCTTTGAGTGACCTTGCCAGACGACGAGAGTTTGGTAAACCACTTCTACGTATCGCGGTGAATTCTAACCTTGAACTTTATTTTTATCGTGATATTTTCAGTATCTTTCCATGCCTAGAATTAGAGTGGATTAATCTGTCTTTTTATTTGGTTCCTAGTATCGATTGTTCTGTGAATTTTGGTGGTTTTCTGTGTCTTCCACATGCCTATTTTTGATTGTGCTATTTTTTTTACCATTGGTGCTTGTGGTTCTTTGTTGAGTAGTTTTGTTGTGAGCTGGCTATTTTGTCTATTGCATCTGTTGGTCTTGGCTGTTATTTGTATTTTGTGTTGCGAATGTGTCTTGTATAGCTATAACTATTTTTTGCCTTCGCTATGCTTTATATAAGTAGTGGCTAGGGTGATTCATAGTGGAATAAGGTTATATCCTAGGGGCTGAGGTGGGGTTGGGAGCTAGTGTTGGGTTAGGTCCGAGTTATGAAGTGTAAGGTATTAAGGATGGGGATAAGAATATTGATAAGTTGAGGAAAGGGTCGTGGAACATAGGGACCCTGCAGGGGAAGTCAATAAAACTGGTTAAGATTCTTAGGAAGAGAAGGATTAATATTGCATGTGTTCAGGAGACCAAGTAGGTAAGTTTAAAGGCTCGGGATGTGGATGGTTACAAGTTATACTACTCAGGTAGTGAGAGGTGTAGTAATGGCATAGGTATCTTAGTGGATGAGGAGCTTATAGAGCAAGTAGTGGAGGTTAAAAGGACTAATGATAGGGTGATGACTATTAAGTTAGTCTTTGGGGGGTTTACTTTGAACATTTGTAGTGCATATGCGCCACAGGTGGGCTTGAGCGAGGATGAAAAGAAGAATTTTTGGGATGTTTTGGACAAGGCAGTTAGAGGCGTGCCTTGTTCAGAGAAGATTTTCATAGAAGGGGATTTTAATATGCACATCTGGTCATTGCCATTAGGGTATTATAACGTACATGGAGGCTTTAGGTTCGGGGTTAGGAATGATGAGGGAGCTACTCTTTTGGATTTTGCGAGGGTCTTTGGGTTGGTGGTAGTGACTTCTAGCTTCCCAAAGAAAGAAGAGCATCTGGTTACTTTCTGCAGTAGTTTAGCCAGGACCCAAATTGACTTTTTACTGCTTAGGAAGGGGGATAGAACTTTGTGTAAGGATTGTAAGGTTATCCTGAGTGAGAATCTGACGACCCAGCATAGACTCCTGGTGATGGACTTGGTTATCAAGAAAAGAAAGATAAGGTAGGGTGGGAAGGGTCGTCCTAGAGTTAGGTGGGGTTCTTTGACTCCAGTTAGTGCTTTGTAGATATAGGCAAAGTTGGAGAAGATGGGGGTTCGAAAGTGTAGTGGGGATATGGATAGTATGTGGAATAGGGTTTCGGGTTATATCAAAGAGTCTGCTAAAGAGGTATTGGGTGTATCAATGGGCTGGTCTGGCAGGTATCGGGGAGATTGGTGGTGGAATGAACATGTTAAGAAAAAGGTGGAAATGAAGAAGGCGGCTTATGCTAAGCTGGTTGAGAGTAAGGATGATGAGGAGAAGTGGGTAAGTAGGGAAAAGTATGAGTTAGCTAAGAAGGAGGCTAAGTTAGTAGTTATAGCTGCTAAGACAATAGCCTTCGAGAGTTTGTATGAGTCGTTAAAAGAGAAAGGCGAGGAGAAAAGGTTTTTTAGGCTGGCCAAGGCTAGGGAGAGGAAGGGTAGGGATCTGAACCAAGTGAAGTTCATTAAAGGGGAGGATGGCAGAGTATTGGTGGAGCACGTTCTCATTAAGGAAAGATGGCAGTCTTATTTTCATAGGCTCTTAAATGAGGAAGGGGACAAAGGTGATATGTTAGGGGGGTTGGAGAACTCTAGGGAGAGTTACAATTTTAGCTATTGTCGGCATTTTAAGGTTGAGGAGGTAAGAGAGGCTATCTGTAAGATGCGAAGGGGTAGGGCAATGGGGCCCGATGAGATCTCGATGGATTTTTGGAAGTTTTCTAGTGGGGCATGGTTAAGGTGGATGACCAACTTGTTCAACAACATTTTCAAGTTCGCAAAGATGCCCGAAGCGTGGAGATGGAGCATGATGATTCCTTTATATAAGAACAAGGGTGACATTCAGAGTTGGAATAACTTCCAGGGTATTAAGTTGTTGAGTCACACGATAAAGATTTGGAAGAGGGTGGTGGAGTGGAGGCTGAGAAAGATTGTGTATATTTCTAAGAATCACTTTGTGTTTATGCCTGGTCGCTCCACGACTGAGGCAATTCACCTAGTGTGGAGACTAGTAGAGCAGTATAGAGAGAGGAAGAGAGATCTGCACATGGTGTTTATTGACTTGGAAAAGACGTATGACAAGGTTCTTAAGGAGGTTCTTTGGAGATGCTTGGAGGCGAGGATGTCTCTGTAGCATACATTTGAGAGGTTAAGGACATGTATGAGGGGGCGAAGACTAGGGTGAGAATGTTGGGAGGATATTTCGAGAATTTTCCAATCTTGACAGGGTTACACCAGGGATCAACTCTTAGCTCTTTTTTATTCATTTTTGTGATGGTTGTGGTGACGCAGAGTATACAAAGCGAGGTGCCTTGGTGTATACTTTTTGCAGATAATGTAGTTTTGATTGATGAGTCCCAACAAGGTGTTATTGATAAGCTGAAGGTTTGGAGACAAACCCTGGAGGCTAAAGGTTTTTGGTTGAGTAGGACCGAGGTGGTAGTGAAATTGGATTCCCAGACAGTTTGTAAGAGGGATAGTTTTACGTATCTTAGGTCGTTGATTCAGGGGAATAGAGAGATAGATGAGGATGTCTCTCACCGTATTGGGGCAGGTTGGATGAAATGGAGGCTCGCCTCTGGAATTTTATGCTATAAGAAGGTGCCCCCCAAGCTGAAGGGAAAATTCTATAGAGTTGCAGTCAGGCCGGATATCTTATATGGAGCTGAGTGTTAGCCGATTAAGAATTCTCATATCCAAAAATATAAGGTGGCAAAAATGAGGATATTGTGTTAGATGTGTGGTTTTACTAGGGCTGACAGGATTAGGAATGAAATTATTCAGGAGAAGGTGGGAGTGGTGTCGGTTGAGGATAAAATGCGGGAAGTAAGGTTGAGATGGTTTGGCCATGTGATTAGGAAGGGTGTAGATGTCCCAGTTCATAGGTGTTAGAGGTTGGATTTGGATGGTTTCAATTGGGGTAGGGGTAGACCTAAGAAATTCTGGAGGGAAGTGATTAGACGTGACATAGAGCAGTTATTGTTAACTGAGGACATGACCCTGGATAGGAAGGTATGGAGGAAAAACATTATGAGAGAGGGTTAAGGTGGGTGGATGAGTCGTAGTCAGTAGGTAGGAGGGCTTGGGTGTCTTTTGTTTGGAAGTGTTGCATATTTTTGGCGGATGGCGTATCTATGTTTTTTTATCATATTCCATGTTCTTGATGTTTTTATATGCTGTCCTTTGTCTTAAGTCGGGGGTCTATCGAAAATGGCCTCTTTACTTCAAAAGCGGTAGTGGTATGGTCTGCGTACACTCTACCCTCCCCAGACCCCATGATGTGGGAATCTACTGGATTTGTTGTTTTTGTTTTTGTTGTTGTTGTTTGGATTATGTGTTAATTTTCAAGGGTCGTGTTATTACTTATGCATCTAGGTAACTGAAGGTTTATTAGCGCAACTACCCCACTCATGATTTGGAGTTGGCGGTGGTAGTTGATGCACTTATTATTTGGAGACATTATCTTTATAGAGTGCATTATGAAATCTTCACAGATCATTGTAGTCTTCATCATTTGATGACCTAGAGAGAGCTTAATTTTAGGCAGTATAGATTGATGGAGTTTCTTAAGGATTATGACATCTCTATCTTGTATCATTCGGGCAAGGCAAATATGGGAGCAGACGTGTTGAAGTGGAAGACTGTGAGTATGGATAAGGCCATTGGCATGGGATATTTAGTCCATAGCCAACTTGATTGTGCGACTTGATATTTCAGACCCTGGGAGGATTCTTACTAGAGTTAAGGTGAGGTCTTCGCCATTTGAATAGATTTGAAATTGTTAGTTTGAGGATAAGAGGCTTTGCATCATCCGTGATTAGGTATGTTAAGTGGTGAGTCTAGTATGTTAAGTGGTGAGTCTAGGAAGGATACCATAGATTCTAAGGCTGTCTTGAGATTTGGTAGACGTGTTTATGTTCTGAGGGTTGATGATGTGATTCGATCAATTTTGCATAAGGCTCACAGCTCCGGATATTCTATTCACCTGGGTAAAGCTAACATGTATAGAGATTTGATGCAGCATTATTAATGGAGTGGTATGAAGAGAGATGTGGTATACTTTGTAGCTCATTGCCTATGTTGTCAACAGGTGCAGGCTAAGCATCAGAGGCCTAGTGGTTTGATTTAAAGTTTGCTCATATACTTTGTCAATGGTTTACCATATACTTTGTCAGTGGTTTGCCTCGTACTTGCTATAGTTTCGATAGTATTTGGCTAATTATGGATCGGGTTAACCAAGTTGGCACATTTTATTCTTGTTCAGATGTCTTACAGCGTCGATAGGTTAGCTCTATCTATGATAATGAGATAGTCCATTTACACGGTGGGCCTATATCTATTATTTTCTATAGGGGTTCGGTATTCACTTCAAGATTTTGGAAAGCTTTTCATGAGGATTTAGGCACTCAGGTGGATCTTAGTACAGCCTTTCATCCTCAGGCCAATGGGTTGTTGGAGTGGACAATTCAGGTACTTAAGGATACTCTTCGAGCCTGTTTTATTGATTTTGGAGTTTAGAGGTAGAAGCACTTATCTTTGACAGAGTTTGCTTATAATAATAGCTATCATTCAAGTTTGAGATAGTGCCTTTTAAGGCTTTGTATGGTAGACAATGTTGTTCTCCAATTGGGTTGTTTGAGACATTCGAGATTAGGCTCCATGGTACTGATTTGCTTTAGGAGTCGTTGGATAGAGTCAGAGTGATTGAGGATACATTGAGGGCAGCTCAGAGTAGGAAGAAGGCATATGCAGATCATAGACTTTGTGCCTTAAGATTTGGATTTACTGACCGAGTATTCCTCTATTAATGCCTGATAACGCTCAACTTACCCCATGTTTCTGATTCAAGGCGGTCTTTGTTAATATAAACTCAACATGAGTTGGGGTCGAAACCACAAGGAGCGTAACTAGTTTACTATTCCTAGGTGTATTAAGATTTAACTAGGAGTTAACATGTAATGCAAACTTAAAACAAAACATTAAATTAAATGAGGGGGTTTGGAATTAGAACTATGTTGTACACAATCAATCTATGCACTAAACGAGAACAAACAACTGTTGAATAAAACCAAATGGGAGAAGTCTTAGGGCTATGCTATCCTAGGGTTAATTAGTGTATGGGTATTCAAGAGTTAGTTCCAATTTTAGTTAATGAGCTTTGGGTAGGCTAGGTTTAGGGTCTTAGTGTTAGTCTTTCAACAAAACACTAAATTTCACTCATGGATTCTTTAGAATACCTCATGAGAGTGGAAAATTTATTAACCCAATGCCTCAACTTAGCATCCTTGATTCTAGGATGATGCTTATGAACACAGCAAATCCACATAACATCCCTATCTAAGTCAAAGCTAAGGAAGAAGCTAAAATCAATTTGTTGTTCACAATTACTCATCACCCACATCCCTCTTTCAAGGATGATGGGGGATCCAAGGCAATTGGGGCAGTCACCTACAATTCTCATTTCAAACATTGGGTAATAGTAAAACCCAACACTATTAACTATCAATTCAACACTAAATATCAATACCCATACACATTAATACCCTATTCAAACATAACCCCAAGATAGATAAACTTAGCTACTCGTGAATTTAAAGAGAAGGGGATTACCCAAATAAGCATTTGATTCATCTATTGGAAGATTAATAAGATTAAACCCAAGCTTTAAATACAATTCACAACTCAAGTTTCACTTGGAATTCAATACACAATTGTATTCTACTCAAATTAAAATGTATTTTTCCTTCTAATATATTAATTTCGTGTCCAAGATGATGAAAAATGTCCAAGGGTTTTGCCCATTTTGTGATTTGGTATTCAGCTATGTGGGTTTATGATTCTTCCCTTATCAAATTTTTGACCAACTGCGATCGTCGTCTTCTGATCATGATTGTGCTCCTGCGATCGTGTGGCATCTTTGTGTGATCGTTGTTGGCTGACTTTTATTGACTGACCGCATCGCGACCCTCAGTCCTCGATCATGGCACCTGAGGGTCGATTCTTGGGTCTGATCTTCATCTTTGATTCATGTTACTCTTATTTTATCTTTACCAGCTTTGTATCAACTCGTATCCATTAGGTTTCCTGCAAGATCACCTACACTGGGAATTAGCGTATTTCAATAGATAATTTTCCTCATATACAAGATTATTTCATCATAGTGTGCTAAATTTTGGACGTAAATGAGTAGCAAATTTCAACTCATCAATAGCCCAACTTAAAATGTTTCTTGTCCTCAAGAAGCACTACTCCACATTCCATGACACTACTCAATTATAAGCTCATTCATACAACTAAATTATCACGATGATTCTAAACCTGATTATCACCAATGATTATCCCTCAAGCATGGGAAAATATATTCACACAACTCCCCTAAAAATCACACTTTCAAGGATGCAAATGAATTTTTTGAACAACCACGCAACAACCACTAACTCTCTAGAAGCGACTCTCAATCAATAGCGACTCAACTATACTCTTTTGCCTCATTTTTGGAAGATGACAAATTCGCCCGCCTCAATTAATCTACATTCCTCCTCACAAAAGAAAGTCCAAACACACCAACGTATCTATCATGCAATAAGGGACTAAAGTGCAAGAAGTCACTCTCACATAGAATCTCTGCTTGCCCTTATTTTCAATCTCTACTAACTTAAAGACACTTGGTTGGCGATCTCAAAAGACTTGTTCAAGCTTGTAATGAAGGATCGAGAGTGGGTAGGATAAACATTTGGAATCAAAGTGAATACACCCTTCTTGACTCTACATAATGCACTATTCGATTAAACTTTGGATCAAGGGACTTCTTCAAGATTGTAATGAAGGCTCGAGAGTTGGGAGGACAAACATTTGGGATCAAAGTGACTACACCCTCCTTGACTCTACATAATGCACTATTCGATTGATCTTTGGATCAAGGGCCACTTTCTTTATTTCCAACTCACACATGTGCCTAATTTTACTACCTTGATTTACCCATCTTTTGAAAAACATTTTCTTCCCCTATCTTTCCTTTGTGCAATTTGTGCATTTCTTTCTTTTGTTGAATCTTTTATTTTTCCTATTCATTTGTTCTCATTGCTTAGCTCTTATACACTCACTAAAAATGTCATGGCTCAAAGTTACCTTTTCCAAGACTCACCACCCCTAACTTAGGCTTTTTGCCTCAAGTTGCATTTTCAACTTCAAGGAGGGCAAGTTTCAAAAGAGAGACAAAATTCAAATGGCTCATGGCTTGTAATGTGGTTTCCAAAGAAAGGTTCAAAGGCTCAAAGAACTTGGATAGGGATACTATCTATGTAGGGGTAGTCTTTTTAGGTTAAAGTGGATGTCCATGTTCACAAAGAAGAAAGATGTTCACTTCACCAACCATGCGTAATCAAGATTAGCTTTGAAAGACTAATGAGGCAAGTTCTAGATGACACAATCGGGCATGAGAATCAATCAATTAAGCTCACCACACATAACATGCAAACTAATCTAGGAGGATCAATTGAATTTCCTATTTAGAGACCAAAGGAGCTATTTACCACACACTACCAACTAAAGACTTTGGATTCACAAAAAGAGGTAAAGTGTTTTTACAAGATCATTCATGTGCATGCCCTTGATTTTCACATAAAAATTTTTGGACAGGGGGGATGCTTGCTTTGCATTTCAACACAGAAGAATGTTATCGTTAGCGCCAAATCAAGCCATTATCTCATATTTCGGCTCTCATATGGTCAAACCATATGGCTATTCAGACTCCAGAATAGGAATAATAGCAATCCCAAATCTATAATGTCATCGGTACTCAGACTTCCCCTGCATCCATAGCTCAAAAACCCAAAAACAAGACGAGTTTCCCTTAAGAATTTAATCACTCAATATAACACAGGGAAAAACCCAAAAACATGATAATTTTCCCATAAACATCAAATGAAGGCTTAAGACGAATGAAAAAACTAAAAATACAAAAATCAATTCACAAAGTCTCTAAATTTGGTGTGAACTATATTTTCATATTACCAACCAAGTGAGAATTATGAAGCATGGGTACACCCTTAACTTAACGGCTTGCGGAGCAATCACTACATATAATAAAAGTGTCAGAAGGGTTAGAGGGGCTCCCTAAATCTTCAACATGGCTCAAAATGTTTTACACTACCACGGTCGAAAGAGGCTTGGTCGGTATTGCAAGACGGCAATTGAGATTAAAGAACCGCGATCGTGATCACGGTACCTAGATTGATTTTCCCTCATTTTTCTTTGTTTTCTGCATAGTTGACAATTTCCCAACTCGATGTTCCCTACTCTTTGGGATTCTAATCTATCGGAAACACCTACAAAGTATCAAAATTATGTTAATTAATCAAAGATAAATGTAATAAACATTTAACGGGTGGTTTGCCTCCCATCAAGCGCCTAATTTAACATTGAGGCACGATGCTGCTTTATCAATATTGCGGGTCCTTAAAGCACAACAACTAAACCATGGCCACACCGGGACCTCCTATGTTGTAGCGCTTCAACCATTGGTGGTTTACTATGAATATCCTTTTATCAGGGTCCTCTAACTAGCTAAGCCCTAAAAATTGAGTGACGAGAATCCGTATTCACAAACCTGTAAAACTTTCCCTTAGGTTGTTCACTCTGGTCACCCAGATCTTGCTGACTCTATTAAATCAGAGAATTCTGATGTTGTCTCACATAAACTCCTCAAATCCCCGAACTCCGTAGTAAGTTCAAAAAAAGTGACATGTCGAGAAAGGTGAAATCGTCATGTAGAAGAATTATTAACACTTGTACCCCTTTTGAGAGAGGTGTACCCCAACCTCACTCAATAAAATACATAGAGTGAGATGTAGAGCTTAATTTGTCTTGTGTAGGAGATGGAATAGTTATCGATTTGAAAAAGAGTAAAACACCCAAAGATAATATGTAGAGGAAATATACAATCAACCAATATTTATTGAATTTGAAAAAAAGTTAGAAGAAATGGTTTGGGCCTCTTATTTTGATTTCTCAAACTGAGAGATCCATGAATTGAGATCCTGATGCATATAAATACAAATGGTCCAATGGGACAAAGAATTTCCAGGAACATTTGGAATAGTCCATTTTAGAGCAGAAGATCCATTTCCAAGTATTATTTGATCGATTACATATTAATCTATATTCGATTGATTGGTTTGAGGTTATCAACCAAAAAATTTATCTAAGCCACTTCATTTATTTTTGTCCAAGTCACTTCTTTTTTTATCCAAGTTGTTTTCTAATAAGAAATTTTGGCACGACCTGGGAAAGCACTGGCAACAACTGAAAGAAAGAGGTCTATGTAGCTATTGTGACTGTCCCCTTTCTTAGTCAATGGGGCTCAGTAGGTTCGGCATATACTACAAAAGAGAGAATCTACTTCAGATAACCACATCTCTGCTAGGCAGCATGTGGAATGTCAGAGAGCGGACCTTTTTGGATATATAATCCAAGTTGAGAGTAGAGTTATATAAAATAGCACCACTAGGGTACACACTCATAATCACAAAGGGACTCAACTACATGGATCAAAGCTTACTCGTAAAAAGCTTCAAGCGGGAGTTATAGAGGACAACACTTTCATCTCTATGAAATTCCTGCCCTAGGATCTTGGAACCATACTATTTGTTCATTTTCTCCTTAAATAAAGTGGAACTTTCATAAGCCTTAAGGCGGAAATCCTCCAACTCATGAAGTTTAGTGATCGTTGACTTAGTAGCCTCTCCCCAATTCATATTTAACTTTTTCAATGCCCACAAAGCCTTTTGTTCGAGTTCAATGGGCAAGTGACATGCCTTTCCAAACACCAACTGGTAAGGGGATAAACCAATTGGATTTTTGTAGGCTGTCCCATACACCCAAAGCGCATTATCAAGTTTCCACGCCTAATTAGTTCGGTCAACATTTATGGTTTTCTCAAGGATAGATTTGATTTCCCAATTGGACATCTCGACTTGGCCACTCTTTTAGGGGTGATATGGGGTAGAAACCTTGTGCTTTACCCCATATTTGTCAAGAAGATCCCCGAAGACTCAATTTCAACAGTGTGAGCCTCCATCACTAATGGTGGCTCGGGGCATTCTGAATCTTGTAAAAATGTATTTCTTCAAGAAGAAAGCAATGTTTTTTCTCTCTTAATTTGGAAGGGCAACGACCTCTACCTATTTGGAGATAGTTAACCGCCACTAAGATGTATTTGTTACCAAAAGAACGCAAAAAAAGGCCCATAAAATCAACCCCCTACACGTCAAAAAGTTTGACTTCAAGATTGGTTTTAAGGTGCATCTCATGCCTTCTCGGAATATCACCTTGCATTTGACAATGATAGCATACCTTGACCAATTCAATGGAATCTCAATGAATGGTGGGATAATAATAACCACATTGAAGAACTTTGGTGGCGGTTCAAATTCCCCTATGGTGACCACCAAAAGGAGAGGAGTGACAGGCTTCAAGGATATCTTGCATTTCTACTTCCATAACACAACGCTGAATCATGCAATCCGCACATTTCAAAAATAGAAAGGGTTCGTCTCAAAAATACTTCTTTGCATCGAATAAAAACTACATTCTTTGATGATAACTAATATATTTTGGGTGCACACCACTTACTACATAATTAGCATAATCTGCATACCATGTTGTAACATTCCCCGAGATTGACATAACTAGCTCATTGTGAAAGGTGTCATCGCTCTAAACTTCACCCTACTTCTCATATTTTTTTCAAGGCAAGAAAGATGATCAGCCACTTTATTTTCACAGCCCTTTTGATCCTTTACCTCAAAATCAAACTCTTGCAAAAGCAAGATCCACCTAATAAAGCAAGGTTTAGCTTCTTTCTTAGCAATGAGGTATCTAAGGGCGTCATGGTCCATGTGTACAAATACGTTCGTGCCCAATAAGTACGCTCTAAATTTTCCAAAAGTGTAGACCATCGCAAGCAACTCTTGCTCCATAACTATTGAAAAGACTCAACTAAAGGCTTTTTCATAATGGGCATCTTAAGTCTAACCAGGATCGGAGACCTCCCCCGATACTCAACCAAACCGTCCAACATATACCCTGAGTCGGATGAATTCCAAACATATAAGAAGATAGCATGTAATTTTACAAATCTAGACTCTGGGATAGGTCTATGATTGAGAACCTAAATGAGCCCAATCGTCCCAAACCCATTAAATAACCATAACCAAACCAAAACCATAAGCTAAAAACAAAACAATAACCTAACCAAGTTCCATAACATAACATAACATAACATAAAAGGATGCAACAGTGAAAAATTTAGTCAACTGGTATTGGCCCCAATACCACTACCAATACCGCCCATAACAACCCATAGTAGTTCCACAAAAGCCTCTTTCCAAAAGATAACCAATATTGGGTTGGGACATACACCAAATCATAGCCAAAACCAATATCCATAAAGTATCCAAAATAAATAAAAACATCCATGGACATAAAATGGAGCCTTCCAGAATATGGAAGCTCACCACTTCAATCCAGTAGCTAATCCTGAATTTGATCACTAAGCAGGAGGAGTACAATGTTCAGTTCTTGTATTGCATGGGGATACATCCACCCAAAGATAGTTTAACGGGTGAACGCTAACAAGTACTCAGGATAAGGATAAAATAATGGCATCTAGTAAAATCAAGTAAACAAACAATATGCATACAAACCATACATATATATATATAACCATGTCTGTAAAGGGAACTGTGTTTAGCATGCTTTTAAATCCATTAACCTAGGTATATGTAGCTTAACCGTCCTAAAACCACTTATGGGATATATGGGTTTAGTGTAGCACCCTAAACGGGCCCAAATGCATGTAGTTGCACGAACTAGAGATACCATAAGAGTAGGGAATTCCCGAGTACCCTTCGTTCTCCATGATATATATGTACAGTGCACTTAGAGGATTACCATGTACCTTATAGTATTATATATGGTCGCTATGACCAACCCCACATGTCGGCAAACATGAGTTTCCAGTGTCCGTCCATTGGACTAGCACCTTCACAGTTAGCTATCACACCCTGCCATTATTGACCCAATTAAAACCATATCCAACCAACCAGAACATTATTATTAACCAAGGCTAAAAATAGTTGTATCGCCATACCGACTATAGCTTGCAAGCAATGTACTTAGCCAACCTTTGTATTTGAAGGGATTCCCAGTTAACTTGGGGGAATTCTGTCTACCCTACAAACATTCCATTATTAAGTTTACTTGGGTGAATCTCATGTTCTCTATAAGTTGTTCATTAACATGTTTACTTGGGAAATTCCCTTGTATCCCATAAGGAAGTTTAATTAGACCGACCATAACCACGAAGACCTTACCATTTATCCATTCCAAACCATTTATACAATTTAGGGCTCCATTACCAAACCATACCATGAAATAGTTCCATTAAAAGCACAATAATATAGTAAAAGCATTATCATAGGCATCTTATCAAACATGTTGGGGGCATAGTGTTTCCAAAACCAATTATAATTATCAATTAACCATTCCCATGTAAAAAACTATCCAAACCACCATTAAAGCAAGTAAAAACATAATTAAAATATAGTAAAACCACAACCAAGCATTTAATACCAAAACCCCAACATATATTTGAAAACCCCAAAATCATACAACAATCATGCCATGAAAACATTGTATAAAACATGTCTTTAGTTGGAACTAACAATGACGGAGAAGTATCATGCCTTAGATGATGGAGAGAAATCACCCAATCAAACCCCAAATTGCTACTCTAGATGAAACTCTAGCCTTCTTTTACACAAGAGCCTTAGAGAGAATCAGAGAGTGTTTCTAAATATTTTAGATTAGAATAATAAGGAAAATAACCTCCCAAGTGTGATATAAGTCATGGGGTCATAATGGGTTAAGAGAGGAAATATCCAGATTATAAAATCCCCACAGGTGGGTACGACTCAACCATACCAATCGTAACCTCCAATACGAGTGGTACCCACACTCATACCCTAGACCTCCCATAAACCCAGACGCACTAGTCAATATATAAATTATGCAAGACAAACTGCATCTAAGGATACTACTAGTACACTCAACCCATACCCATAACAGAACCAAGAGGAATTGGTACTGTCCAACATACGAGTAGGATAATACGACTCGTACCTATCTTACGACCTATGGTGAGCCACTCATACTCAGATCCAAGTTACTTTACTAAGTCTTACAAGGAAAACCAAAACCATGTGACCTGAATCTGATATTACAACTCGTACTAACCCAAGTCCTACCCATTTCAAAAACAAATCCAACCCACCAACCATCATAGGTTAGTGCACAACCCAACCTTACCAATCGTACCTCAGCATACGACCTGTACCCCTTAGTCGTATCTTGACCAGAAGCCAAAAACCCAAGAAATTTTCTAAGGTTCCAAAATCCAGAGTGTTTCAGTCTCCCTCACGGGGATCATTCGTTCCTGAACAATAGAAAAGGTAGGTCAGACATAAGCATAATTTATTTGCATTATCAAATATCAATCCAACCTTTAACCAAATTATATAATAAAGATGCAATAATATATTCTAACCATTGACTAATTCAGAAAATAAAGATGTGATCAATAACACATACCTTCTGCATGAATATCCAGAGCAGAAAGCAAATGCAGATATTTGGACTTTATATCTGCTTTTTATTTCCATGTAGCCTCTTCTACCTTGTGGTTCCACCATGGAACCTTAATCGAGGCCACATCCTTGCTTCGCAATCGACAAACCTTCCAATCTAATATCTCAATCGGGACCTCTTTATAAGACAAAGAATTCAAGATATCCAACCCTTCCAAAGAAACTAACGAAGAAGGATCACCAAGACACTTCCTCAACATAGAGACAGGAAATCCCAAATTAGTGGAGCTCAAACTAAAGGCAACTTTGATTCATACATCATGTTACCAACCCTCTGGAAAACCGCATAAGGACCAATATATTGAGGAATGAACTTTTTCTTTTTATCGAACAGCTTCGCTCCCTTTGTGGGAGATACTTTTAGGAACACCTTTTCCCTAATATCAAACTCCAAATCTCTATGCCTCATATCCGCATAGGACTTTTGGCGACTTTGGGAAACCTTAAGCCTATCCCAAATAAACTTTACCTTTTCCATAGCCAGCTAAACAAAATCTAGACCAAACATGTATGCCACACCAAGCCCAAACCACCCAATAAGAGATCTACACCTCCTACCATATAATGCCTCAAAAAGGGCCATCCAAATGCTAGAATGATAGTTATTATTGTAAGCGAACTCTACTAAAGGTAGATCCTCAACCCAATTGCCACCATAATAAATCACACATGTACAAATCATGTCCTCAAATGTTAAAATAGTCCTTTCTGTATGCCTATATGTTTGCAGATGAAAAGCAGTACTTAGAATAACCTTAGTACCCAACCCCTTCTAAAATGACCGCTAAAAGTAAAATGAAAACTACGTACCACCACTAGAGATAATAAAAAACACTACCATATGCAGCTTTACAATCTCCTGAAGATACACCCTCGCATAATCCAACTCAAAAGTTAGCCTACACTGGTAAGAAGTGAGCAGACTTTGTCATCCTATCCACAATGACCCAAACCGAATCAAATTTGTTCTAAGATAGAGGAATATCGGTAACAAAATCCATATTGATCACCTCCTATTTCAAATCAAGCAACTTAATTTCCTGATACAACCCTCCAGGCCTCATGTGGTCAACTTTGACTTATCGGCACACCATGCATTTGGCCATAAAATTATCCACATCCATTTCATGCCATTCTACTAATACATCTCTTTGAGATCATGATACAGTTTTTTTGAACCAGGATGAACAACAGAACGTAATTCATGCGCCTCAGCTAGAACTCTTTGTCACAAACCTTCGACGTAGGGAACACATAACCACCCTTGGTACCGCAAGGTACCATTACTACAAATTTCAAACACCATTACTCTTTGACCACCAGTATTACTCTTGATTTTGATCAAGATAGGATCTAGAATTTTCTTGTCCTTGATGTCTGCACCAAGAGACGACCGAACTACTTTTTGTACCATCACACCACCATCATTGGAGTCCAAGAGACAAACTTCAAGATTATCCAAGCAGTGAATATCCTTCACCAACTCCCACTTCTCTATTTCCATATGAGCCAAACTCCCTATGTACAACCTACTAAGAGGATCATTAACCACATTAGCTTTATCCGGGTGATAGTGAAGAATCATATCCTAGTCTTTCTGAATCTCCAACCATCTCTTTTACCTGAGATTTATCTTATTCTGGGTGAACACATATTGTAGACTCTTATGATTAGAAAAGATATACACATGCAATCCATATAAATAATGCCACCACATTTTCAAAGACAAAACCACTGCTCAAAGCTCTAAATCATGACTAGGATAATTCTTCTCATGCACTTTCAACTACCCAAAATCATAGACAATCGCCTTCCCAAGATGCATCAACACATAACCAAGTCCCACCCGAGATGTATCATAATACACTTCAAATTCCTCATTACCTTTAGGCAATGTTAAAACTAGAGTCAAAGTTATCTTATCCTTCTGCTTCTTGAAACTCCCATCACAAGCATTCGACTAAGAAAACTTTACCTTCGTCTAGTCAATTTAGTTAATGGGGCATCTATAGTCGGCAAACTTTCCATAAATCGCCTATAACACCCAGCTAAACCTAAGAAGCTCCAAATATTGGTTGGAGTCATGCTCTTAGGCAAACTTTTAACCATAGCCACCTTTTGTAGATCCATCATAATCCCCTCACTAGAAATAATATGACCAAGAAAAGTTATAGCGTTAAGCTAAACTCATAATTTGAGAATTTGACATACAATTAATGCTCTTTCAAAGTCTAAAACACCACATGGAGGTAATTGGCATGATCTACCTCACTCTTAGAATTAACCAGAATGTCATCAATGAACACGATGACAAAGAGATCTAGAAAACCCTATTCATCAGATCCATAAATGTCATCGGGGCATTTGTTAAGCCAAATGACATAACCAGAACTCAGAGTGCCCATATCAAGTAGAAAAAGTTATCTTAGGTATATCCTCCTCCCTAATCTTAAGCTGATGATACCTAAAACAAAGTTCTATCTTAGAAAAGAATTTGGCACCTTGTAACTAATCAAACAAGTCATCTATCCTTGGAAAAGGATACTTATTCTTGAATGTTACCTTATTCAGTTGTCGATAGTCAATGCACATACGAAAGGAAGAATTCTTCTTTCACACGAATAAAATTGGTGCACCCCATAGGGATACACTAGAACGGATGAAATCTTTATCCAAAAGATCCTTAAGTTGCTCCTTAATTTCCCTCAACTCAGCTGGAGCTATTCTATAAGGAGTAATAGATATTGGAAGAGTGTCCAGAACCAAATCGATACCAAAATCGATCTCCTTATCCAGAGGAATACTTGAAAGATCATCTGGAAAGACTTCAAGAAACTCATTTACCACCGGAACCAAATAAAAAGAAGGACCTTCTGAGTTAGAATCTTTAACCCTTACCAGATGATAGAGAAATTCTTTCAAGATAAATCTTCAATCTCTAGCATAAGAAATAACCCTTCCCCTAGGATCTAGGGAACCACCCTCCCATGTAATAACCGGTTCACCAGGGAACCTAAAGACAACTTTACTGGTCTGACAATCTAAGCATGTGTAATAAGAGTATACTAATCCATCCCCAGAATAACATCAAAATCCACCATATAAAGTTTAAGCAAATCTACCAAAGTCTGCCTACTACCAACAGATACCATACACCCTGTATAGACCCTTTTAGCAACCACAGAGTCTCCTACCGAGGTAGAAATAGAAAAAGAATCCAAAATAACCTCGGGATCAAAACTAAAACACACATCCATAAATAGGGTCACATAAAAAAGAGTGGATCGTAAATAAAGCAAGCAATATATGTCATGAGAAAAGAGTTGTAACGTACTAGTCACGACATCAGGTGATGCCTTAGATTCCTGTCGAGTAGAAAAGGCATATAACTTATTCGGACCTATGTTGGTACTAGAAGCAGAGACAGATGCAAAAGCAGCAACCTTTGGTAAGAGAGAATAAGATGAACCAATCAGAAGCTTACTCGCTCCTGGAGCACCCTTACCAAATGGACAATTTCTAAGCATATGGCCTGGCTGGTCACATTTGAAACACCTATCCCTTCCCTCATTTCCAGAAGAAGATTCCCCTATTTCAATTGTTTCACAGAAGCCCCTATGCAACCTACTTGGGCACTCTATGCCTAAAATTTATCATGATCCTGCTAATGCCTATCACCCGAAGGCTTTGGGTAAGGAGCACTAGTTGTAGAAAAGGAATCAGAACTCCCTCATTTCTTATTTGGCGACTTACCACTATCCTGACCACCTTACTATTAAGAACCACCTTGTTTAGATGACCTAAACTTCCTACCCTGCCTTTCCCCAAACTGATCGTATTTTCTCTTTTCCTCCTCCGCCTATTGCATATAAACCACCAACCTAGACATATCCATATCCTTGATTAGCAATCCAGTCTTGGTTTCAAGGATCAAATCCTGAGATAGTGCAGAAGCAAACTTTCTCATCCTTGCCCTCATATCAAACACTAATTCCAAAGCATACCTTTACGGCTGATGAAATTTCAAGGAATATTCCTTGACAGATATTTTTTCTTGCCTTCGATTGACAAACCCATCCATTTTTGCTTCCCTAAGCTCCTAAGGAAAGAGGCAGTCCAAAAATACATTAGAGAAAGTCCCCCATAAAATTGGCTCCTCAATATCACCTCTCACCCTATCCTACTCCTTGTATAACTGGTACATCACATCCTCAAACTGGTAAGCAGTAAAATTTAACCCTTCCATATTCATTGTCTGCATGAACCTGAAGATTTTCTCCATTTTATCCAAGAAACCCTGTGGATCCTCCTCCCCATTTACACCAGTAAAAGTAGGAGGATTTATCTTCATGAATTGGCCAACCCTTGTGACCTCAGCAGATGAAACACTAGATACATCCCGCTCATCCTGAGAAGCAACCAATAGAGCAAAAATAAAAATTGATTGACCAAATTCCATATTAGTCACCTCACCCTGAGAAGGACTAGTAGCAACTGGTGAATCTCCAAAAACATCAGGTACTGGACCCCTATACCAAGTATGCATCCACTGTGTCCCTTCCACATTGCCCCCAGTTGGGATAGAAGAGTTACTTTGCATCTCAGATCATCAAGGCATGATCTGAAAAGCGAACAAACTAGGATTATAGAGGATTCTAGGACTTAATCTCCAAGCTTAAAATTAGAGTACCAAGAAAGTGAAACATTCCAAAGTTCCTTGTAGCCTTTCCCTTATGAGTGTGTCGCCCAACACCTCCCTAAAAGAGACTCTACTTGATACAACTTTATAGATGCCTAATTGACCAAAAACATCAAGCTCTGTGACCAACTTGACATAACTCGACTAGTGTGGCCTTGTTGTAATAGTCATCGTAGTCCAATCAGGATAGGAGACTACCCCCGATACCCAACCCAACCATCCAAACCTGAGTTAGATGAATTCTAAACATATAATAAGATAGAATATAATTGCACAAATCTAGACTCTAAAATAGTTCTATGATTGATACCAACCCAAACAAGTCCAATCATCCCAAACCCAATCGAAAACCATAGCCAAACCAAAATTATAAGCCAAAACCAAAACATTAACCAAACCAAGTTCCAAAATATAACATAAAAGAATGGAATAGTGAGAAATATAATCAACCGATATCATCCCCAATACCAATTCCAACACTAAGGCTGACACCACTACCGATCCTGCCCATACCAACCTATAGTAGTTCCATAAAACCCTCTATCCAAAAAAAACCACAATCTAATTAGGACATTTCCCCACCATATCCCAAACCAATATCCATAAATTATCCAAAATAAATAAAAACATCAATGAACATTAAAAGGAGCCTTCTAAAATATGGAAGCTAACAACTTCAATCTAGTAGTTGATCCTAAATTTGAGCACTAAGAGGGAGAAGTAGAATAGTCAGTTCCTATATCACCTGAGGATACAAATGCTAGAGGATGGGTTAGCGGGTGAATGCTATCAAGTACTCAAGATAAGGATAATATAATGCCATCTAGTAAAACTAAGTAAACCAACTATATGCATACAAACCATACATATATATAGATAACTATGCAGCGAAAGCGAAATGGGTTTAGCATGCCTTAAAAACCATTAACCTAGGTATGTGTAGCTTAACCTTCCTAAAACCACCCACGGGCTATATGGGTCTACTGTAACCCCCTAACAGGCCCCATGAGTGTAGCCATTTGAGCCAAAGATACCATAAGAGCAGGAGATTTCCAAGTAAACTTTGCTCTGTATAATACATATGTACAGTGTACTTAGAGTATTCCCATGTACCTCATATATCATATATGGCCGCTATGACCAACCCCTCATGTCAGTAAACTTGAGTTTCTAGTGTCTGTCCGTTGGACTCGCACCTTCACGCTTAGATATCACACCCCAACAATATTGTCCATTCAAAACCATTTCCAACCAACCAAAACATTATTCCATTATTATTAACCAAGCTATAAGTAGTGGTATCGTCATACCGACTATAGCTTGTAAGCAATTTTCTTAGCCAAACTTTATATGTGAAGGGATTCCCATGTACCCATTGATTACATTATCAAGTTAACTTGGGGGAATCCCATGTACCCCATAAGTATTAGATTATTTAGTTTGCTTATGGGAATCCCATGTACCCCAGAAGTTGTTCATTAACATGTATACTTGGGGGATTCCCTTGTAACCCATAAGGAATTTTAATTAGACCAACCATAACCACCAAGACCTTATCATTTATCCATTACAAATTATTTAAACCATTTATATCATTTTGGGTTCCATTTTCAAACCATACCATGCAATAGTTCCATTAAAAGTCCAATAATATTGTAAAAGCATTATCATAGGCATTTTATCAAACATGTTGGGGGCATAGTATTTCCAAAACCAAATCCAATTACCAATTAACCTTTACCATGCAACCAATTGTCTAAACCACCATTAAAGCAGGTAAAAATATAATTAAGACATGGAAAACCTATAACCAAACTTTTAATACCAAAACCCCAACATATATTTGAAAAACACAAAATTAGACATTAATCATGCCATGAAAACATTGTATAAAACATGTCTTTATCTCAAACTAACAATGAGAAAAATGTATTATGCCATAGATGATGAAGATGATGGAGAGAAATCACCCAATCAAAACCCAATTTGCTCCTCTATATGAAACCCTAGCCTTCCTTTACCCAATAGCCTTAGAGAGAATGAGAGAGTGTTTCTAAGTATTTTAGATTAGAATAATTGGGTAAATCACCACTCAAATATGATATAAGTCATGGGGTCATAATGGGTTAAGAGGGGAAATGTCCAAATTACTGCCAACTTAACTATATATAAAATCCCCGTAGGTGGATACAACTAAACCATATCAGTCGTACCCTTTAATACGAGTGCTACCCACCATTCATATCCTAGACTTCCCTTTGACCCCCACACACTGGTCAACATACGAATCATGCAAGACAAATAATATCTAAGGTTATGACTTGTACCCTCAACCCGTAAACATAATAGAACCAAGAGAAATCGACACTATCCAATATACAAGTAGGACAATATAACTCGTACCCTATCTTACGAACTATGGTGATCTACTCATACTCAGAGCCAAGTTACTTTACTAAGTCTCAAATTAAGTGAAGGAAAATCCAAACCATATGACCCATATCCAACCATACAACTCGTACCAATCAAACCCACCAACCATCATTGGCTAGGTATGAACCAACCTTTCCTACCATACCCCAGCATATGACCTATACCCCTTAGTCATATCTTGACTAGAAACCAAAAATCCAAGAAATTTTCTAATTTTCCAAAACCCAGGGTGTTTCAACTGTATAGTTACATTGGGCATCATTCAAGGATTTATTTGTGTAGTAGATTGGATGGAATATTTTTTCTTTTCTTTTGCCCAACACTATTCCAGGAGCAAACCCACTAGTGTTACATATTAGTTTAAAAGGGTCGGGTCCAATCTGGGCTACTATGATGGGAGCCGACATAAGTAGCTCTTTGAGATGATTGAATGATTTTATACATGCCTCATTAAAGTTGAACATATCTTTCATTTCAGCAATTTTACACATCAGATGAGTGATCATTGAGAAGTCTTTAATGAATCATCTATAGAATCCAGCATGGCCAAGGAATCTCCTTACTCCCCTTATGAAGATTTGTGGAGGTAACTTGGAAATTACCTTAACTTTAGCTTGATCAACTTAAACTCCATCTTTCAAAATTTTGTGCCCAATCACAATACCCTCCTTAACTAAGAAGTGGCATTTTTTTTTGATTTAAGATTAGATTGATTTTCACATACCTTCTAAAAACTTTACTTAAGTGAGCAAGGAATGACTCAAATGACTCCCCTACTACGGAGAAGTCATCTATGAACACCTCCATTGAATCTTCTACTATATCTACAAAGATAGATAGTATGCATAGTTGGAACATTGTTGGAGTATTACATGGACCAAATGGTATACGCTTGAAGAAAAAAGTCCCTTAGGGAGAAGTGAATACCACCCCCACACAACTAGCCTATCTTGTATTTGATCTACAAAGGGTATTGGGAAATGGTCCTTCTCTATCCATGAGTTCAACTTGCAGTAGTCCATACACACCTTCCACTCCATAACCATACAGATGGAGATAAGGTTATTTTTTCATTTTGTGCTAATGTTATGCCACCCTTCTTTGGGACACATTGCACCGCACTCATCAATGTGTTATTCAAGAATGAGTAGCTGACTCCTGTATTAAGCCACTTTATGATTTCCGTTTTTCTACTTCTTTTATTTGTTGGTTGAGCCTTTTTTGATGTTCCACACTTGGGTCATGATCTTCCTCTAGTTTGATTTTGTGGATATAGTTCACCCATATAATAGAAGAACTTCTTTACTATAGCTTTTAAGGCTTCCACTTGGAAAGGCTCAAGACCACTCGCGACAATAATTGGTAAATGTGTTATGATCTCCCAATAATACATACCGGAAGTTAGGAGGTGACGGTTTTAACTCAAGTTGAGGAGGTTTAATAATGAATGGCTTGGCAGGGTGACTTTCACATTCCTTTAAGTCAAGATCCAATTTGGTTGGGTTTTAGGTGAAAGATCCAAGACCTGTCAATGAGCAACTACCTCATCAAACCCTTCAATTTCATCGCTCTCAAAGTTCCATAATACACCCATTAAAGGGCCATTCCCAAGATCCACATCAATTATGTTCATCACTTCATCATCAATGATATGAATCATTGATATCACTTGTAAATCCATACGTTACTTCATGGCCTTACATGCATTGAAAGTGACCTTCTCGTTATTTAACTAATATTTCATCTCACTACACTCCACATCGACCAATGCCTTTCTGGTGGATAAAAAGGTCTACTAAGAATGATAAGAATTTCATGATCAATCACACAATTGAGAATACCAAAGTCAGTCGAAAAGACAAATCAATCAACTTTCACCAACATATCATATATCTCTCTAATGGGTTTCTTAATTGAGGGATCGGCCATTAATAGCCTCCTGGTTGTAGGTTTATGAGTACCCAAACCCTACTTGCAAAACACAACAAATAGAATCAAGTTGATACATGCCCCAAGGATACACAATGCTTTGCCCCAAGGTCACACAATGCAATTATGCTTGACATGATCACACTACAACTATGAGTCACATCTATTGTTTCTCTCTCCATAACTTGATTTTAGAGACCAACTCTTTCATGAATTTGGTATACCCCAGAATTTCTTAAAAAGCTTCTATCAATGGGATAATGATGGCTAGGTTGCTAAATTTCTCAATAAACTTGTTGAACTTGGCATTATCGTCTCTCTTCTTGAGCCTTTGTGGGAATGGGGAAGAAATTTAAATTGGTGGCAATGGGGCAGTTTAATGTTTATTTATTTTTGAATCATCACCTATAACCACTCTAAGAGGATCTTCTCTATCAATTTTCTCTTCCACAACCTTTGATGGTTCATCAATTTCATTATTGGACTCAGGAGCCTTCTCATTTGAATTATCCAACCATTTGATTTACACATTTGCTTTCCCATCACTTGTCTTATCATTGAGGATTTCACCGGGGGATAGGCTACTCCTAGTGATGATAGCCTCGATGTGAGAACTAGTATTTGGATTGACCACCATGTCTCTAGGTTGCGCTTCTTTTTTTCTAATATTTAGTTGTGCCATTATTTGGTCCACTTTTATCTCTAATTTCTTGATGGATATTAAGTGGGAATTCACCATTTAGTGCAATCTAGAGAGATCACTTCTCATTTCCCTAACCATTTTGTCAGTACCTTTTACTCCCGTTAAGCTTCGGGCTGAAACATCCTTATTTATCTACTTTGCTTGATTGTTTTGAACTCGACTCCAACCTTGCCTTTGATAGGAAAGGAGGAATCCCCCAAATGATTTGACAAATATCTTACTTCTTCATTAAGCTCCTCCTTTTTCATATCCTTATCCCCCTAGTATTCTTGGAGGACATGTCATTGACTAAACAAGCCCTCATCATTTGTCTAATAAGAAGCTCGAGTTGTGTACTCACCTTGATCACATTAGTATCTCTATCTTAATCTTTTCTCCTTTACTCTTGGCCCACAAGAGATATGAAGTGAGCCTCCTCGGCAACCTCAGCATCTCTTGTGTGCCATCCACTAGCTAGATTTGTCAATTGAATCAACACATTCAATGCTACTCCACAAGGTAACTTAACAAAAGACCTTCAGACACATTGTCAACCATAGCTCTATTCAATTGTTCTAATTCTCAACAAAATATTTTGAGAAGCAACTTCTCTAGAACTTCATAGTTTCGGCATTGCATGAGTTTGTCACTGCACCTTTTCCACATATCATATAAAGGCTCACCACTAAGTTGACAAAAAATTGTTATTTTATCTCCAAGTTGTAGCATTCTAGACGGGAAGATATATCGATCCAAAAGGCCTCCATAAGTTTGACATAAGATGTAATAGATCTGGCGGGTAAAGATATCAACAACTATCATGACCCAAACCACAGCCTGGCTATGATGGCTAACTCCAGTCCTACATGGACCGGAGATCACCCCCTTTATCTAACTGAACCAACACAACATCCTCAAATGTTGGATAAATTCAAAACAAATAAGAATATAATCATAAAATAAAGACTAATAACAATTCATTATGTGTCTACACCATACACTGGTAACTGGACAACTGTCCACCACCAAATAATCAACCAAACCAACCAAGTCTATAGTAATCCAACAAAGCCTCTACAAAACCGAGGGTCATAAAAATGTCGGGACATGCCCTCATTAATAGCCAAAACCAATATCAAAAAGATAATCAAAATGTAAAAAGGAAACCACAATATGAACTGGGGTCTTCCAAAGGATGGAAGCTCACCCCTTCAATCTGACTCGCTAGATGATCACGAATCTAACTTACTAAGCAGGAGATGTGGAAGTTGGCCAGTTCCTGCAGTGCATGGGGATACAACATTTGAAGATGGTTAGATATTGGAGATCTAGCATATAACACAGGGATAGAGGATTAAAATAATATCAGGATAATAGTTCAAATCCAATAAAACATGCAATGCATAATATCATATCAAATACATATACATATATATAATACCATATGTTGGGATAGGGAACGAGGCTTAGAATGAACTTCGAAAACCTTAACCTGGCTTGTGTAGCATAAATGTCAATAACAAGGCACCCAAGGGCTATATGGGCCCAGCTCTCCCCTAGATGGAAGGGCCTCAATGTATGTAGTCGTACGAACCAGAAAATATCCATTTTCGTAAATGCCTTTATAGGGGACTCAAACCTCCCGTCATAGTCAAGGTGACTTAAGCACCAATATATATTATATGAGGGACTCAAACCTCTCATTCATATAACTAATATAGGGGACTCGAACCTCCCGATCACTTAGACACCCGCACCGGCTAGCGCAATTCCAAGTGTTAGTCCTTCGAACCTCCACTTTTATGGCCCAGCTACACATCCTACTCTTAAGCCCATTTTAAATAATTTAACATTCATCAACATTTATTAAACCCAGTTTACATAAAGACACCCCATTGGTATTGTCATACCAACCCCACTTGCAAGCGTTCATTATGCCATAACAAAAATTTCATTGATTGGGACTCAAACCCATTGTCCAGACAAGGACATCAAGTTAATCTAACATTTGGGACTCGAACCCATTTATCCAACAAAACCCCAGGGTTTTAATACAATTCAAATGTTTTCCACCAAGGACCTTTTAAAGTCATCCATCAATCATTCACATTCTTATGCCAAAGCCTTAGGTCAAAACATAATTCAAACTTGGGACAATATCATTCTCATTGACAATTTCACAAATTGGCAGAGGGCATGCCATTATCAAAGCCACGATTATTAAGTTTGGGGTTTAACCATGACTCCTCAATTAAATCACCATTCCCATGCACCCACATATCCAGAACCATAATTAAAACAAGCATAATCACAATCTAAACCATTGAAAATAGTATTCAATTATATACATTAAAACCCCTCAACCTTGGTTTGAAGACCACCATTATTGATTCATGAACAATGCTTTAAACATGTACTTTTAGTAAACTAACAATGAGGGAAGATTCATATGCCTAAATTACGAAGATTCGTAGATAGATATTGACTCTTGAACCCTTAGATTGCCACTTTAGAGAAACCCTAGCAAATTTTGATTGAGGATTTTGAGAGAGTAAATAGGATGTTTTAACCTTGTAAAGTATCTAATGAATAACCAAAAAGTGTTATAAGAATGTGGGGCCTTAAGGGTTTTAAGTGAGAAATGTCCAAAGTGCCCCTGCATAAAGCTGTAAAAAGGCTGAATGTATTTACGAGTTGACCCCTTGAATTGTGGACACAACATACGACTCACACCCTTGACTCATCACCAAGGCTTTGAGTTAGACACCCATAAACTATCCACCTTATGACTCTATGATCCCACTCGTGACCTGACCATACAACTCGTATGGTCTAATCATATCCAAGACAGAACCCAAAGGGATTAGACACTTGATAATATACGACTAAACCCTGCCGCTCGTAACATGGTCTCATTACTCATACAGATACACTATTACTCAGAGTAGAACCTAGCCAATTCCATATTGGTATGATTACGATTTTGGGTCCCTAGACCCTTAACTAAGCTATATAAGTTATATGTGTGTCGTCAAAAGGATAGTGAGCTCAAAGCTTAAGGAATTTTCAAAGACAAAAAATCTGTGGTGTTTCAGTCTCCCCCCTTAGGATCGTTCGTCCTCAAATAATAGGACAAGGTATTGACTAGCACGATTAAACCCCAAATATCTCTACTCTTATCTTTATTACAGAAAGTAGATTACCAAGGAATACACAATATATCTTTAACAAAAATGAAAAAACAAAAATTTTAAGAACAACACATACCTTGCGCATGATTTTTCACAGCGATAAATTGGAATGGATACTTGGACTTCTTTTCCTCTTCAGCATCCCAAGTATCTTCCTCAAACTTTTGCTTCCGCCATATAACCTTTATCAAAGCCACGTCCTTCATTCACAATTGACGAACTTGTTGATCCAAGATCCTCATTGGGACCTCCTCATAGGAAATGGAATTCGAAATACAAATGTTCACCAAGGGGATAACCAATGAAGGTTTACCCACGCATTTTTGCAACATGAACACATGGAATGCCAGATGAATGGAACTCATGCTAGAGGGCAAATAAAACTCATAAGAAACATCACCAAGCCTTATCAAAACCAAGTACGGACTAATATATTGGGGACTGAGATTCCCCTTCTTCCCAAACCGCATTACTTTCTTCATGGTAGACTCTTTTAAGAACACCTAATCTCCAACGTCAAACTCCAACTCTCTTTGCCTTACTTCCATATAGTACTTTTGGTGACTTTAGGCGGTCTAAAGCCTATCCCAGATCACCTTCACCTTTTCCATAGCTTGGTGAATCAAATTCGAGAACATCTCTGCCTCACCAACCTAAAACCACCCAATAGGAGATCTGCACCTCCTACTATACAATGCCTCAAATTGATCCATACCAATGCTAGAATGGTAACTATTGTTATAGGAAAATTCAATGATAGGTAAGAGGTGGTCCAATTACCACAAAGGTTGATTACACAATCTCACAACATATCTTTCAAAGTTTGAATGGTTATTTCCGCATGCCCATCCACCTATGGGTGAAAGGTTGTGCTAAGGCTTAATTAAGTCCCCAAACCATGATGAAAAGAGTGCTAGAAATGCAACGAGAATTGAGTACCATGATCCAAAATGATTGATACAGGCATACCATGCAACTTTATGACCTCCTGAAGGAACAACTTTACATAGTCCTCAGCAGAATAATTAGTCCACACTGGCAAAATGTGAGTGAACTTAGTCATCCTATCCATCATATCCCAAATGGAGTCACACTCATTACGCGACCACAGAAGGGCGGTAAAAAAATCTATATTAATTATCTCCTATTTCTAAATTGGCAATTCAATCTCTTATATTAGCCCACTGGGCCTCATGTGCTCCACTTTCACTTGCTGACTTACCATACACTTAGCCACAAAGTTGGCTACATTTCGCTTTATGTTATTCTACCAATAAATCTCTTTAAGTTCATGATACATCTTTGTTGAACAGGGATGAATCATATACCATAATTCATAGGCCTTAGCTAAGATTCTACCTTGCAACGTGATATCGCTCAACCTACACATCAATTTAAGTACAAGGCGATCGTCGTTGTTAATATAATAAACCAACTTTGAGTTGGGGTTGAATCCATGAGGAATGATGTAAATAGCGATCAAGTTAGTATAAAATGAAACTTGCTTACTAAATTCAAACTTAGGATACAAAGATTTTGGGGGGGTTGAACATTTCTCAAGGGTATGATTATTTTTAGACTACTAAAGGACTAACTCAGGGCTATGAATAATTAAAGTGTAATCAATTAGAAATGGATCTTGGGAGTATACTTTCCTAGGGACAAATTATGCATGGGAACATGATGATTCCATGTAAATTCTAATTGTTCATGATGTTGTAGACTAGGTTGAAATTTCTTGAGGCTAGTTTATCAACTAAGTCTCAAAGATCTCACTCACTGACCCTATCAAATGCCTAACGAATGTGTAAATTAAAGCCATCTAACACCTCAATCAGGTGTTACTATTTCTAGGATAATACCCAAGGTATAGTCATCCTCATAATCATCCTTATGTCAAAGATAGTGAAAATTAGCAAACTATGCCCATATATTATCGACTATTGTCTTGGTTCCCACATCCCTCTTTTAAGGATTATGTGGGTTCCAAAAGTTCACCCAAACCCCTTTTTCAAGGATGGTTTGAGCTTTTAAAAGCTTGGGATTTTCACCCACAAACCCATTTGGGTATTTGGGACTTTCACCCACAAATCCCAACTAATTTAATCAAGCAATGGTAGAACCTATCATCAACAAACTAATATATGCACAAATGAATCACAACCCACACACAATTGCATTTTATTCTAACATCATCCTAAGGAGAACTAGCTACACATAAGATTAATAAGCAATATATACCCAAGAATCTCCATCAATTTGATTTATTAAATGATAAAGAGAATGCAAATTTCAAAATTTAGGACCCAACAAATATTCAATGAAATTTTCCAATCCTCAACTGAAAAGCTACTCTAATGTACTCTTCGCCCAAGAATTAGTACAATAGTTGTCTCATAAAAATTTGAAAGCTACATGGTGGAAAAATTCCACAAAAATTAGCTCTCCCCTATGGGATAGGGTTTGAACCTTTTAAGGGAATTTGGGATTCAGTTGTGCACATTTACAAATCTTTCGCTGGGCATAATCCCATTTTACCACAATCGTTGTCACTTGTCCGCAATCATGGCTACTACGACCGTGGTCAAAATTCAAAATAGTGGTATGTTAACCTGTCTTGATTGCCTGCGATCCTGGCCCTTAGATTGCGATCGTGGTAACTAAGGTTTATTTCTACTCTAGGTATTCCAGCTGCACTTCTTCTTTTCTCTCTTTTGATCCTTTTTAGCTCAAGTCCATATCTTTCCGTATCATAGCCTGTATGCTTGCAAATTGTGTATATTAGTGCATTTAATCACATATGTGTCTTATTTATACATTTAAAGAATAGTAATGTGCATGAATTTTGAGTACAAATAAGCGGTAATTTCACCACTCATCAACACCCCTAACTTAAAGTTTTACTTGTCCTCAAGTAACATTACCTATTACCATGAGACAATGCATATTTATGCCCAAATTTAATGACCCAATGATCACAATGACTTCAAGCTCAGTTACTACCACAAGTAGCTCTTCAAGCATGGTTAAAGTTATTCTCCCGACACCCCTCAACATAAAATACAATATCAAAGGATGCAAAAGACTTCAAAAAGCAACCATGCAATAATCAATAATACTCTATAAGTTATTAACCTTTGATCTCAACTACAATATACTCCTTTTGCTTTAATTTTTGGTATATGACAAAATCACCCACCTCAATTTGATTACACTCCTCCTCGTAAGAAAGAAAATTCTACACACCAAGTTATCAAATCTACAACAAGGAATTTAAGTGCAAAAACATACTCTCTCTCAAAAATTATTGATGCTAATAAGTACCATACCATAGTCTTTCCCCTATTTTCAATCGACACTATAATGAATACACTTGGTTGAAAAACAAGCAGGACTTTTTAAGCTTGTAACGTAGGTTGGGAGTATGGTAGGATATTATGTAGGAACAACAAGTTTATACCCTCCTAGAACATCTACATCACACTTTTCTATCCAACTTTTGATCATGAGCCACTTCCTTTTGTTTTCACTTTTTACACGTGTGCGTATATGTATTGCCTTGGTTCACTCATTTTCCTTTCATTTCTTTTTCTTGCACTCTTTGTGATTCTCTTTTCTTTGTTGGATCTTTTTTTTTCTTATTCATTTGTTGTCAATACGTAAGCTCATAAGAACTCACTTACAACTTCGTGGCCTAAAGTTACCTCTTTCAATCATCACCACCCCTAAATTAGGATTTTAGCCTCCAGTTACAATTTTAAGTTCAAGGAAGGTAGGGTTAAAAGAGGGATCAAAAATTGAAAGGCTTACAGCTTACAATGTGTTTTCCAAAGAAAATTCTAAAGGCTCAAAGTGGGTGACTAGGGATAACATCTATTCAAGGTAGGTTTTTTAGTCTAAAGTGGACTTCTAATGTCACAAAGATGACCTAAGATAATCTCCCCGACCAAGTACAGTAAAAATTAGCCTTGAGAGACTAATGGGGCAAGTTCTAGATGGTATAAGTACACATGAGATTTTGACAAATGAGCTCACCACACATGGCATGCAAATTTTCCAAGGAGGCTCAATTACCACTCCCGCTAGAGACAAAAATAGAGTAGCTACCAATTTTTACAAGACAAACTTTTTAAAATCACAAAAAGAGAAAAAGTATTGGTACAAGGTTGCTCATGTCCATGACCTTGATTTTTAAAAAAATATTAGACAGAGGGGGGCATTTTCTTTTCATTTGCACTATGCATAATTTGCTAAATACGACATCAACCCAAGCCTTTGTCTCACATTGGGGCCTGCATATGGTCAAACCAACCATATGGCTACTTAATTTTTGCCTTAGGTATGAATGTGGTCCCAAATTTGAAATTCTATAGGTACTTAGATTTCCCTTGCATTTGTGACCATGATGCTATGGGTACTCAAATTTCCCCTGCATCTATGTCTCAAAAACCCAAGCATGATACTTTTTCCTTAAGAATGTCATCGCTCAATCTATTATAGGGAAAATCTTGTCCAATATCATCACAACTAAAATAAAGATAAAGTAAAACAAAAAATCTACTAAAATAAACTAAATAACTAATCCATGACATGTGGTCACCATCAGAGTGCCTAAATAATGGATCCCATAAAAAACAAAATAAAAATCATCAGAAAATGTCATCAAAACATCTATAAACATCAAAGTAATACAAATTGAGGATCGACGCCCCCAAATAAAAGGATAGTAGTGTCCTCACTGCATAAATAATAAAGAAAGATAAAAGAGTGCTCCCTGAATCTACATTAAGAGCTACTTTCTCCTGTTGACTCTGCACCATCATAACCAGTATCAAACGCATACCATTTAGAAGATGCCGCATCATCACTCTCTCCTCTAGGAGAAAGTAGTCTGTCATGGGGTACAGGACCTCCCACAGGCCCTTGACCCCTTTTCACATCTTATGGAAGATCGTATCTCTCTTTTTCTCCCTTTTCTTTATCTTCTCATGGGAAGCTCGAAGCTTCCTATGGGACTCTGCCAATGCTGAGTATTCCCTCTCAAGCCTAGGTGTAAGACCCCATAAAAATTGCATGTCAAATTCAGCTAGTAAAGTTCCATGAGAGATTCCAACACTTAGAAAAAAAATTTGCTAAGTGTTCAAGTTCAACACTTACTCTCATTTTAGACCTCCTAACTTCGGGAATTTATTTGATGACCTTTCCGACCTTTGTTTTTAGATTTTCAAGTTTTGTTGTGATGGGGAAAGTCCCTAGTATGTATTGGACACATTCCGGGTGCATTTTGGGTGTGATTCAGTGGCTAACTCACTGGTTTGAAATACTCCCGCATTCCGGGCGCATTTCAGGTCAAAAATTTCAGTCAACTTCAAACTATCATAACTTCCTGTATATAATGAACTGTGAGATCTGCTATATATCAATAGAAATATCTTTGAGTCTTGTTTCCAATACAATTGGTTTCATCCAATTTGAACATTGGAGTAAAAAGTTATGATCACTTTACTTTAGCCTAGCATCCTAAAAACAATAGAGGACAGCTGCGTCTTTCTCTCTTTCTCCAGAGGTATTTTAGTCTTTCTCACCTCTATATATATACACAAACACGAGATTCAGCATAATATAGCAAAATATGCTTTATTTCTCTCAAAATTCATCAAGAACAAGAAGAGGGTTTGCAATTGGGGATTTAATTTTAAGAAATTCTCTCCGTCAATCTTCGTAAAATGAAGAACTAAGGTATGCATAGTGTTCATCCATGGAGCTCAAGAATCAAGTTTTAAGTTATGTATCATGAATATTTTGTGGTGGAATTATGTTCATGTTGATGATGTTAAATTGAGTTTTTAATTCCATGAGTTATCTTAAGAACCATGAAAACTGATTTATTTTGTAATATTGTTCATATGAACTTTATGTTGAGTTCTTGAAATTGCAAGTTGGACATTGATGATCATGTTGTTGGTGTTGAATGATTCCCAAGTTGGGATCATTATGTGAAATCATGAAACTATGTTGAAATATAAGTTGAATTCCATGAATTTGGTGATTTATACTTTATGAAAATTTTATGATTTCACCTATGCCTAAGTTGTGCATGAAAGGTGTTTGATTAAATGTTTAAGAGAAAAAAAAAACATGTAGTATGGATTAATATGGCCTATAAGGTGAATTCATGCCATTGACCTCATGCTTGAATGGCTTACATGCTATTGTTGTACAATGAATATGTTGTTGGAATATCATGATGTTAGAGTATGAAATTATGATCTTGATTATATACATTCCTACCATGAACAAGATTACGTTAACCATGTACTTCATGAAATCCCAAAATTATTTTATTATGAATGGTTGATATTGATCATGTATTCAAGAATGTCAAGAAGTGTTAGTTTTCTTCTATCGAGTCCTGGGGGTACTTCTACCCAAAAAATATAGCTGTGTGCCTAGAGCCATGTTATGTTTCACGATACTCTCAGTTAAGCCATGTTCAGTAGACTTCAGTCAGTCTCATGACTCAGGAAAACTCATGTAAAGGCAATATCAGTTCAGTTTTACTCAGTACTCAGTAATCTACATAATCTCAGTAATATTCCATCAGTCTATGGAATTCAGTAAATCTCAGTATCAGTATAATTTAGTTCAGTATTCAATGCAGACATCAGTAAACTCAGTCAGCTAACAGAACTCAGTAGCATTTAGTCAGTTAATAGAATTCAGTAGAGTTCTGCTAGTATCGGAACTCAATAAATTCAGCCCAGGTTCAGTTCAGTTAAACAGAACAATCAGTAATAGTTCAGTTAATTCTAGTATAAACTAGGAAATTAGATCAGTATAATCAATTTAGTGTCATTCAGTTGGGAGTAGGATTCAGCACCGAGCGAACCCAAGGATGGGAACTCACCTGCCAGTAGAGGGTGAGATTCTTAGAAGCAGTCCTTGCATTCTAGAACTATGTAGCCAGCATACGTTGAGACATCAATACCTGTCAGTTGAGGGTAGATAAGGTGGATTAAACTGTTAGATGAGGGTTCCCACCGTTCTCATTAGAGTACCTGCTAGATGAGGGTCGCTCACAGCTTGTCCTTATCAATGGCGCAGTGTTGACACCCTTTCAATCAGGGCAGAGATTGGACCCCAACTTAGCTATTATAGTCTATTTGGGGCATGTCGGTTAGATAACTACTTCCAACAGTTTTAGTATCAGTCTCAGTAAAAGAACTCAGATAGTTCTTCAGGATATCAGGACTGTCAGATACAGTCAACTCAGATACAGTACAGAACTCGGCTAGTTCCATCAGATTTAGGACTGTCAGATATAGTCATTCATGCTATCAGTTATCAGAACTCATGTGATCAGATATATCAGTTATCAAAATTCAGTTATCATTCATGATATGTTATCAGTAAATATATGTCATCAGTAGTCATGTTCTCACGAGCTCAGTTTCTGGACTTTTATATATGGTCAATCAAATCAGTTCTTCATAATTAGAACTATCTGAAACAATTATTCCTTTATCAGTAATATAGTATCATTCTCCCAGTATTCAGTAATACAGTATCAGTTCCTTACTTATTAGTGAATTACATATCAATATCAGCAAACTCAGTGATTCAGTATCTCAATATCAGTAAACTCAGTCATTCAGTATCTCAATATCAGTAAACTCAGTCATTCAGTATCTCAGCATCAGTAAACTCATGTTGTCAGTATTCAGACTCAGTAGTCAGTATCACTACAAGTTTAGTTGCAGTTACGTATGTCTATATATATTCTCACGTTCATATCAGTCAGCATTGTTCATGTATATAAAACCCTTTGCATTTAGCCTACCTCACTCATATACTCAATACACTTAGTCGTACTGACGCATTCGCACTATGGTGTTTTATTTGACTCCATAGGTATAGAAGTACGAGTTTCAGAGCAGCAGTAGCATTGCAGATTTCAGCAGTCAGTGCTCCTCTTTATTCAAGGACAATATTATTATTACTTTATTACAGTATTTCAAATTAGTTTTTCAGTTCATGGAGTTAGTTAGAGACATGTTCCTTCAACTCCTTATTCAGTTCAGTTAGAGGCTTTCGGACTAGATGTCAGATTAGATGTTCAAACTTCATATTTATGTTTCTTTTTGGTATTGTTATACCATGTTTTTTAGATATGTATCAGTATTGAACCTTATGGCCTTATAGTTTATGTTTCCGTATATTTTATGAGATATTATGTAGTTTACAGGTACAGATATCAGTCATGGGTTAGCTTGTGGTCCTTTGGGGTCATGAGCACCGTGTAGCATTATGGTTCAGAAAATTAAAGCGTTACACTGTAATTGTGGCTCCCTACGTCTGTTGCTCCTCCTAATACTTCTTATAATCTGAGTGGGAGATATATGAATAATGCCTGGTGATGGGCTCTCCCAGCCCCTGAGAAAATCCTGATACCATCTCCTTGATGACCCTAATACCAACAGTAATATCTTCAAGTGGCCCAGCAGTGGATGATCTGTGGATGATCTACACGACTCTGACTCCTCAACTATAAACTTACCCAAGTCGATCTTTCTCTTTTTGCACTTACCAGGGGCACCCTCATCCCAGATTTTGAGTGGCTAAATAGGGGTTCCAGGGCACACCCAAGTGTCATTCGGATGATCTACCACCCCTGCTCTCTTGCACAGCTCAATAATAAGAGGAGAGAATAAAAAATGCATACCAACATGGTACCTGTAGAACTTCATATCAGATATCACCAGCCAACCAATATTTAGAGGAATGTTATCCAGTATAAATGCAACTAGATGGGCACACATATCAGTAACTGCAATCATATACATGTAGGAAGAGATCTGTATGCAAATTATTTTTAGCCATATTCGGGCCTTGGCTGTGAAGTCATTCATGGAGATGCCTTTTTTTGTTGCTTCCCATGGAACCTCCTTGACCAGGCACAGCTTCTCTTACATCCAGTTTCCCAGCTGACACTTATTGACCTCAAAAGTAGCCATGTCTGTATCTAAGAGACTATATAGATCATTGATTTACTCTGCTCCAAAATGCACATCCCCCCTCGGATCCTAATAATCGGGTTTGCAAAACACACTATGCTAATATTAGCATAGAATTCTCACACCCACATCAGATTTTCCCTGCAAAGTTCGAGCTAAACAGCTCCATTCGGTGGCCATGAGTCTATCATAAAATACCAAAACCTTTTTTGGCGCTCTTTCCAATCGTATACCCATTTACGAGAATAGCTTAGTACTTGGGAGCTCATCGTAATATTGGTTCTAGTATTTGAGAGTCATGAATCGGATGTGGTCGAAGTTCTCCATGATGGAAACCTACAAAATAAGACGAAAATACAAACTCATTCATTTTCTCAACATTTCCATGATTATTCTATGCTACATTGTCCACTAAATTTCATGGGATGGATACTTGGTGGTGTTTGATTAAAAATTATAACCGCGGGAATTTTGGACCAGGTTGATATTCAGTTTTGGTTATAAAAATCATGATAGCTCTTTTGGAATTGGGTGTGCTACGATTGTAGCTATAAGATCGCGATCACGTGTACTACTATCGTAGTCCTGATGGACACGATCGCGGTACCTGAGACCTGAATGTTCAGTTCAAAAATCCATTTTCGAGGCCAAAATGTGACCCAAAGTAAGAATTAATCAATACAAACATGAAACATGCATTCTAAGTGTCCGATTATGCCCCTACAATGTAGAAATAACTAGTTATTGACTCATTTGGGAAATTTATCAGCCACTTGGTGTGCACCCTATATTTTAATCAATTTCACACAATTTTGAGTACTCAAGACTTCCCCACATGTGTGCATACCCGATCTAACAGCCAATCAACACATAAGTACTAACCAAAAATTATTTAGAAATGAGAAACATAATTTTAGGCCCTACCTACTTTATGTACCCTAAGGCCTGCCCATAATAATTAAAAACGTGAATTTGAAACACTTATCAGACAAGTGATGTACAGTGGATGTAAAAATGCCTTTGAAATACTAAAAATATTGCTACAAATAGGTGCTATTTGAGAGAAGAGTTGGATGGGAAATGAGGGAGAAGTAGAATACTGGTGGTCTTTTAAATTTGATCGGACCACATCGCGGTCAGAGTTCCAAAATCATAGACATGCGGGTGACCGCAATTGCGGTCAGATCCTGGGATCTCTTTAATAGAGGGCATTTCTGCACCTCTATTTTCCCCTGTTCATTCCACTATGAAAATATCCAATGTTTTCCGTTTTCAATCCATTATATACATTCGAAATTGCCACAAATCCATGGATTAATCGATGACAAAATTAAAACCTACACTATCAAATTTTAAAAAAAATACGTGCCACTTTCGTGGAATGATGGGTTTCTATCCATCATTTGTGGCAACACACCTCTTGAACTATCACTTGTGTTTATACTTAGAAGATTTGAATTGGCGGACCAACTTTAGATCAATACATCTTCAAGGTACTTTGGCAAAGGTGAAGATACAATGAAATATTTTCTATCTCGACACTTTGGAAACTTGAACCTTTTAACTTCACATTAAATTTCTGATTCGAACGTGGATAGTGGTGGGAATAGGCCACTATTTGAACATCGGAAGTTGCGCTCCTTGTCCATCGAGTGTGGGGTTCTCATGTGTCCTTTTGGAATGTCAAACTCCAAAATATAGGGATGGTGCACCTTCTCCCCAAAAAACATGATTTGTATAGTTTGGTGGACTCTCATTATATCTACTAAACACAATGTTGAAAAATGCTTCAAATGAGGTCTATTCCTTAATTCTGGAATCCCATCCCTATTAGTATCCTCACCCCAAAATGGACTAGAGTCTTCATAAGAGATTGTCTTGGCTTATTCTTTTAACTCTAGCACCATTTCCTTGATTTTGACATCTTCAACTATATTAAGTTTGGTTGGTTGGGAAATCACCGAGGACTCTTAGCTACCAAACCCATGATTTGCTACATAGCTTTGTCTTTCTTCTTGATCCTCCTCATGTTGAAAAGTGGGAAAGGTAATGGTATGTGAAGGATTTGTTCCCCTGCCCATTTCCTTTATCTTGTTAATCTCCTTCTAAATGCCTCATTGGATTGATTATAGTCATAAATGTCCTCCTCCAATGTAGTTGCCCGATCCAAAAGAGTTTGAAGCATTGCCTCAAAACTATTGTACCTGATATGTTGTTCTACCTTTATTTCAACATGGTACCTATCAAACTCATAAAAAGAACTAGCTGTTGGTTTATCATACCAAGGGGAAGGAGTATTTGGAAAATCACTCCAATGTCCATCCTGACCACCACATAAAGAACAACCATACTCCCAATAGGATTGAAATGGTGTGTCCATCTCTCTTGGGGAGCATATCTACAATTTTTCTAAAAGTGGGGTCCATCACAATAGGACATAGATCATCAAGATAGGATTTCCACCGACCAAAATCATATTTTCCCTAAGATGACATAGTGACAATAAAACAAAACAAAAATCTACCTAGAACAAGAAACAAAAGAATATCAGAAACAAATATTTACAAGTTGAATCCAAGAAAGTAAGCTAAAATTCTAAACTAACTCAATACGCCAAATTGTTCCCCGACAATGGCGCCATTTTTGATAATGCTCAACTTACACATCAATTTAAGTGCAAGGCGATCATCGTCAATATAATTACCTAACTTTGAGTTGGGGTTGAATCCATAAAGAATGTGAATAGCGATCAAGTAAGTCTAAAATGAAATTTATTTGCTAAATTCAAACCTAGGATACAAAGATTTGGGGGGTTTGAACATTTTTCAAGGGTGTGATTGTTTTGAGACTTCTAAAGTACCAAATCGGGGCTATGAACAATTAGAGTGTAATCAATTAGAAACAGATCTTGGAATTATGCTTTTTTAGGGAAAAATTATGCATGGGAACATGATAATTCGGTGAAAATTCTAATTTTTGATGATGTGGTAGGCTAGGCTGAAAGTCCTTGAGACTAGTTCGTCAACCAAGTCCCAAAGATTTCACTCATTTATCCTTTCAAATACCTAACGAGTCTGGTAATTAAAGCCACCCAATACCTCAATAGGGTATCCCAATTTCTAGAATGATACCCAAGGTATAGTCAACCTCATAATCACCCTTATGTCAAACATAGTGAAAATTAGCAAACTATGCCCTTAAATTGTCGACCATTGCCTTGGTTCCCATATTTATCTTTCAAGGATGATGTGGGTTACAAAGTTTAACCCAAACCCCTCTTTCAAGGATGATTTGAGCTTTCAAGAGCTTGGGGTTTTCATCCACATACATATTTGGGTATTTGGGGCTTTCACCCAGAAATACAAAATCAATTTAATCAAGCAATGGTAGAACACATGATCAACAAACTAACATACACACAAATGAATCACAACCCACATACAATTGCTTCCTATTCTAATATAATCCCAAGAGAGAGAACTATCTACACATAAGATTAATAAGAAAGATATACCCAAAAATCTCCATCAATTTGATTTACTGAAAGATAAAGAGAATGCAAATTTCAAACTTTAGTATCCAACAAACCTTCAATGGAAATTGCCAATCCTCCCCTTGAAAGCTACTCTAATGTATTCTTCACCCTAGAAATTGTACAATAGTTGTCTCTTCAAAAGTTAGAAGCTAGATGGTGGAAAAATTCCACAAAAATAGGCTCTCCTCTATGGGTAGGGTTTGAGCCTCTTAAAGGAATTTGGGATTCTGGTGTCACATTTACAAATATGCCCCTAAACGCAATCCTGGTTCGCTGCGATCGCTGACACTTGTCTGCAATTACGGCCATCACGTCAGCAGTCAGAACTAGCGAGCGCGTATGTTTACCCGTCTTGACTAGTCGTAATTGCAATAACAGAGGATTGTTTCTACTGCAGGTCTTACAACTACACTTTTTCTCTCTTTTTTTATCCTTTTTAGCTCAAGTCCATATTTTTCCATCTCATAACCTGTATACCTACAAAATGTGGATATTAGTGTATTTAATCACATATGTCTCATTTATATATTTAAATCATGATAATGTGCAAAAATGTTGAGTGCAAATAAATGGTAAATTCACCGGTCATCATAACCCATCGACATCGGGAACACACAACCTCCCTTGGAACAGATAACACCCAAACTACAGCTCTCGTAAGAAAGTGTAAGCGGTCGCTGTCAAATATAGAACCCAATTGGGTTGGGTGTCGAATCCCACAGGGAATACTTGGTCACTAAGTGTTGCAATTATTAGTAGACTGTTGGTCACAAATTCTACGAAAAAGGGGGGTTTGATTTATGCGTGAACTAATAGTAACAAAATAACGAATGAGACGATGTATTTAGTAAGATTTAATCACAGAGAATGACAAGTTAGGGTTATGTCCACCTTGTAATTTCTACGTATCTATTAACTATGAGTAATGCGGAATTTAGACATACATGTACTTATAGAGAGTTGTATTCTAATGGTAAATCCTAGTGTTTCTCAACCATCAAGGATTATTTCACTTTAGCTCTCTCGAGCCTAAAGTGTATAACTAATGGTACAAACTCTCCAAGAAAGTTAATCCGGTTAAGGCATTAACCTGTAAACAGGGTTTGGAAACCCTATTTTCTTATCACACTCTTTTTTCCAAACATGTAACTTTTCTCTCAAACAAGATAATGCTATACTGGCATATTCCCTATGTTTGCAACCATAAGAATTCAATTAAAACGAAGAGAGTAATGATATAAGTAGCATACACATCAGGAATTCACAAACTCATAGCAATAGATAATATCTCACAAGGTTTCCATAACCCTAACAGAGAAGTTTAGCTACTCATGATTACAACGGAAATCACAATAGACATAATCATCATACCACAACTTAGAATAATCTTAGCGATGGGGATGATTTTTGGCGTCAATAGGAAATTTATGTTTTTTCGCCCTAGCCGCTCCTCAAGACTTAGCCGTGTTTTTCTCTGTCTAAAACTTACAGAATCTATAAACTGAATAATGACAAATATTCAAATGCTAATGATCGAATAATTATGCTGAAAAATTCAGCAATAAGGTTTTTATAGTATCCTTGTCTAACTAAGTTGCTACTGCATCCTTAAGTCTTTAATAATACTGGGTTTGCCCGGAAAAAAGTTCCCATGCATCACTTTCAGTCCAAAAGCTGCCTTTCCTCTAATGTGAAGTTTTCCTTTGCTGCTCACAAGTCCATAAAGTGCTGAAATCTTCATCATTAATACCTGAAAAAAATGTTAATCACATAGGTCAGCTCACTTAAAGGAAAATGGACTAAAAGTGCAGGAATTATATATTTTGTCCTCAAAACTTAGCTAAAATATGGGTAAATTATGGTTCTTAGGCGTGTAAATACGCCCAACATCACCACCCCACACTTAAAGCTTTGTTCGTCCTCGAACAAAATATAGCATCCATGCAAACACCTAACTAGAATTTCACAATAGCAACACCTAACTAGAATTTCACAATAGCAACATAAAATTTATCCTCAAGACATGCACGGCAATTATTAACAAAGAGTAGGTTTCTTGATCACTACTAGAAACAATTCAACCTCCAACATAGAATCGTGAGGATGGTTAATTCGTGTCCACAAGTTAAGACACAAAGAATCATAAAAAACTACCCAACAATCATCAACCATGTGTGTCTCACACAAGATATCACCCATAATCACTCACAAGTTTGCATTTTTCGAAACATGGGTATAAGATTCTCCTTGCTCTCACTCTCACAAAAAATTATTGTATTGCTACTGATGACCATAGGCTTTCCCTTAGTGTAATGCTCCACTAATATCAGAATGCTAAGCTTAGGATCAAATAGGTCTTCACAGGTTGTAATGTAGGCTAAGGGACAGGTAGGACTATTTTGGCCAGAAATAGTGACTATGTTCCCTAAGCGCTTTAATAAACTACGTTATGTCATTAACACTCTCTTTTAAGCAACCCCTCAACTTTCCTTTCATGTACCACCCCTTTTCACCTATTTTTTTATTCAATTATAAACAGAACTATATTTTTATATATATTTTTTCTTTTTTATATATATTTATTTATTTATTTATGTATTTTTTTATATAAAAAAGCACCTATATGATAGCCACTCTTTTTCACAACAATTTCAAGTACCAATATACTCTGAGGTATCACTCTCACCATTTTCCTCTTATTTTATCACATGACTCTACAATTTAAAGCGCTTAGGAATTTGCATCAAATTATGGTCTTGAAAAAAAATGGATTAGGCTACATATGAGGCTGTAAAAGAAAATAGCTAAAGGCTCAAAGGGGGTTAACTAGGACAATGTATATGGGTAGGTAAAAAGAAGTTCAACAAATTCAGGGCTGCCAAAGAAATGCCTAAATCATCTCCTAAACCCACACTCTTTATTTCGCTTTACACACACACCAGGCAAGTTATAGCATCAGTCACAACACAGAATATACTATAACCTTACGCACACAAGGCACATGGTCAACTTAATTGGGAGCATTATAGACTCTTGACCCAACAGATGAATGAATTAAACCACACAATTATCACACAGTGAGTCACACTTGGAGCCTACATGTCTCAATAGTAATGATTTACAACAAACTCTTGTTATACTACCATGCTGTCTATCAGAATAATTTAATGCAAAATCTAAAAAATCTAAAATTTAACTAACTAATTACGACTAATTAAAGCAAACAAAATAAATGTAGGAAAAGAAGTACAATACAACATACAAATACCAGCACCCCACACTTAGACGGCACACACTGCCCTCAGTGGAAAATAAATAAGGAAAACCTTTTTAGTCGGACTCCTCTTCTATGTCTGGGGTCATACCCCCTGCGTCAGAATTGTCATCAGAGTCGTCATCCTCAGAGTTGTCCTCCACATATGAGTCTGGCATTCGGCGATCATCATCAGTTGGCACGTCATCATCAAGAGGTTCCTCAAAATTTACCCCCACTCCACACATAGCCCTCGCATGCTCATTCATCGGGTAGTCATAATCCAACTGCTTGCGCTCTGCATCAGTTGGAATACGACCCCCACTCATCATGGTAAACCGAGTCATTCCATATAGATGGTGAAAGAAACTTTCATCCCGAGCATGTCTTTCTATAGTGGTAAGGTTGACGCCATGACCAATTTCAGGCTCTTTCACTTTCGTGAGATCAACCTTCTTTGGGTTATGTGGAAGCTTATAATCTGCAGGTTTCTCTTCAATGTGCTCCTTCCTTAAGATCGCAGTCAACAAATTGCCAAATCTGAAATGGGACCTTTTGTGCAGCCTTGCCTTACGCATTGATGATCGTATAACCGCACCAATGTTGATGGGATATTTGTCATCAGAGCGTACACCAAGCATACTCTATCAAGTGTGATCTTTGTGTACTGTGTCCTAGCAATCAAGCAAAAGTTGACTATCCTCAACCATATACGCGTTTCTCTATTCAAGGAAGCATACGGGAAGGTATTGTGCTGACCGTTATCCTTGTGATGAATCCATAGTGCCATTGACCTTGTTCCGCACAGTGTGTGTCTGATTGCCCTGTAGGGAGGTCTGTGATAAAGCTCCTTGAGCGGTGCTGGATCCACAGATGGAAGACCCAGAAAAGAGTTGAAGAACTCCGCATTCAGTTGCAAGATTTGGCCCCGAATCTTCACTTCACTTCCGGTAGTCTTTGGGGATCAATTGTCATAAAACTCTCACGTTAGATCAAGATTGCATTCCCCCATATCTCAAAAAATGAAATCAAGATTTAGTGCCATAATTTTAGCCAAAATGCGGGGCTCTCTCTTTGCTAGACTCTCCTTCTGCATCAAATCCACGTGAACATATTTCTTTACTTTATTGTTCTTGTACCACTCCTTTCCTTCCTCCTCTAGGACCCACTTTATCTCAAAAGTGCGTTGAGTTATTTGCTAAGAGGAAGACTCAGCTTGCTCTTTTCTTTCCCTTTTCTGACCCTTCTGTGAGGTGGACACTTTTTCTTTTCCTTGTCATTCTTTTGGTGCCATTCTTCCTGAGATTAAAATAGAGTCATGTTAGCTTAATCTCGGAAGATTCAATTGAAAAACAAAAAGTAGTGGCACTACCCCACACTTAATTTGTTGGTACAGACTACTTAAGTGAGTGATGTCGATTACTCAGACTTCATCGACATACATTTAGGAGATATGTTCCAATAACATATTTAGCACAATCATACTTCCATGTAATCTTGACTACACTTTCATGATTGGATTAACGCACTTTTTGAACAAGACTACCACATAGAGATCGTATCAAGTTATTGCATACAAATAATCACAACATCTTATGCTTGTAGTTAATCATGATCGGTATCTCAATGAACGAGTTATTCAAACATTCAAGCTTTCAACTTTCAAGATTATGCATTAATTTCACAATTTTGATTCCATAAAAATATGACAGTGTATAACAATCAAGTACAAGTCGGAACAAAGTCAAGAACACCCACACGTATTCTTTCACTCAACTAGATGTATCATAACAAACCAACCACATTATAATCACCAACACCACTTCAAAATCTAATAAATCATTATAATCGTAGCATTTCAACAACTACAAAATATAAAAGAATAACTTACATGATGATGGATTCGGAAGATGATCTTGCAAGATTAGATGAGCAAAAAGAAAAATTTTGAGAGAATGGGGAAGCTTGGGAGGCACATATATGGAGCACACAATGGGATTGTGTTCTAAGATTGAGGATCTATTTATAGACTATGCCATGGGTCGGGTTTGATCCATGTAAAATCGGGTTAGGAGACAAAAAGGCATAAGTAGGTGGCGCATAATGCTTTGCCTATGCTTAGCATAGGCGGCGTCTTTGTCAAAGCCTACAAAGGCATAGGTGGCGCCTTTGTCAATGCCTAGTTGAAACAGTGAGCATAGGCAATAGCATAGGCGGCGCCTATGGTATTGCCTAGATTGGCATAGGCGACGCCTATGGTATTGCCTAGATTTGCATAGGCAATGCCTTGTCCGTTGCCTATGTGAGGCAGTGAGCATAGGCAATGGTATAGGCCTTGCCTTGTCCATTGCCTAGTTTGGCATAGGAATTGCCTTGTCCATTGCCTAGATTAGCATAGGCATTGCCTTGTCCATTGCCTAGATTAGCATAGGCAACGCCTAACCGATAGCTTTTGCTCCTTCATTCCTAACTTACCACCTTTAACATGGCTCACTTTCAAATCAAAATTTGGGACTAATCCCCTCCTTTGTATGTCTTGCACCTACACTTAATCAAAAACAACAAAAATGATTAGAAGGATGGGTTGCCTCCCACCAAGTGCCTTAGTTTTGGTCGTGGCTCGACTCTTCTTTTTGGATTTTTATTTAACAAAAACAAACTCCTAGTAAAACAAAACGATTAAAAATGATGGGTTGCCTCTCATATAGCGCTTGATTTATTATCGCAGCACGACATAGTTATCTCGATTACTTAAACTTCATCGAGATAGATGGTGGCCATACATTTTATCGAGTCAAGTGGACCGATATATGGCTTCACTCGTTGGCCATTCACCTTAAAGACACCACCATCATTGTTTTCTAACTCTACTACTCCAGACGAGTAGACTTGGCTAATTTTAAATGGACCAGACCATTTAGACTTCAACTTACCTGGAAATAGCTTCAGTCTGGAGTTAAAAAGAAGTACCAAATCACCCTTCTGAAAGTTTGGTTGGATAATCCTCCGATCATGGTACTTTTTCATCCATTCCTTGTAGAGGTCTGCTCTTTCATACGCATGTAGACGGAATTCATCCATCTCATTTAGCTGTTCTAATCTCAGATTAATAGCATCATCCCAATTCAGGTTAAGTCACTTCAACGCCCACAGTGCTTTATGTTCTAGATCAATTGGCAAGTGACATGCCTTCCTGTAAACTAGTTGGTAAGGTGACATACCAATTGGTGTCTTGAACGCAGTCCTATAAGCCCATAAGGCATCATCCAGCTTTCGAGACCAATCTTTCCTACTAACATTTACAGTCTTAGCAAGGATCGGCTTGATCTCCCGATTAGAAACCTCTACTTGCCCACTAGTTTGTGGGTGGTAAGGTGTAGATACCTTATGTTGCTTAACCCCATATTTCACCAACACGGCTCTGAACAACTTGTTGCAAAAGTGTGATTGTCCATCACTTATGATGGTACGTGGTACCCCAAAACGAGAGAAGATATTTCTCTTTAAGAATGCTACAACACGCTTACCTTCATTATCAGCCAGTGCTACTGCTTTGACCCATTTGGATACATAATCCACAGCAACTAGGATATATTTCATCCTAAACGAACTCACAAATGGGCCCATGAAATCAATACCTCATACATCAAATAGCTCTACTTCAAGAATTTTAGACATGGGCATCTCATGGTGCTTTGAAATCGCACCTTGCCTTTGACACTGTCACATCTTATCACAAAATCATAGGCGTCCTTGAATAATAAAGGCCAATAATAACCACTTGTAGTACCTTCCTGGTTGTCCGATCACCTGCATGTGACCCCCAACTTGGGAAGCATGACTTTCTTCCAATATGCTAGGCACCTTCACATCTGGGACGCATCGCCTAATAACACCATCCGCACATCGTCAAAAAAGATATGGTTCATCCCAGAAGTAGTGTTTCATATCATGCATGAACTTTCTCTTTTGATGAAAGGAGAGATTCTCAGGCATCACTTTACTTACCACGTAGTTCGGAAAGTCTGTATACCACGGTAAGTTTTCCACCATAGTGGCTAGGATCTCTTCATCGGGAAATGCATCATCAATCTCAAGGTCGGGTTGCGCTATGTGCTCACTCTCAAGTCTAGATAGATGATCAGCTGCTTGGTTTTCACAACCTTTTCTATCCTTTACCACGAAATCAAATTCTTGAAGCAATAACACCCACCGAATTAGCCTTGGCTTAGCATCCTTCTTTGCCATTAAATATCTCAGAGTCATATGATCTGTGAACCACCACTTTGGTTCCTAAAAAGTAAGCACGAAACTTTTCAAAAGCATAAACAACTGCTAGAAGCTATTGTTCCATGATGGTATAGTTTTTCTGGGCTCCATTCAAGGCCTTGCTCGCATAGTAGATTGGATGAAATAGCATTTCTCTTTTCTGACCAAGTACAGCACCCAAAGCTACCCCGCTTGCATCACACATAACTTCAAACGGTAGAGACCAATCAGGCGCTACAATAATAGAAGCTTAAACTAGCTTCCCTTTGAGGCATTCAAATGCCTTCAAGCAATCTTCACCGAAGTTGAACTTTGCATTCTTCTCCAAAAGTTTGCATAATGGACAAGCAATCTTGGAGAAGTCTTTAATAAACCTCCGATAAAAACCTGCATGACCGAGGAAACTACGAACTCCCTTTACCAAAATTGGAGGTGGTAGTTTCTCAATAACTTCAAACTTGGATTGATCGACCTCAATTCCTCTTTCGGAGACTTTATGCCCAAGAAAAATGCTTTCCTTAACCATAAAATAGCACTTCTTCCAGTTTAGCACCAAGTTGAATTCAACACATCTCTGCAACACCATACTTAGATTCGCCAAGCATGATTCAAACGACTCACCTACAACTGAAAAATCGTCCATGAACACCTCCAAGGTGTCTTAAACCATATCAAAAAGAATGGACATCATACAATGCTGAAAAGTGGCAGGTGCTTTACATAGCCTAAATGGCATACGTTTGAAGGTAAACGTACCATACGGGCATGTAAAAGTTGTCTTCTCTTGATCTTCAGGAGCAATGAAAATCTGATTATAGCCGGAACAACCATCTAAGAAACAAAACCATCCCTTCCCTGCCAATCGATCAAGCATTTGGTCCATGAATGGCATTGGGAAGTGATCCTTTAGCGTCCATGAATTTAGCTTCCGGTAGTCCATGCACACTCTCCACCCTGTGACAGGTCTGAGTGGAATTAGCTCATTCTTTTCGTTTACGACTACCGTCATGCCCCCTTTCTTGGGCACACATTGTACCGGACTCACGCAATTACTGTCCGAGATTGGACACACCACCCCTTCATCTAACCACTTAATAATTTCCTTCTTCACCACCTCTTGCATAGGTGGATTCAAACGTCGTTGATGCCCAATGATGGGCACACAATTTTCTTTGAGTTGAATCTTGTGCATACATATCCCAGGAGGGATACCAATTATATCAGCAATAGTCTAACCGATGGCTCTCTTGTACCTCTTCAGAACAGAGATGAGAGTCGCTACTTGCTGCTCACCCAAATCAGCCACAACAATAACCGGAAGTGTATTTCCACTTCCCAAGAACGCATACCTTAGATGACTGGGCAGCTCCTTCAATTCTAACATTGGTGGCTCTTCAATGGATGGTTTCACTGGTGGTGAAGGTCGATTCGTAAGATTAAGGTCCAGCTTCTTAGGAGCATGAGAATATGACCCTATTCCTGTTAGAGCACAAATAGTTTCTTCATAATTTTCAACATCCTCACACTCAAAATTCATAAGCACAGGAACCAATGGCTCAACAATAAGTTGCTTCTCTACAGATAATTCTTTCTCATCTTTATAATCAACATCAGCTACAGAGAACACATTCATATCTTTAGGCTGCTTCATTGATTTGCATACATCAAAATGGACCACTTCGTCATTCATCCGAAATAAAAGCTCATTAGCTCTTAAATCAATAAGTGCACTTCCTGTTGCAAGGAAAGGACGCCCCAAGATTATGGGAACTTCAGAATCCACCTCACAATCCAAAATTACAAAGTCTGTAGGAAAAATGAAGGTAGAAACCTTCACCAGTACATTATATAAGATACCAACAGGTCATTTTACCGACCTATCAGCCATCACGAGCCACATATTGGTTGGTGTAGGATCGCCCAACCCCAACTTTCTGTACACGGATAGCAGCATCAAGTTGATGCTAGCCCCCAAATCGCATAATGCCTTAGCAAAAACCAAATATCCAACCGTGCAAGGAATAGTAAAAGCACCAGGATCTGTCTTCTTCTGTACTAAAGACCTCGTGGCAATTGCACTGCAATAATGAACATTATCTACCAGCTCATATCTTGCTGCCCGCTTCTTTGTCAAAAGGTCCTTCATGAATTTAGCATACCCAGGCATCTGTTCCAGCGCCTCCACCAAAGGAATATTAATAGTCAGCTGTTTCAACATAGTCATGAATTTACTGAACCTAGTGTCATCATCTTTCTTCTTCGGTCTCTGAGGAAAAGGTGGTGGTGGAAGGGGAATAGTTTTCTCCACCACTTCCTTTTTATCTTGCTTCCGATTATCAATCTTTTCAGGCTGGTGACGTCTAGGTGTAGTGTCATGAACGTTCACATTCTAATTTTCAGCTTCTACAGAATCATCACAATCTGCTTCAATAACATTCTCTTCTATATTATCAATCACCTGCTTGCCTTTGGACGGATTTTCCAACACTTTACCGCTCCGGGTAGTAATAGCCATACAGGATCCATCATTCCTTGGATTTCGCACAGTGTCTCTAGGACAAATCATTCTTTACCTCAGTTACGCCCATGTTGGTTGCCTCCACTCCTTTCAGCAGCTTAGCCATCATATCTTCCATGGACATCTTTCCAGATCCAGACGCCACAGCCTCACGATTTCCAGGAGGAACATACAAACCACTCCTGTCAGTCTTATTCTTCCAACTACCTTGATCACGATCCTTGTATCCAGATTTATCATAATAGTTCCAACCTTGGTTTCCTTGGACATTGCCTCAGAAACCCCCCTGATTATTCAAGTAGTTCGCTTCCTCCTCAGAATCGGATTTATCTCTTCCTTGCGATATAATGGCCTTGGCCTTTTCTGTCTTCCCTGATAGTAAGTGCTTGGTAAGAAGGTCCATCTACGTTTTCATGTGAGCCATATCTTGGTCACGTTCCTCTTGTCTTCATCTCTGTTCTGCAGTCATGCCAATAGATAAAGTAGAGCTTGCTACCTCAGAATCCCTGGTATGCCAAGCTCTACTCTGCTTTGTCATACGATCCAGCATATCACTTGCCTCAATAAAAGTAAGGTCCATGAATGATCCACCTGCAGCATTATGAACCACTGGCTTTTTCACCGAGTTCAAAGCCCTATATAATATTTCCATCAAGTGGATATTGGTCATCTGATGATTTGGGCACCTCATAAGCTTCTTCTTGAACCTCTCCCATGTTTCGTGGAGAGCTTCAGTTGGAAGCTGTCGAAAATTGCTAATCTCATCTCTTAATTGTGCTCTCTTGGATGGCGGAAAGAATCTTTCTAGGAAAGCATCTTTCAGTTGCCTCCAATTAGTAATAGAATCAGAAGTTAGCCCGTTCAACCATAGAGTTGCCTCCCCAGATAGAGACAATGGAAATAAGCACAGTCGAATTGCATTCTGTCCAACTCCTGGATTGTCAAACGACTTGCATGTTGAGATAAAGTTGATCAGATGCATATTCGGATCATCGCCTATAAGTCCACCAAATAACCCTTTAAGTTGCAATAGCTGAATCATGGTTCTAGTGATATTAAACTTGGCTCCGGGTGCCAAGGGCGGAGGAATAATAGCCCCTGTGGCCCCAGCTCCATCCAAATCATCATCATCATTATCAAAAGGAACCTGCAGAGCTCGGCGGTCAGGTCTCATTCTAGCTTAACGATCTCTCCTGTTCACAGGTGCTGCCACCTCATCTGCACGCCTTGGATTTAGTAACTCTTCATCACCTAGGTCCTCATCATCAGGATTTTATCAATATTCTGTTGATGCACTTGAGTAGCTGCCAACGCAGCTAATCTAGCCTGCTCCTGTTGAGTAGCCCTTCTTTCAATGTCTTGTTGTGCATCCATTCTGCCAATAAGTTGAGGTTCAGGATTTATGGGTAATAATGGCTGACGAGAATGTCGCGTATTTGGCATGCACTCTACCAAACCTGAATAAAACAGAAACAATAACTAAAAGTAAAATTCGAGAATCTTTGACCAAAGGGTCTATTAACTATCACAAACTTAGTTGACAACCGTATTCCCCGGCAACGGCGCTAAAATTTGATAACGCCCAAACTACAGCTCTCGTAAGAAAGTGTAAGAGTTCGCTGTCGAATATAGAACCCAACTGGGTTGGGTGTCGAATCCCACAGGGAATACTTGGTCACTAAGTGTTGCAATTATTAGTAGACTGTTGGTCGCAAATTCTACGAAAAAGGGGGGTTTGATTTATGCGTGAACTAATAGTAAAAAAATAACAAATGAGACGATGTATTTAGTAAGATTTAATCATAGAGAATGACAAGTTAGGGTTATGTCCACCTTGTAATTTTTACGTATCTATTAACTATGAGTAATGCAGAATTTAGACATACATATACTTATAGAGAGTTGTATTCTAATGGTAAATCCTAGTGTTTCTCAACCATCAAGGATTATTTCACTTTAGCTCTCTCGAGCCTAAAGTGTATAACTAATGGTACAAACTCTCCAAGAAAGTTAATCCGGTTAAGGCATTAACGTGTAAACAGGGGTTGGAAACCCCATTTTCTTGTCACACTCTCTTTTCCAAACATGTAACTTTTCTCTCAAACAAGTTAATGCTATACTGGCATATTCCCTATGTTTGCAACCATAAGAATTCAATTAAAACGAAGAGAGTAATGATATAAGTAGCATACACATCAAGAATTCACAAACTCATAGCAATAGATAGTATCTCACAAGGTTTCCATAACCCTAACAGAGAAGTTTAGCTACTCATGATTACAACGGAAATCACAATAGACATAATCATCATACCACAACTTAGAATAATCTTAGCGATGGGGATGACTTTTGGCATCAATAGGAGATTGACGTTTTTTCGCCCTAGCCGTTCCTCAAGACTTAGCCGTGTTTTTCTCTGTCTAAAACTTACAGAATCTGTAAACTGAATAATGACAAAAAGTCAAATGCTAATGATCGAATAATTATGCTGAAAAATTCAGCAATAAGGTTTTTATAGTATCCTTGTCTAACTAAGTTGCTACTGCATCCTTAAGTCTTTAATAATACTGGGTTTTCCCGGGAAAAAGTTCCCATGAATCACTTTCAGTCCAAAAGTTGCCTTCCCTCTAATGTGAAGTTTTCCTTTGCTGCTCACAAGTCCATAAAGTGCTGAAATCTTCATCATTAATACCTGAAAAACATGCTAATCACATAGGTCAGCTCACTTAAAGGAAAATGGACTAAAAGTGCAGGGATTATATATTTTGTCCTCAAAACTTAGCTAAAATATGGGTAAATTATGGTTCTTAGGCGTGTAAATACGCCCAACATCAGGTAGCTCAAGATACCATCACTGGCGATCTCAAAGGCAGTGTCTAATACTTGTTTCTCCTTTATTCTAAAACCAAGAGATGATTGCGCCACCTGTAGCATAAACACAACACTATCCTTCAAGTCTAAGAGACGAACCCCAGGGTTCAACAATTTCCAATTGTCCTTCTCCACATGCGACAAGATACCCATTGACAACCTACTATGAACATCAGCAACCATGTTAGTTTTGCCTGGATGGTAGTAAAGGCTCATGTCATAATCCTTAAGCATCTCAAGATATCTCCTTTCCATAAGGTTAAGCTCTTTATGGGTGAACACATACAGAAGGCTCATATGATCAGAAAGGGTATAAATATGAACCTCATACAGATAGTGACACCAGATTTTCAATGCAAACTCCACGGCTAACAACTCCAAGTCATGATTCGGATAGTTCTTCTTATGAACCATCAACTGTCTAGAGGCATAAGCAATCACCTTGCCATGATGCATAAAAACACAACACAAACCAACCCAAGACACATCACAATAGATAACAAAACCCTCGGTGCCTTCAAAAAGAGTTAAGATCGGAGCTGAAGTCAACTTATCTTTTAGTTTCTCAAAGCTACCCTTCCAAGAATCAGACCACAAGAACTTCACCTTCTTTGGAGTCAAATTGGTTACTGGAGCGTCAATAGAAGAAAAGCTTTCCACAAGCCTCCAATAATAACTGGGTAACCCCAAAATGCTTAGACTATCGGTTTGAGTCATGGGTCTAGTCCACTTCTTAACCACCACAACCTTCTGAGGATACACCATGATCCTCTCACTAGACACAACATAACCCAGATAAATCACAGCATTCAACCAAAACTCATAGTTAGAGAACTTCACATACAACTACTAATATTTTAAGGTCTATAACATAAGGAGGAGATGATCGGCATGATCCTTCTTACTCTTAGAGTACACTAAGATGTTATCAATGAAGACAATCATGAATAAATCTTTAAACTAACAGAAGACCCTATTCATCAAGTCTATGAATGTCGGAAAGGCATTAGTCAAGACAAACAACATCACCAAGAACTTAAAAGGACCATACCTAGTACAGAAATCTATCTTAGGGATATGCACCTCCCTAATCTTTAACTTATGATACCCAGAGCGAAGATCGATCTTAGAGAAGAATTTGGCACCCTGAAGCTAATCAAAGAGATCATCAATCCTCAGAAGGGGATACTTATTCTTCACAATCACATTGTTCAGTTGTCGATAATTAATACACATCCAAAGGGAACCATCCTTCTTATGGACAAACAAGATAGGTACAGACCACAAGGACACTCTAGCATGGATGAAACCCTCATCTAAGAGATCTTTTAACAACACTTTGAGTTCCTTCAACTCAGTTGGTGCCATTTTATATGGGGGAACAGAGATAGGATGAGTGTCCAAAACAAGGTCAATACCAAAATCAATCTCCCTATTGGGAGGGACACCAGGTAGATCATCTGGGAAGACTTCAGTAAACTAATTTACAATAGTGACAAAATATAAAAAAGGTCCCTCCGAGTTAGATTCTTTAACCCAGACCAGATGATAGAGACACCTCTTGGATATTAATCTTTGGGATCTAAGATAAGATAAAAACCTCCCCTTGGGTTCTATAAAACTTCCCTCCTATTCAACAATTAGCTTATTAGGGAATTTAAACCTGAACTTACAGGTCTGACAATCTAGGAAGCATAACACGAGTGCAGCCAGTCCATCCCTAAAATAATATCAAAGTCAACTATGTCTAACTCTATCAAGTCTACTAAAATTTCTCTACTACCAATAGATACAACAGAACCCCTATAAACTCTTCTAGTAACCACAGAGTCACCCACTAAGGTAGAAACAGAAAAAAGGTTTGATAGAAACTCAGCACTAAAACCAAAATACATAGCCACAAATGGGGTCACAAAAGAAAAAGTGGACCTTGGATCAAGTAAATAATACACATCATGGTGAAAGAGTTTCAACATACCAGTAACAATATCTGGAGATTCCTCATACTCATGATGAGTAGTAAGGGCATAAAGATGGTTTCGAGCAGTGTAGGACCTTAAGGGGCACCATTTGGTGTAGAAACTGATGATGAGACAACAAAAACCTTATTGATCCAGAAGAAAACTTAGAGGGATAATCCCGTTCCATATGTCTAATCTGAACACACATAAAATATTAGTTCCTCTCCTTCTCATACTGACCACGATAGTGTTGACTATAAAACATGCAGGGATTGTAGTATGGTGCTAATTAGACCCCACTGGCCTGATATTAGGCACCCTGTGCCGTTAAAGCATCACTACCCTAAAAATGTTGGTCACCAAATGGATTTAGGTAGTGAGAACTAGCCATCGAATAGGTATTAAAACTTCCCCATCTCTTCTTCTTAGACCAATTTCCACTCTGTTATTGGCCTCGCCTCCACCCTATTATGAAAATCAAAATTTCTTACTCTACCTATCACCAATCTCAGCTTGGTTTTTTGCTCTTCTTTGACTTCTTGTATACATACAACCAATCTAGAGATATCCATATCTTTTTTTAACAAGGAAGGCTTACGCTCAAGAATCAACTCACAGGATAATCCAGAAGAAAACTTATGTATTCTAGCCCTCATGATAGACACCAACTCAGGAGCATACATAGACAACTAATAAAATTTCAAGGTGTACTCCTTGACTGACATCCTTCCTCATTTCAAGTTAACAAATTTTTCTACCTTCGCCTCCTTCAACTCCTAATGAAAGAAGCGGTCTAGAAATACACTAGAGAAATCATCCCATATGGAAAAACTAGCATCTTTACCTCTAAACCGTTCCCACTCTTTGTACCAATAGTACACTACATCCTTCTGTTGATAGGCAGCAAACTCCAAACCTACAATCTTTGAAGCATGCATAAACAGGAAGATCTTCTCCATCTCATCAATAAAACTTTATAGATCCTCCTTAACCTTAGTACCAGTAAAAATCGAAGGATGCAACCTCATAAATTGGCCAACACTAGTGGCCTTAGACGAACCCATAGAAATACCAGCAGAACTTGACTATTGTGATTGAGATATCACCAACTGGGTCAATAAGTTAATGGAGAAAATAAACTCAAGATTAGTAACCTCCACTTGAGGCGACTGAGTATGAGTGTCGCCCTTATGAGTAGGACCAGTGGGTATAGGTGGGACCCTATGAGGACAGTCAGATGCAGTGACCCTTGATAGGGTCTGAACCTCAAAAGTTGGATGAGCTTCATCCATATTTCCCTCAGATGACCCATGAATCACAACAAACAAAATTCTTGTAACAAAATTCCCACTATTATGCAACAATAGTCCTTTTTCCATGCTCCTTATGCACATATAAACTGATTGAAATGAAAGTTTCCACAATCAAAAACCATTTTGCCCTTACCATTTTTACCAATGATAAGATCATACTCAATATTTAGCATGTAGTTTCCACTCAAACCACATATCAATAATTTCTTTAACTATCAGCACATGAATAACTTTTCACAATTCATGAACTCCCAAATAATAAAAACAGTCATAAGTCACATAAGTATCAAGTCCATAATGGATTTATGTAAAAAGCCCTTTCCTAATTATACCTTACTCGCCTTGTAGATAACTACTAATTGGTTATTATGAAATTAACACCCTCTTACAGCCAGATACTAATTGAAACCTTCTCGATCCAATTTCTATAACTTTTGTTATTCCAAAATATTAAAATGACATTTGATTGCATTATTGAGATACCAATTGGACTAAACTCGTACAAGCAAGTACACAAATCACACGAAAAAAGAGAAAGAAGTAAAACAATTTCCTAGAATGCCACATAGCTCCGTAAATATTAGACGTGGATTTCAACATACCAATCTATAGCACTACTCGATATTTGCTCTCGTACTGGGATACGAACAACTTAGGCTTTAATACCAGCTATCTCAATCCAACTATCTAGATTATGCGAGCAGTTACTCTAATCCACCTAGAAAAACCCTTACCACTGATTTATATATCTATATATGTGCGTGTGTGTGTGTGAAATAGTCAATAAGAATTAGTAAAATATCTTATTTATTTTAACCAGGTCACAAAACCTTAAATACAACTGAAAACTTTTCCCAAAGAACTGGTCTAAATATGTGCACAAGCTTCTAACATAGTATAAGAAAAAATAGAAGACACAACTCCAATTGAAGGAATAAAAGGATTGAAAGTTATTGTAGATTACTATCCACGTTACCTGAGAAATATTAATTGATTTTGCAACCAGACTGTACACAAAAAAGGGTATAGCAAGTATACCATCAACACAAGCGACCTGTACTAGCAGACATCATTGGCCGACCAGGTTTAAAGCGTAGAACATATTATATAAAAATTCAAGATAAATCATGTACATATAATGTCAAATTTTAACTCCCCTCAACCTATAGTTAACGCCCTTACTTTATATAAATAATTTTCATTTTGCATTCAAATACACTAGTCTTTTGATCTATGGCCTAGGCTAAATATGAGTGCACGCAACTTATTAGTCGAGCTAGGACTACTAGGATTAACTTTTCAATATTTCCTTAACCTTGTTTTGGTATTCTTGTTATGCATTAGCACCCTAGAATTTAGAAATTCATTTAAGGTTAAGATAAATTAAGTAGCAAAATAGCAACACCTGCCTACCTAATCTCAATAATATAGACCAGTAGATCGATGACCATAAACACTTTTCAAGTAACTTATGTCCACTAAGAACACTTAGCCTATTCAACAACCACTGAGCTTAATAAAATACATAACTTGAGTCAAGACCCTAACTATCAACATCAACCAATTCAACACCCTGACCATGACTGCTCCATAATATACTAAACATATCTTAAATACATAAATAGATAGACAATAAATAAGTATGCCATCCAATTTTAATTTATCCGAGACCATGCAAGAATTCAATTAGATCAACAAGTCAGTAATCACGACCCCGTTGATTTAAGGAACCGACACATACATACATGCACACATACATACACACACATACACACACATATATATCAAGTGAGCAAATAAACTCGATACATCCCAAGAACCAACATATAACAAATAAATAGATAAACCCAATCCACTAAAGGAACCAATAAATATAACAAGTAAATAGGAAAACCTGGTTCACAAAAGGACCCAACATATATAACAAATAAATAGATAAGTCCGGTCCACTCAAGAAACCAACATATATAACAGCTAAAAGATAAGCATGATCCATTCAAGGAATGAACATATTTAACAAGTAGAAAGATAAACCTGGTCCACTGAAGGAACCATTCCAGCAACAACCATGTAAATAATCAGAACTCTCAGTTTACTTTAAAAAAAATATAGTAAGTTACACATAAGCTTGATTTACTCAAGAAACCAATAAAATAAGTTAATACATAAGTCGGGTTTGCTCAAGGAACCAATATAACAATTAAACACAAAGCCCTAGATCACTTAAGGAACCATCATACTCACTTGTACCTTGTACATACATGCTAAGGGTCTCATGATCGCCCGGGGATGAGCTCTATCCATGTACCGAATTCTAGACAATCAAGTTTCTGTCAACCTTTCACGAACCATCCTATGAAAATGTCCAAATATCGATACATTCCACAATAATGAAGACAAATACTGTGAAGATATCCATATACTAATGCATCCAACAATAGCAAAAGATATGACAAGAATCAAAACCATAAAAATATTAGAAATAAAACTTGTAAGACCAGCAAGCTTTTCAAATAAGTTCATTGCATTTGATTAACATTTAAGACATCAACTAGGAATTCACTTTTCTTGAACATGCAATATAACAAGCGATATGAAGGAATAATTATCAGGCACACATAAAATAAGTTTTGTTCAACTACATTAAACCCTCACTTACTAGTTCAAGTGCAATCATTAAGTAAGTTTACAAATATCACCACTTGAACCACAACACAATTCTTATCTCAAAATATAATGATTTCATTATTCAATAATATTTGTCACAAATTATTTAGAATGTTCATTAACTTCCTAAGAAAAATCAAGTACTAAGATTTACTATCATACAGTACAATAAATGACCAAGCATTTAGTTAAGCTTAGTTATTTATAACCAATTAGCCTAACTTTGACTTTTAGTAATCATAAAATTATGATGATGCTTTAGCATAGACTTATTCAACACCAAATGGCTCGACTAGGATTATATTCCTCCAATTCTATCAAACTTTCAAACCTATCCACTGATATTCCTTCTTTAGTATAATCAGTTTACATCAATACCTTACATTCTAGAAAACATCATAATTACTAGTTACTAGGTTTGCAACTCATAGTCTCACAACCAGATACCAACATATATATAATCTCATGAATTATCACAATTAATACATAATCTATAAACTAATCATGATTTGACCTAAAATAATAATTAGACCAAATTAGATTCCATCCATATTTTGATTATTACCAACCATTTACCATGCACTCAAGCCTAAGCATGAAATCTCCCATCAAACTACATTATTGTCACGACCCAATAAATATTGTCATGACCCAATCTCCAATAAAACTATATAAATATAATATAATGTAAGATAAATAAGCTAATTCAAGAAAAAAAGGGCAAACCTAGAATAATGTTCCAAGTACTGAAAGAAAATAACCAGGATAATAATATCAAAGAAAATATATATATTACTAGATAATCGAGACTCCATTAGTCTAGAGGGTGCACTAAAATAAATAACCCAAAACGAGCCCTCATAAGCTTGGAGGGTACAGTCAAGAAAAAAAGTAACAAGAATTGCACTAATCAACCATATCTCAAAATCCTAATCATGGATCCTTCCATACCGAAATCACCAAAAGTAAATTGATTCCATAATCGTATTAAATAGACTCTCATTGTTAAACTTGAATTACAACTCATATCATTATTTTTTGGACTTAAATCAAAAGTCATATCATGAACAATATCAAAATTGAACCAGTCTCAATATCATAAATCATCGAACTCAAATTAAAACTAATACCATCTCCTAAAAACCAATCCAGAATTAAGTATCATGCATCTAAACCTCCTCAGGCTCATGTGCAAGGACTATCGAGTCTACTAGGAATTAATAGCAATCTTTGCCTAATGTGGGCCGGAGGGGCCCACCTCTAACCCCAAAAGCCATTATAAGGTAAATTCTACCTTGAACAAGTCTAGGTATCCAATTTACCTACTACATATTAATTAAGTCACTTGAGTCCTAAGATAGCAATTCTACCCTAAGAATGAGTCATTATCTCAATTATGCCTAATTATGGTCCTTAATTAGCTAAAAGACCCAAATCGTACTGAATATACCTCCAAGACCTCATTTTTATCCCAAAACTAGCATAATATCATATCATTACTATAATTAAGCTTGATACAGGAGAAAGGTAAGCTTAGCCTAATTGGAAGCTGAAAAAAGCTCGATAAAGTCTGTTAAATCAATAATTTCCCCTTCTGAGAAGCATTTGCATGATGCCACGCTATCAAAATGGTAATCAACTTATCAATATGAGAATAACAATGCCCATATTGCATTTGTATGCATTGGGTCCAAAATCCCATGTGGGGCCGCTTACGAAATCTCACTTACGAAAGCATCAACATATCCCTCTATGCTCAAGGATAATTTATCCTTAAGAATGGATAAATTCTGAGCTCAAATGATAATAAATCAATCCAACAATAATCTAGGGATTTGGGTCTAAATAGAATAATTAAACCAATAATTTTATGGAAACTTACAAAGATTTTGATGAAGAAATAGTTATTCTGAGTTCACAATTACTCTCATAATCTCTCAATAGTCACTCTCCCAATTTTCCACACTCACTAAGGCTTTTTATCTCTTGGACTTATGGGAAATAGGGAGAAAACCAAGCAAGAGGGGTAATTTAATTCCCTTCATGTGCGCTTTAGCAGTCACCACTAAAGCGGTTAATAGATCGCTTAATCAATCCCCACCTTAGGCCTTGCCTCAACTTAAGTGGTCAAGACGTCGCTCCGCTTAAGTGAATGATCCTTGCTAAGCAGTCTGACTGAGCTGGCTAAGCCACTTAAGCGACCACTTAGCTGCTAAAGTGACCTCCTCTTATGCGACCAAAAAGGAGCTAAAGCGGCCTCGCTTAAGTGACCAAAGAGGTGTTTAAGCGGATGCACCAGCTGAGTCATGAATTAGTTGAAACTTAGAAAATTCCAAATTTACACCGACCCTCGAGATTCATTTAGAATTTCATGAATGCAAATAAACTATGTGATCCCATCAAATTTGACATTGTGGACTCAATAGCGCCATCAAAATTTTCATTCAAGGTCATTTTGACAAAAAAAGGCCCCACATCTCCTAGGCTACTTTGTCAAAATTTTGACTAGTATCTCGAAATGAGTTTGGAAGTCTTGAGACCCAAACTAACAGTCCCCCCTAGCGTAGAATTGAAATTTTAGAGCTTATGGATCTATCAAAATTGACATATGAGATTGTTAAACTAAAGTTTATGCCTGATAGAAAACCCTCGCTAGTGAAGACTTCAAAATGAGAAATTAGCTTTAAAAATCAAATGAAGTTCCCAATAACTGAACTATCATCTCCAACAAATCACAAATAACATAGGATAGTTATAAAAAATCTCTAAATATAAAAAATGTGTAGAGATGTAAAAAATGACTTGGAGGGTCGTTACAATTATAGTCATCTAATTAACTTAGATCTACTATATATTAAACCTAGTCTATTTGGTGCTAAGATGTTGCAACATATAAGCTATATGGAGGATGATCTTACTTCTTCTTTACATTTTTGAAGACTAAATCATATACTAAACAATAATTATAAAGGTAATTAATCAACTACTTTTCAAACAATTACTTTCCAAGTTGATTTGTCTTAAATTAGCTCCTATTCTTCCTCATCTCATTTTTTATAATCAGTCAGGATTCTTTAAGGGTAGAAGCATATCAGAAAACATCATGCTTGCTCAGGATATTACTCATCAGATCAAAAACCAAAGAAAGGCGATAATGTGGTGATTAAATTAGACATGACTAAGGCTTATGATAGGGTCTCTTGGTCTTACATTTCCTTGGTTTTGAGATATATGGGTTTTGGTGAAAGGTTTATCGATATAGTATGGAGAAAGATGTCCAACAATTGGTATTCTATTATTGTGAATGGGTCAAGGCATGGGTTTTTCCACTCTTCGAGAGGTCTCAAGCAGGGAGATCCTTTATCACCGACTCTTTTCATTCTTCGGGTAGAGGTTTTATCCAGGTTAATGAATAATTTGTATACTTATTATCTTTATCAAGGTTTTAAAAGGAGGTTAATGGACCATAGTTGAACCATTTGAGTTTTGCCGATGATATCATTATCTTCACGTTGACCTGCAAATATTATTTTTAGCTTATTATTAAAACTTTGCAAATTTATGAGAAGACTTCTGGATAGCTTATTAATAAAGATAAGAGTCACTTTATGGTTCCTTCTGAAACGCCTAGTGAAGTCATTGATTGGGTCAATTCCATCACTGGTTTTACTCACAAGGGGAGTCCTATTACTTATCTGGGATGCCCACTTTACATTAGGGGTCCTAAAATTATTTAATTCACAGGTATGGTGGATAAGGTAATCATAAAAATCAAAGGGTGGAAGGCTATAATATTGAGTTATGGAGGCAGAGTTACACTGGTGAAGTCAGTATTGCAAGCTTTTCCAATATATTTGCTCACGGCTATCACTCCAACTTTTACTACTCTTAAACAGATTAAAGGTTTAATTGTTTATTTCTTTTGGGGTTGGAAGGAAGACAAGAAGAAATATCACTGGGCTTCATGGGACACTCTCAGCTATCCTTATGAAGGAGGGGGTATTGGAGTTAAACAACTAGATGATATATTTTTTAGCTCTTCAATACAAAAATGGTGGATTTTCAGATAGAAAATATTATGAGATAATTTTCTTAGGGTTAAATATTGTCAAAGAGCCAATCCAGTCATCAAGAAGTGGGATACTGGCCAATCTCTCAACTGGAAGCAGATGATGAATAATAAGAGCAATATTGAACTCACATTCAGTGGTACCTAAATTCGGGTACTTGTTCTTTCTGGTGGGATGACTGGCTTGGAGTAGGACCGCTTGCTTATCATAATGCTTTTATTCCAAGATTGAACAATGTGACAGTTTCCCAGGTGTTGCATAGTGGAAACTGGGATGAAGAACTAGTGAGATAGTATGTTCTCATAGTTTGGTTCATAAAATTCTCAACACTAATTTCACGTATAAGGCGGGTGTTCCGGATCAAGATATTTGGAAGCTTTATAGTAGTGGGAATTTCACTTGTTCTTCTGCTTGGGAGTTGGTGAGAAAGAAAAAAAACAAAACTATGCCAGATTCTCTTACTTGGCATAAAATAGTTCATTTCAAGACTTCTTTTCTGTTGTGGAGCGCACTTAGAGGGAAGCTTTCTACTAATGAAAAGATCATCTCATTTAGAAATGATGCAGCAAATTGTTCTTATTGTTACAGACCTGGGATTGACACGATAGATAATATATTTGTTTCTAGGAATTTTGCTAAACATATAAGGCAATATTTTTCTTATTGGATGGTAATGGAGTATACAGTCACACCTGTGCAGAACTTTCTATTGAAATGGTGGTTGGCCAAATCAAAAAATGAAGTCCAAAAACTTATGCTTCATACTCTTCCTATCTTTATTTGCTAGAATTTATGGAAGAACAGATGTGCTAGTAAGTATGGGAGCAAACCGTCAAGTGCTAGAAGAGTTAAATTTTCCATCATTAAGCATGTTATCATGATTTTATATATCATCAAGCATGTTATCATGATTTTATATACTTTTAATCCTTACATTTAGTGGCCTAATGGCTAGAAAGACTTATTCTTGATGATCAAGAGTTGTCAACATGAAATGAGGGTGATATAAGTTAAATGGACAAAACCTCTTTCTTCTTTGGTTAAGCTTCATATGGATGGTAGTGCTATTGATAATTCAGGAAAGATAGGAGCTGGTGGCATCATTAGAGATCACAAGGGTAATTTAATTTATGCATTTGCAATTTCTCTTAGAATCGGTTCCAACAATCAGGCAGAAGTGCAATCGGCTACTTTGGGTATTACTTGGTGTATCCAGCATGGTTGTAGTAGGGTTATTCTTGAAGTTGATTCAGAGTTGCTTGTTAAGTGTCTCAAACATATTATTTTACCTCCTTGAAACCTTATTCATTGCATCACCGAGTTACGGGATTTGATCAAATTATTAGATTGCTTTTATTGCGAGCATGTCTATAGAAAAGCAAACTATTAGAAGATACACTTTCCAAGCACAACTATATGATAGACAGTGAAGAGTAGTATTATACTTATCATCAGTTACCATATAATAGTAGAGGTTATTATATGTTGGATAAGATAGGAATGATTAATTTCAGCCGAAGAAAGTTGAAATGCATAAAGAAGCCTCCTTAGATTCACTTGGGTTGGATCGTCATGCACAGGTTCTCACTTGTTTCGTTTATTCTATATCATCATCTTCATCTACGCTATTCTCATTAGTTTAAATATTTCATGAAGTTGTTAAGTCTTGTTTTTATTCTTTTCTTACTTTGTAAAGGAGAGTCTCCCTTACTGCCACAGGAGGTGAGAGCCCCGGGTAAGGTCCCTTTCTCAAACTATATATAAATATATATATATATATATATATATATATATTCAAAATCTCTATATTTTAGAATGATTAAATCAATTTCTAATATCAAGGACATACTCTGTCAATACTAACTGAAATTTAAGGGGTTTCAACCTATTAATTAACATTACACCAGAAATTCTATCTAGGTTAACTTTATACCACCACCATAATCAATTTGATATTATTCTTAGGATTTTAGGACCAAACGAGTGTCGGATTGATGGAAAAACTTATCTTGAAGGAGGAAATCAATAGAAAACACCCCTCTAGGATTGGGGAATGATACTTTTCAGCTTTGGAACTGAAGCCTATAAAAAATAGGCCTATATAATACCATCATTCCTACTATATCAGCCTTGATATAGTGGCCTGATCACACTAGCGGTCTTAACTTTTCAGCACGGACATTCTTCAGTAAAATGGTTATAACTTTTTATTGGAAAGAGAATTAACAAATGGTTGGTGGCATTCAAAAGAAAACTCAAAGAATTTTAATTTGATGGGTATAAGGATCTATAACTCCTTATACTATAGGAGTATTGCTCATTCAAAACTAACTCTAGTTTAAACTTATTGCGAAACTAAATTGGTAAGGACACTTTCAACTTAACTTTATGCTATGGGTGTTGTGTGACCTTAATTCATAACTAATGAACTTACATACCAATGAATTGATCCTAAAACTTATAATGAATGATATTTATACACCTTTACCATAGATATTTTTAGTAACAATAGAATGGATCGTCACATTTTCTACTATCGAAAAATCCACTGGAAACACAGCAGAATTTGCTCTCTTTAAGCTTGGATTCCAAATCCTCATTAATTAAGGTATAGGATTAACTTAGGATATTTTTTAAGGAGGAAGAAAACATAAGAGGCCTTAGCTGAATGTGGGTTTTAAATAACCCTCGAGCTTCTCACTACCCAACTATTGTTATAGCAATAAAAGTGTCGTTGTAGCGACGGGTCAGTGACCTGACCTAATTTTTCCCATTTTGAAAAACTCGATTTGGGTCATGGATTTTTCTCATGAACTAATTCCTGTATGGTTCGAAACAAGGATTTCTTAGTTGAAATATTTTGTGGGGGGTGATAACGCTCAATCTACAGCTCTCGTAAGAGTGTAAAGTGGTCGTTAGCAAATATAGAACCCAACCTGGGTTGGGTATCGATCCCACAGGGAATAGCTTGGCCAACAAGTAAGCAAAATTACTAAACTTTTGGTGCAAGTCTCGAAAAGGGGGGGAAGTCTTGTCGTGCAAGTAATGTAAATAAAACAATGAAGTAAAAGCTGAAAATAGCAAAGTAAAAAGAGAAGGATTGTTACGTAAGTTTTAAACAATGAGAATTGAAGCGTTGGGGTTATGTCCACCTCCTGAGTTATACGTCTCTATTGACTATGAGTGTGTAGAATTCCGGCATGCATGTGCTTATAGAGAATTGTATTCGATGGTAAATCCAGGCGTCTTTCGACCTATTCGAGGATTATTTCACTTTAAATCTTTCGAGCTTAAAGCGTGTCTAACGGTACGAATTCTCCAAGAGGTTAATCCAGTTACGGCACTAACTGTTTAATAGGGAATTTAGGATGGGACCCTACTACCTTGACACTATCTCTTTTCCAGACAAATAACCTTTCTTTCGAACAAGTTAAATGTTATACTGGCGTATTCTTGCGTTTGCAACCACAAAGAATGTAGATTAAGATGAAGAGAATAATGATATAAGCATCATACGTGTCACGAACTCACAAACTCACAGCAATAGATAGTATCTCAGTTGGCTTCCATAACCCCAACAAAGAAGTTTAGTTACCCATGAATGCGAAGGAGATCACGATTGACATTGTTGTTATACCACAAGATTGATTAATTTCGTGTAGCACAAGTGGTAGGCGTTTAGGCGTGAATTCCTAGGCAAAGTAACGATTCTCTTGTTGCGGAAATTAAGAATAAATGAATAGAAGAAGAAAAATAGAATTAATGGAAGAATTCGGAATTGAGAAGTAGAATGTATCTCTCCACTAAGGGAGGAATGAATAAAAATCTCTAGCAAGATAGGGTATTTATAATACCCATATCCTATTCCTACTAAGCTAATGAAATACTTAACCAAATCCTACTAAACTAATGAAATACTTAACCCAATTGTACTAGGTTAATGTAACATTATCCAAATCTAAATAAACTAATGAAATACTTAACCCAATTGTACTAGGTTAATGTATTATTATCCTAATCCACATAAGTTACTACAAGTTCCCAAAGTCTTTAGAAATGTTGTTTTAGCCCGGGACAGATTTTCCATGTATCAATTTTGGTCCTTTAGGCGTTCAAGCTCCCTTTCCTTCCTTCGTGAGCTTTCTTTGGTGTCAAGTAAGCCATAAAATGCTGATTTCTGCATCATTTATACCTGAAACTTTGCTAATCATGTTCGTTAGCTCACTTATAGGAAAAAGGACTAAAAGCGCATGAAATATATACTTTGTTCTCAAAACATGGCATAAATATGGGAAAAATATATTGATATAGGCACGTAATATCGCCTATCATCAACACCCCACACTTGAAGCTTTGTTCGTCCTCGAACAAAATATCATGTCCGTGTAAACATCAACTTAGAGTTTCACAGTAACAACACAAAACATTCTTCAAGGCAAGCACAACAATTACTAACAAAGAGTAGCTTTCTGATTATTAGTAGAAACAGTTTAGCCTCTAGCATAGACTCGTGATGGTGGTCAACTCGCATGCAAAAGTTAAGGTACACTGAATCATATACAACTACCCAAACTCATCAACCATGTGTGTCTCACAATATAGTACCCATAATCACTCATAAGTATAGCATATTTTTCACACATAGGTATCAAAATATCCTTGCTCTCACTCTCACAAAGAATTCATATGTAGCAACTGATGACCATAGGCTTGCCCTTAGTGTAATACTCCACTAAATGTCAGAATGTTAAGATTAGGATCAAGTAGGTCTTTTGATGGTTGTAATGTAGGCTAAGGGACGGGTAGGATCAGCTATTTTGCCCAGAAATAGTGACTAAGTTCTTAAGCACTTTAATACATCACATTGTATCATTGACACTTTTTTCTTTCATCCTTTCTTCTTCTTCTTTTTTTCTACCACCCTTGTTCTCCTCTTTTGCTTTTCAATTTTAAACATAACTCACTTTTCAGCTTTCTTTTTCCTTCTTCTTTTCACAACATACCTCTTATGATAGCACTTTCTTTTTCATAACACATTCAAGCACCATTACAATTTAAAGCATCATACTTACCCAATTTCCTCTTATATTGTCACATGACTTTATACTTTAAAGCACTTTAGGAATTTGGATCAAATCACAGTCTTGAAAAAATGGATTAGGCTTACATACAAGGTTGTCAAAGAAATAGGCTAAAGGCTCAAAAGGGTTTAACTAGGATGATGTCCAAGGGTAGGTAAAACGAAGGTAAACATATGTAGGTTGCCAAAGAAATGCCTAAATCATCTCCTAAACTTACACTCCTTATTTTCGCTTTGCATACATACCAGGCAAGTTCTAGCATCAGCCACAAACATAGAATATACTATTAATCTCACACACACAAGGCACATGGTCGACTTTATTGGAAGTAATATAGACTCTTGACCCAACAAGTGAAGGAATTGAACCACACAATATCACATAATGAGTCACAATTAGAGCCTAAATGTCTCAATAGTCATAATTGTAGCACATACTCTTGTTATAATCTCATGTTGCCCATTGGAATTATTTCATGCGAAGATAAAAAAAAATTAATCCTAAAAAACGACAGAAAAATAAAACAAAGTAAACAGAGTAAACAAACATAGATGCGATAGAGAAGTATAGCATGCGATACCGCCACCCCACACTTAAACGGGACACTGCCCTCAGTGGAAAATAAATACGAAGAACCTGGTCAGTCGGACTCTTCCTCAATGTCGGGGGTCATACCCTCTTCGTCGGTATCATCATAAGAGTCGTCGTCAGAGTTCTCCTCCTCGTCGGAGTCTGGCAAGCGTCGATCGTCATCGGTCGGCACATCATCGTCTAGAGGTTTCTCAAAGTAAACGCCCACTCCACACATCTCCCGTGCATGCATGTTCATTGGATAGTCGTGGTCCAGCTGTTGGAGATCTGCAGCAGTTGGAACACGTCCACCACTCATTATAGTAAATTGTGTCATGCCATAAAGATGACGGAAGAAACTCTCATCACGAGCATGTCTCTCCGCAGTAGTAAGGTTGACACCATGAGTTGTTTCAGCATCTTTGACCTTTGTGAGGTCAACCTTCTTCGGGTTATGTGGGAGTTTATGATCAGCTGGTTCCTCTTCAATATCCTCCTTCCACAAGATTGTTGTCAACAGATTACCAAAAGTGAAGTGGGACCTTTTGTGGAGTCTGGCCTTCCGCATTGTAGAGCGAATGATTGCCCCAAAGTTGATAGGGACATTCGTCATCAAAGCATAAACCAAACACACTCTATCTCTTGATATTTTGGTGTATTGAGTCCCAGGAATAAGGCATGAGTTGACAATACGCAACCAGATTCTTGTTTCCCTATTCAATGGAGCATAGGGGAAGGTGTTGTGTCGTCCGGTGTCTCGGTGTCTGCCCCACCTTGCCATGGATCTACTTCCACAAAGTGTGTGTCGTATTGCTCTATAAGGAGGCCTACAGCTCTTTGAATGGTGCTGGGTCGACCGAAGGTAAGCCAAGAAAGGAGTTGATCAAATCCGCGTTAAGCTGTAAAACTTGGCCCCGAATCTTGACTTCGTTGCCTGTGGTTTTCGGAGACCATTTGGCATAGAATTCCCTTTTCAAATCGATATTACATTCTCCCATGTCGTGGAAGATGAAATCCAGATTCAACGCCATTGTTTTCGCCAACATACGCGGCTCCTTCTTCGCTAGGGTGTCCTTATTGATCAAGTCGACGTGAACATATTTTATTTCCTTGTTGTTCTTGTACCATTCTTTGGATTCCTCCTCAAGAACCCATTTTATTCCAAACATTCAGCGGGGTAGTTGCATGGAGGATGATTCTCCTTGGTCCTTGCGACCTCTCTTCTTGTGGTAGCCTTATGTTGTCGTGCTTTAGGTGCCATTGTTCCTGAGACTTAAACAATATTCAGGTTAGCATCAACTCAAAGGAAACAATCTATAAACAAGCCGTCGGGGTACCACCCCACACTTAGGTTCGTTAATACAAAACAGTGAAGTGAATGTAGTCGATTACTTGAACTTCGTCGACATACGTTTTAGGAACTCTATTCCGACAAGAAAATCAGCGATGCATCACTACTTGCAGCCATTGCACTACTTTCATGTTAGGTATAATAACACTACTACATAGGGGTTACATCATGGTATAGTTATTTTCAACAATCACAACCTCCTAAGTCGGTAGGCAACTATAAGTCTTATCTCGATGAATGGGATAGTATAACATGTAAGTATCCAAGTATCAAGCTTAAGCAATTTTCATAACCATAGCAATTCCGCAAATAGTATAACAATGCTAGTAAAACCAAATTCAAGTCAGAAACAAGTCAAGATTATCCTAACGTATATGTTGACTCACATGGTTTTGTATCAACAATCCAAACACATTAACATCACCAATAATCCTTCAAGATGTAGCAATTCATAATAGACATAGTAACGTAGTACTTACGAGAAATAGATGAAGAATAAAAGAGTACTTACGTGATTGAAGCCTTTGGAGATGGTCTTGTGAATTGGAAGAGCAAAAAAGAAAAATTTTGAGATGATTTGGGTGGATGTGCGGCGCCTTTAGGTCAATTTCCAATGTGGTTATGTTTCAAGACTAAGTCCCCTTTATAAGGGAAAATAATGGGTCGGGTTTTGACCTATTTACAAACGGTTTTGGAGACAAAAATAACCTCTATGCGGCGCATAGTGCTTTGCATAATCATAGTATAGGCGGTGCATAGTGTAGTGCATTTAGGGACATATGCGGCGCATAGTGTATAGTATTTAGGGACATATGCGCCGCATAGTGCACGACATTTGAGATACTGAGACCTAATGCTATATCATAGGCGGCGCATAGTGTATAGCACACTTAAGCATGGGCGGCGCCGATGTCTTTGCACACTAGATTCCGAGACCTTAGGCTAAAGTATAGGTTTTGCATTGTTCGTGGCCTAGTTTTACCTAGGCCTAGCCTTCCTCGATGCCTATTTTGGCATGAGCAATGCTCAATCCATAGCCTTATGAATCCTTATTCCTAACGTACCACCTTTACCATACAATACGTCCAAATCATCATTTGAAACCAATCTCCTCGTTGAATACTTCTCGCACCTATATTTGCTCAAAACCAATGAAAACGATTAGTACGATGGGTTGCCTCCCACCAAGCGTCTTAGTTTTGGTCGTGGCACGACTCTTATTTTCGGATTTTCTCTTATCAAAAGCAAAACAAGTAATAGAACAAAAGAAAGACAAAACGATAAACGAAAAACGATAAAACAATAAAACAATGGGTTGCCTCCCATCTAGCGCCTTATTTATTGTCGTGGCTCGACATAGTTTCCTCGAGTACTTAGACTTCGTCAAGGTAAGTGATGGCCATATAATTCATTGAGTCAAGAGGACCGATATAAGGTTTAACATGTTGGCCATTCACTTTGAAGACAACACCATTATTGTCTTCCAATTCGACTACTCCAAACGAGTAGACTTGGATAACTTTGTATGGACCAGACCACTTAGACTTTAACTTACCTGGGAAGAGCTTCAATCTGGAGTTGAAGAGAAGTACCATATCATCCCTTTGGAAGTTTCGTCGAACAATCCGCTGATCATGATACTTTTTCATCCGCTCCTTGTATAGGTCTGATCTTTCATATGCATGGAGACGGAACTCATCTAATTCGTTCAGCTGCTCCAACCTCAGATTCTTAGCATCATCCCAATTCACATTCAATTGCTTCAATGCCCACAATGCCTTATGCTCGAGCTCGATGGGTAAGTGACAAGCCTTCCCATAAACTAGTTGATAAGGAGACATGCCAATGGGTGTTTTGAATGCATTCCTGTACGCCCATAGTGCATCATCAAGCTTCCTAGACCAATCCTTCCTATTCGCATTAACCATCTTCGCAAGTATTTGCTTGATCTCGCAATTGGAAACTTATACTTGTCCACTAGTTTGGGGATGATAAGGCGTAGCTACCTTATGTTGCTTGACACCATACTTGGCCAAAACTGATTTGAATAGCTTGTTGCAAAAGTGAGATCCTCCATCACTTATGATAGTACGAGGTACTCCAAAGCGAGAGAAGATATTCTTCTTTAAGAACGATACAACACGCTTCCCTTCATTGTCGGCCAACGCTACAGCTTCCACCTATTTCGAAACATAATCTACAGCAACCAAGATGTACTTCATTCCAAATGAATTCACGAATGGACCCATGAAATCAATACCCCACACATCAAAAAGTTCTACCTCAAGAATTTTGGACATGGGCATCTCATGGTGTTTCGATATAGCACCTTGGCGCTGGCATTGGTCGCACCTTCTAACATAGTCGTAGGCATCTCTAAATATCGAAGGCCAATAATAACCACTTTGCAACACCTTTCTTGCTGTCCGATTACCTGCATGATGTCCTCCAACTTGGGAAGTGTGGCATGCTTCCAAAATATTAGGCACCTCTACATGGGATATACATCATCAAATAATACCATCCGCGTATTGTCGAAACAAATATGGCTCATCCCAATAGTAGTGTTGTACGTCATGCATAAACTTCCTCCTTTGGTGGTAAGATAAATTGGCAGGTATCACATTACTCGCCACGAAATTTGCAAGGTCGGCATACCATGGTAATTTTTCCATTGTCGTCACTAATATCTCCTCGTCTGGGAATGCATCATCAATCTGAATTTCAGGTTGCGCCACATGCTCATTCTCGAGTCTAGATAGGTGATCAGCCACTTGGTTCTCGCAACCTCTTCTATCTTTGACTTTGAAATCAAACTCTTGTAGCAGCAATACCCATCGAATCAACCTTGGTTTTGCATCCTTCTTTGTCATTAGATACCTAAGAGTTGCATGGTCTGTATGAATGATAACCTTAGTTCCCAATAGATAGGCACGAAACTTCTCAAACACATACACAACCGCTAGGAGCTCTTGTTCTGTCACAGTGTAGTTCCTTTGGGTTTCATTTAGGACCTTACTTGCATAGTAGATAGGATAAAATAATTTCTCCTTTCTCTGACCAAGAACAGCACCAACGGCTATACCACTAGCATCACACATGACTTCGAACGGGAGAGACCAATCTGGTGCTACCATGATAGGGGCTTCAATGAGTTTTGCTTTGAGGCATTCGAATGCCTTTAAGCAATTTTCATAAAAGTCAAACTTCGCATCTTTCTCCAATAGTTTGCACAATGGACTATCAATTTTGGAGAAGTCTTTAATGAACCGACGATAGAAACCTGCATGGCCGAGAAAACTACGAACTCCTTTCACAAAAATTGGAGGCGGTAGCTTCTCAATAACCATTATTTTTGCTCGATCAACCTCTATTCCTCTTTCGGAGATTTTGTGACCAAGAACGATTCCTTCTTTTACCATGAAGTGGCACTTCTCCCAATTTAGCACAAGGTTGAATTCTACACATCTTTGCAAAGCCATGCTTAGGTTTGCCAAGCACGCCTCAAAAGACTCACCAACAACTGAAAAATCGTCCATGAATACCTCCAAAGTGTCTTCAACCATCTCAGAAAAAATAGACATCATACAGCATTGAAAGGTGGCTGGTGCGTTACATAACCCGAATGGCATACGTTTGAAGGCAAACGTACCATATGGGCATGTAAACGTTGTGTTCTTTTGGTCTTCGGGGGCAATACAAATCTGATTGTAGCCTGAATAACCGTCCAAGAAACAAAACCATCCTTTCCCCGCTAATCGATCTAGCATTTGGTCCATGAATGGCATTGGGAAGTGATCTTTGAGTGTCCAAGAATTCAGTTTTCGGTAGTCCATGCATATTCTCCATCCAGTGATGGGTCTGAGTGGAATAAGCTCATTCTTCACATTTGCGACCACCGTCATGCCTCCTTTCTTGGGAACACATTGTACCGGGATTACCCATGTACTATTTGAGATTGGATATACAACTCCTACGTCTAACCACTTGATAATTTCTTTCTTCACCACTTCTTGCATAGGTGGGTTTAGACGTCTTTGATGCTCAATGGTGGGTGTGCAATTTTCTTGAAGCTAAATTTTATGTGTACAAATCCCTGGTGGAATACCAATAATATCTGCAATGGTCCATCCAATGGCTCGTATATACTTGCGTAGAATAGCAATAAGAGCTGCAACTTGTTGCTCACCCAAATCGGCTGCCACAATAACTGGAAGTGTGTTTCCGCTTCCTAAGAATGCATACTTTAAATGACTAGGCAGCTCCTTCAATTCTAACGTGGGTGGCTCTTCAATAGATGGCTTAGCTGGTGGTGTGGGTCGATTCTTGAGATCAAGGTCCAGCTTCTTGGGAGCATAGCGATATGTCCCTAATCCCGATAAAGCACAAATAGCTTCTTCACAATTTTCAGCATCCTCATTCTCTCCATTCATAAGCACAACCTCCAAAGGGTCATCAATGATTTGCTCTTCTTCAAGTAATTCTTTCTCATCATCAAACAAAACATCAGCCACCAAAAATACACTTAGAATCTTGGGTTGCTTCATTGATTTGCACACATCAAAGTGAACCACTTCGTCATTTATTCGGAATGAAAGCTCATTAGCTCTCAAATCAATAAGCACACTTCCTGTAGCAAGGAAAGGGCGCCCCAAGATTATGGGAACTTCTGAGTCTGCCTCACAATCCAAAATAACAAAGTCTGCCGGAAAGATGAATGAAGAAACCTTCACCAATACGTCAAATAGAATACCAACAGGTCGTTTCACCGACCTATCCGCCATGACGAGCCTCATATTGGTTGGAGTAGGATCACCCAACCCCAACTTCTTGTAGATCGATAATGGCATCAAATTGATGCTGGCTCCTAAGTCACATAATGCTTTGGCAAAATTCAAAGATCCAACGGTGCAAGGAATAGTGAAAGCTCCGGGGTCGGCCTTCTTCTGAACTATCGACTGGGTAGCAATTGCACTACAATGATGCACATCTTCTTTCAACTCATAACTTGCTGCCCGCTTATTAGTCAAAAGATCCTTCATAAATTTCGCATACCCAGGCATTTGTTCAAGTGCCTCCACCAATGGAACATTAATGGTCAGCTGCTTTAACATAGTCATGAATTTGCTGAACTTTGTGTCATCCGCCACCTTCTTCAATATTTGGGGAAAATGTGGTGGTGGGTATGGAAGTGTTCTCTCCACGGTTTTATTCTCCTCTTGCTTCCGTTTTTCAGATTTTTCAGGTTGCACAGCACTGGGTGAGGCGTCCTTGTCATCAGGTGTAGGTGCTGCGGCATCTTCTCCTTTTGCGTTGTCATCCATGCCCGCAACTTCGTCAACCACTTGCTTGCCTTTTGCTGAAGTTTCCAGCACCTTACCACTTCTGGTAGTGATGGCCATGCATGACCCATCATTCCTTGGGTTTTGCACAGTATCGCTTGGTAAGGTGCCAGCCTTTCTTTGATTGAGTGCTGCTGAAAGTTGGCTCAATTGCTGCTCTATTTGCTTGATTGAAGTGGAATGAGAATCAACTAATTGTTTCATGGAGGACAAATCATTAATTACCTCCGTAACTCCCGCTCTCGTTGCTTCCACTCCTTTCAATAATTTAGTCATCATGTCTTCTATACTTCCAGAATTAGATGTGGTGGTGTCACGTCTACCAGGGGGAACGTACAAACCACTCTTTTCATTATTGTTCTTCCAACTACCTTGGTCCTTGGTTTTATCATAATAGTTCCGACCTTGGTTTCCTTGGGCATTCCCGCGGAAACCCCCCTGATTGTTCAAGTAGTTGGCCTCCTCTTCCAAATCAGATTCGTCTCTTCCTTTTGACGCAATAGCTTTCACTTTTTCGGTCTTCCCTGATAATAGATGCTTTGTAAGAAGATCCATTTGAGTTTTCATGTGCGCCATATCCTGATCACGTTCTTCTTCTCTTCTTCTTTGGTCTGCAGTCATGCCAATAGACAAAGTGGGGCTTGCTACCTCAGAATCCCTGGTATGCCAAGCCCTACTTTGTTTCGTCATACGATCCAGTATATTGCTTGCTTGACCAAAGGTGAGGTCCATAAAAGATCCTCAAGCAGCGTTATCCACCAGTAGTTTAGTTATTGAATTCAAGGCTCTATACAAGATCTCCATTAGGTGGACATTAGTCATGTGATGGTTTGGGCATCTCGCTAGCTTTGTCTTGAACCTCTCCCATGTTTCATGAAGAGCTTCAGTGGGAAGCTGACGAAAGTTGCTGATTTCATCTCTCAATTGTGCCCTCTTGGATGGCGGAAAGAATCTTTCTAGGAAAGCGTCTCTCAATTGCCTCCAATTTGTAATTGAATCAGGAGTCAGCCCATTCAACCATAGTGTTGCCTCCCCAGATAGAGACAATGGAAATAAGCGTAATCGAATTGTATTCTGACCAACACCAGGATTGTCAAACGACTTGCATGTAGAAATAAAGTTGATGAGATGCATATTCGGACCATCGCCTGCTAGTCCACCAAATAATCCCTTGAGTTGCAATAACTGAATCATGGTGCTTGTGATGTTGAACTTGGCTCCGGGCGCTAATGGTGGTGGAATTATGGCTCCAGTGGCTCCGGCACCATCAAGATCATCATCATCATCGTCGAAAGCTGGCTGCATAGGTTGGCGATCATACCTAAACCGTGCTTGTCGACCTCTTCTGTTGTCAGGTGTTATAATTTCAGCATCACGCCTAGGGTTTAGTAACTCGTCATCACCTAAATCCTCATCGTCGGGATTTGTTGCTCGTGCAGGGTTATCAATGTTCTGCTGTTGAACCTGGGTTGCGGCAAGGGCAGCCAGTCTTGCTTGTTCCTGTTGAGCAGCCATCCTTCCGATTTCTGCTTGTTCTTCCATTCTGCCAATACGTTGTGGTTCAGGATTGATAGGTAATAACGGTTGACCAAAACTTCGAGTATGGGGCATGCACTGAATAAAAACCTGCAGAGAACAAAGACAAAAACTGAAAGTAAAAGTACGAGAATCTTTGACCAAAGGGTCTAGTAATTATCACGAACTTGATTGACACTCGTATTCCCCGGCAACGGCGCCAATTTTTGATAATGCTCAATCTACAGCTCTCGTAAGTGTGTAAAGCAGTCGTTAGCAAATATAGAACCCAACCTAGGTTGGGTATCGATGCCACAGGGAATAGCTTGGCCAACAAGTAGGCAACGATTACTAGACTTTTAGTGCAAGTCTCGTAAGAAGGGGGGATTGTAATGTGTAATCAAAATATTAAAGTAAAAACTGAAAATAGCAAAGTAAACAGAAAGAATGTTTAGTATGTTGTAAAACAATGAGAATTGAAGCGTTGGGGGTATGTCCACCTTATGAGTTTACGTCTCTATTAGCTATGAATGTGTAGAATTCCGACATGCATGTGCTTATAGAGAATTGTATTCGATGGTAAATCCAGGCGTCTTTCGACCTATTCAAGGATTATTTCACTTTAAATCTTTCGAGCTTAAAGCGTGTCTAACGGTACAAATTCTCCAAGAGGTTAATCCAGTTACGGCACTAACTGTTTAATAGGGAATTTAGGATGGGACCCTACTACCTTGACACTATCTCTTTTCTAGACAAATAACCTTTCTTTCGAACAAGTTAAATGTTATACTGGCGTATTCTTGCGTTTGCAACCACAAAGAATGTAGATTAAGATGAAGAGAATAATGATATAAGCATCATACGTGTCACAAACTCACAAACTCACAGCAATAGATAGTATCTCAGTTGGCTTCCATAACCCCAACAAAGAAGTTTAGTTACCCATGAATGCGAAGGAGATCACGATTGACATTGTTGTTATACCACAAGATTGATTAATTTCGTGTAGCACAAGTGGTAGGCGTTTAGGCGTGAATTCCTAGGCAAAGTAACGATTCTCTTGTTGCGGAAATTAAGAATAAATGAATAGAAGAAGAAAAATAGAATTAATGGAAGAATTCAGAATTGAGAAATAGAATGTATCTCTCCACTAAGGGAGGAATGAATAAAAATCTCTAGCAAGATAGGGTATTTATAATACTCATATCCTATTCCTACTAAGCTAATGAAATACTTAACCAAATCCTACTAAACTAATGAAATACTTAACCCAATTGTACTAGGTTAATGTAACATTATCCAAATCCAAATAAACTAATGAAATACTTAACCCAATTGTACTAGGTTAATGTATTATTATCCTAAACCACATAAGTTACTGCAAGTCCCCAAATTCTTCAGAAATGTTGTTTTAGCCCGGGACAGATTTTCCATGTATCAATTTTGGTCCTTTAGGCGTTCAAGCTCCCTTTTCTTCCTTCGTGAGCTTTCTTTGGTGTCAAGTAAGCCATAAAATGCTGATTTCTGCATCATTTATACCTGAAACTTTGCTAATCATGTTCGTTAGCTCACTTATAGGAAAAAGGACTAAAAGCGCATGAAATATATACTTTGTTCTCAAAACAGTGCATAAATATGGGCAAAATATATTGATATAGGCGCGTAATATCGCCTATCATCAGGGGGCAGTTTTTAACATTACGATAATTTGGATCGTTGCAGTATTATAAGGTGTATAACTAATACATCTCAAATTCATGGTATTAGTAAGACGTGGATTCTAATGCATGAACTAAATATATGTAAAGACAAAATTACCCTCAAATCCTTTTAAACCATTTTTATATCCATCCGAATTTTTCAAGTTGATTTTGCTTTTCAAATTGAATTCAAGAAGCTGAAAATTTAAATAGTTTCTACATGTAGTAAGTTTGCTATTAGTGAGGAGGCTAAATTTCTATTTTGCTTCTTAAGTTCTATAAAAAAAAGTCATAGACATTTTTCCTTCTTGTAAATGCGTCTAAAAGTTACGATGCACAGTTGTAGAATAGAGGCAGCAAATTAAGCTGCTCTCAACCACAAAACTTGGGCAATTGCACTCTTGACATATTCCTTGAATATGTGGTTAAGAAAAAAAATACATATATGTATACTAGTTTAACCGCACGTGCCTCGCACGTATAATGTTTGTTTATTTAAAATTATATGATTTTATTATTGCCAAGATTATAAATTATGTAAAATTTTAAATTATTTCTCAAAGATTCTTCACACTTTAATATACTAATGCAAATATGCTAGAGACTAAGAGAGACACATCAATTTAAACCATATTTGTGGTACGGTTATTTTTTTCTATATTTAAAATCTTTCCTTGTGTTTAAAATCAAATCTTTACAAAATCATTGATTACTTTCTTATTACGTACATAAAACTTTTAAAAATTTGATACTTCTTAAATTTTTCTTGTTCTAACGCTTTTATATTTATTTCTAGATTTTTCAAATCTTCTTAAAATCAAATTTAATTGATTTAGATTTCTTAAACTAATGAAAAAAATAGTTTTAATTAATTTTGATGACTTCCAATAAGGAAAGGTTTGTCCACAAATATATTTAATTAATTTTTAACTTTTAAATATTAATAAAAATAATGAAAAGATGATTTTTTTAAAGCAAAGACTTTTAATGAAGGGCAAAAAATTCAAACTGTTATGAAATAATAAAGAACAAAGAAGAAGAGTATAGAGAGAATAGATAGTAATTCTTATTTCTCTTGAGGGGTGAATTACAATGAAGGAAAACCCCTTTATTTATAGGAAAAAAACTAACCTTGGGGTTTGTAACTTTTCCATAAATAGACATACACAATATATGGTAAAGTAGGTATTCACTATATATGGTAATGTAGATATTCACCATATATGGTACATTTATAACACTCCCCCTTGAATGTCTAATTGATAGATAATACGCATATATGTTGCCTCATTAAAAATCTTACAAGGAAAATCCAGTGCGACAAAACCTCGTAAGAGAAAAAAAGTACAGCGCGTATTAACTGCCCTTAATGAGAATATCCTTAAACCTTTGCATTCCGATCTTGTGCACCATCTTCTTGAAAGTTGCAATTGAAGGATACTTGGTGAATAAATCAGCCACATTGTCACTTGAATGAATCTGTTGTATGTTAATATCACCATTCTTTTTGAGCTCATGAATGTAGAAAAGCTTTGACAAAATGTGCTTCGTTCTATCTCATTTTATGGATCCTCCCTTAAGTTGTGTTATGCTTGCTGCATTATCTTCATATAAGATTGTGGGTATATTGTCACATTTCAAACAACATTTTTATCGAATGAGATGTATCATGCCTCAACCATACATATTCTCGGCTTGCTTCATGAATAACTATTATCTCAACATGGTTTTATGAAGTGGCTACGATAGAATACTTTATATATCTCCAAGATATTGCATTACCACTACATATGAACACATAGCCTATTTGAGACCGATCTTTATGTAGGTCAGATAAGAACTCAATGTCAACATGACCAATAAGATCGGGACTACAAAATTGCTAACAAATTAACTGAAAAAGGCTATATCAGGCCTTAGAGTATTTGTAAGATGCATTAGTGCATCAATTGCACTAAGATATGGTACTTCATAACCAAGGAGTTCCTCATTCTTTTTTTGAGTTTGAAATGGATCCTTATTCAATTTTGCATGTTTCTCATTTAAGCAAAAATTCTATTGCTTTTGAAAACTCTCCAAGAGTTTCAATGATACTCAACCCATCAAATTATCTCTTATGAGGATAGTAAAAATTTTTCCAGAAACTTTATATGCTTCAGGCATTTTGAATCCTTTAGAGATTTTCATATATATTTTTGTCAAGTGACAATATACAACATGTCAAGTGTGACATCTTCAAGTGTCTGGAATACAAATCAATTTATACTTACCAAAATGCATCCTTTCATGTCACTTGATAAATATTTCTACGTCATCATGCTTAAATAAACGTAGAATTCAGATCCTCGTAAAACTTTACAATATTGTATCATTGTATCAAAGATATTATCAATGATATATCATTTTATATCGGTTCACAATGTGACATAACATTTTAAGATTTTGTCACTTCATTATTTCCAGGTACCTGAACCTCTCATAAGGTTTCATAAAGTGTTATGTCGTAGGCTCACTAAAAGCACATTGCCTTCTTCATATGATTATTTTCTCATTATATTTTTCAAGGATTATTTTATTTGGAACTAATTGTCTACCACTCTTCACGCATGCATAGACTTTATCCTTTAGGGACACAAAATAGGAGCACTTGCAGCTTAATATGAGATGTTTTCAGTGTTTCGACTTGAATTATGTTTTGAATGAGGATCTGATGACAATTCCTAATATATTTCATATCTACTTATAATTTCTCCCTTATGTTAGTAAAACTAACATACATCCTCTATCTTCTTTGAGGAATACATCTTTGTGCATCATGATATATTTACTAATTGTATACCACACATAAAACTATCAGATAAAATAGTTGGTTCCTGACCTTGAACAAATTGTGAGGGAAAAATAATCATAATTTATTGATCTAATACATACAAGTCTTATTGTATGAAACATATCATATTTCAGACCAATACATGAAGTTTTGTTCTATTAGCAATGGTTTAGCTATTTATAGAAGGCATTCAATGCCAAACCATTTTCATCAAGATGAATTGTCTTGATTGCACAATCTAAAAGTTATGCTTTTAACTCAATTTTATTGAGAAAGCAACTTTGTGAATGTCAAACTGCAGGTTGACAGTAAATGTACATGTGATTATCTTATTGATGCATCTTCTCAACATATCACATGAAAGGTGAACGGGCCCTTATTCACCTTTTATATTTTTCAGATTTTGAGGGATCCAATCCAATAATTAATTGGTTCAACCAATTTATAATGAGAACAACAACATAAATAATTCTTCAAGAATTTTATAATTCTTCATTACATGTCCAATACTCAATATGCACATCTTCAGGATATAACAATTGTTCATCTCAACTTATGAACTTTTATTGTAGCAAACTCTAAGTTTACTATGACATGTACCTTTTTACTTTAGTAAATTTTATATTTACTATTACATGAATAAATTTTAGATTTACTTATTTAGAAGTAGATTTCAAAATAACCCTTCTTAATTATTCTGCCTCATTCGGAGATGAGTTGTGAAGCCATCACAATCAAGTTCACGTTTATTGATAAGCTTCACTAAATATCATCACATTCACCAAGGGAATGGATCTATTCTTATAACAATTAAAATTCTTATTCTCATGAATAAAATATAGTCGTGTCTTAAGCCTATCAAATTGATAGCTTATAACCTCTTTTATGATATTGCTACTTCAGGAGCAAATCAAGGCATACATATGATCTAGAGAATTTTTCTCTAACAAATCTTATGATCATAATACGCATGTGAAAATATCATCACTTTTGATGATCATTATCATATTGTCCCTCCACACGTATATTCGTGCATTCAATCACTTGTCTTCTTTCAGACATATTATGCACTACTATCATATACACTTCAAGAATGAAGTAAGTTGTCATATTTCAGAATTATTACATATTGCTACCACATTCACTTCATGGAATGTAGCATATTCAATGGGACATATTTCATGACTTTTTATCAAAAACACATTATTTTGCCTTAGCCATCATAATATCATCAATATGGTGCATTGAGATTCAAACTCAACGTCTTACCCATATAAAGGCGTCTTAGGCATAAATTGATGGGACTTAAACCCAATATATTATCATTCCTTTGGATAATATTGTTCTTCAGGAATAAATTTAAAATATAAATGGTTCCAAACCAATTATTTTTCTCAAATCCAACAATAATTATATTATTAGTAACAAAAGACAAATAGCTTAAGGAATTACCAACCTTGAAATTACCTTTATATTTATAATATCACCTTGTTCGGCAGAGTCTCATGCTGATAACGTGTTATAAACTAATAAAGAATAAAGAAGAAGAGTGGGGAGAATAGAGAGAGTAATTGTTATTTCTCTTGAGGAATGAATTACAATAAAGGAAAACCCCTTTATTTATAGGGGAAAAACTAACCTTGGGGTTTTTAACTTTTCCATAAATAGACATACACAATACATGGTAAAGTAGGTATTCACTATATATGGTAAAGTAGACATTCACTATATATTGTACATTTATAACACAAACAACATTTATAAGGGTCTTCAAACTTTTAATATTATATAAATATATATATATATATATGTATGTATGTATATATGTTATTTGCCAACATATGTTTAGTTCAGAGAAACAAATGAAATTAATTTACGTAAGTCTAAGCTCAATTAGAATCGTCGATGATAATAATTTAAAAATAATAATAAAATAAAATTGGAAGAGGTTGTATGCATTTAGATTCATTTTTTAAGAAGATCTAATATATGAAGAAATAAAAATATTATCCTTTAACTTTCAAATTATTTTTTGAATTTAATGTATTTTAGAAGTCCTTAAACATGTCAAACTAATGTTACAACAATAAAAAGTAAGAACAAAAAAAGTTAAAAGTTTTTAAAATGAAATTTTTAAGGTTAGTTTGTGTTCGGGATTCACGGGACTTTTTTAATTTTTCATTTTATGAATGAATAATAGAGCTTTGCTAAGAAAATAAATGAAGCAATAGAATGTAGAGGCTATTTTTGTAAACAGACAATATCTTTTAGAAATGTGGCAGTGCAATATATTTTAAACACATCAAATCAAACACTAAATTAGAAATTACCACAACCCTACACTATACTAAACAACTCTCAAGAGTAATGAAAATGGAACACATCAAAAAGTCTATAGTATCTTGAAACCAAAAAAAAAAACAAAGATAACAAAAGAAACTAAAGAGATCCAGTAAGCACTAGAATTTGTAAAACACTACCTTTGAATCCCAAGGAACATCCTAACACAGACTCGAACTTAGCGTTAAGAAGTAATAGGTTCTACACCTGCACGTAAAGTGTAAAAATAAACAAGCGTGAATTCAAAATCACATGTACTTGACATTATTGTTGATTGAACCTAATTCGAAGTGATGGTGAGAACCACCTAAGACACTACTACAAGTACAACCTTCGAATCACCTACAAATAGGAAGGCCACACCTAAACTAGCAGATAATAATAATAACAGTGGAAACCGACACTACCCAAGTACAAAATCTCTCAATCTGGGATAATATCAACAATCATCAACCACGATATGCAATAACAAGAAAACCAATCGAACAAAAATAATAAGATGAGCAATATGATGCAATATACGCTACAATATACATATATTGCCATGTATAGCTAGCTGGGATCCACGAGAGAGTTATGAGGATAATATACCTGAAATTCAAGAGAGGATGAATTTAAAAATTCCTTTGAGTTGACTGACAAGGCTTCACAGTCACCTTACCTGCAGATCAGTATACTTAACAAAAAAGATTAGATTTATGTGAATATGCAAGTAAATAAGTAATTTGAAATAAGAACACAAGGATTTATCCTGGTTTAGAACACCAATATGGTGCCTACTTTTAGTCCCCTTAGGTTTCAATATTTTCTTAGATCTTTTCCAAGTGAAGTCTGAGTAAAAGAGTAGTGAACAAGCTCTGAAGCTTATTTTGATTTTCAGATCTTATGACAGAGGCTCAATCGGTATGACAATGTTGACTTGATATTACTCTTGTGTAACTATTGTAAACTAAGAAGTACAAAGATTTATAGAGACTAAAATTGAGACACACTAAGAATTTCCTTTGAAGTTGTGTGCCTGCTTCATCCTTAAGTTTTTCTTTTATACTCTTCAGCTTCTTTGACTTCTTTTCTTCATTAGGAAACCCAAGGGATTTTTCTCAATCAAGAATTTGAATTGATTCCTTGATTGAGAGATGGAAACATATGGTATGCCCTTATTAGATATGTCGATACGTGGTGCAGCCTTCTTTTCACAATCAAACATGTTTATTTCAGATATGTCAATGTAGAGGGTGTGGTCTTTCTTCCTTTTGCTTTTGTCGTGATTGATTTTTTTGCCTTATATTTGGGGATCCAATAAGATTGATGATTGATGATATTTCCCAGTTTAGCATCGATTTCCTTGTTAGTGGATGTTTACTTCCTTTTATGAGATATTCTTGGAGATTCCAGGATGTCTTAGATTGATTCCTTGGGGATCCTTTTTGATCGACTGTATCTTCAATATATGCTACAAGATATTAGTTTATTAGTTTGTATTTATTAAAACATGAGAATGTGGGGCTAACAATCTCCCCCTTTTTATAATGACAATTAATAAATATCAGTTGACTTCTTTCACGCCCCAAAATCCCATCGGGCCGGACTGGCACCCGAAGTCGAGAAGGCCCGAGAGAACCCGTTCAAATACCTTTACCTTCACTTACATTCACCAAAAATTTGGGCAGCACTTCGTTACATATAGAAGGGTCTAATTCCCTGTATCAGCACAACACGCACAAATATATATGTATATATATAATACTTGGCCGTCGGGGCCACCACATATACAAATATAACATCACTATATAAACTCCCATGACTTGACCCTTCCTTATGTCTACAAAGCCTCTAGGACATATATACATGACATAACTAGGGTCGGGACAAACCCCCGCCCACACATGACTCCTGTACAATAACAAAACATAAGGAACCGACTCGGAAAGCTCCGAAGCAAACTGGAGCTCACCAACAATAGTTGTACGACCTGGCTCCTATCTATGCTGTGAATGAGCTGAAGTACCTGTGCATGCAGCATGAAATGCAGGTCCCCCGTGAGGGACGTCAGTACAAAATATGTACTGAGTATGTAAAGCTGTAGATATTCATATGTGATATGGGGGATCAAGAAAATCATACACATGTGAATAAATCATAATAGAAGTGAACCACACTTCATAAACACTTTTAGGATCATGTACATTATCATTAATCTGAACTGGGTTCTTGGATTCAAACACATTTGTGGAACGGTATATATTCGTTCATTTCATTCTTTATAATTATCATTCGCCATTACCTCCTCCTCCCGAACCTCCAACCACCTAACAATAATCAATACTGTATCGTACTGTGACCATTAGGCTGCCCCCAGTACATATCAACTGGGATCGACCCATGCTAGGCTTATGCCCCTGGGATACCACCCATAAACACATAAATAGGGATCGACCCATGCTAGGCTTATGCCCCTGGGATACCACCCACACGTATATCAAGTAACACACATAAGAGATCTTTCCAATAACTTAGTTCAAAAGCTTTTGAGATTATTACATTAGTGTTCATGCCAATATAGTACCTTTGGAACAACCATACATCAATAGGAATCAAGTAATAGACCTTCTATACAATAGTGATGTAATAAGGACTCATTGGTACATCAACAATGTGTTTCAGAATCATCAATATCACAACAATGAAATAGGAGCATTTTGGTATATCAATGAAACATTTGACACTTTATAGAATGGAAACAACTTCGTTGGTAATGTAGAACAATACATGTTTTTGGACAACCTCAGAATCTTACTTGATGGAACATTGGTGTATTCATACCAAAGAACATCGTTAGAGTATGCTTTACATACCTAGTCGTAGATTCGGATACCAATTCAACACAACTTCCCGCCTTTATAAATCACTTATCTACAATGAAATGTTTGGCATCTAGTATTAGCAACCCAATACCACAATTCTCTTCCATAATTCCATACAACTAATATTTGCAAAACATTCCAAAAACCAACTTGAACAATAGGTTTATGTGTATATATATATATATAATCAATATTTCAATACCACATAATCAATACCACATCATCACACCAAATCCTTTCACAATTCAACGTAATCCAACCATGCACAAGAATGATCCAACATCATTTCCAATCATCTTTCAACAACAATCAAATAACATACTTCTTATGCTCACATGCATATATATATATATATATATACATATCCATATAAATAACACCAACATAATTTACATCCTTACCATAAAATGGCCCTTTTGATTTTGAAGTCCTGTTGGCCCAAATAAGGGGTGCTTCTCGAATCCCTTGAGACGGTGAACACAACTACGGAATCAATTTGGATTTTCTACGGTTGAATCACAAGATAATTGGAGTTGAACTTAGGCTAGGGTTTCCTTATTCTTCAATAATTTGGATAAAAATGATGGATATGAGGCTAAGTGTATGTATATAAAGACCAATTTTCATCCATGAGGTGATGGAAAATGACCATATTGCCCTTAAAATTTTAAGTAAGTTCGAATCTGTCCATGGTGGACTGTTTTAACAGGCTAAAGTAAATCGGCCATAACTCTTTTCTTCGATATCGGATTTGGGTGAAATTGGTATTTTTGGAAATATAATTCAAAGTGCTTTCATTTCATATAAAGTACGCCACCCAGTTCGTCCTGTACAAGGAGTTATGATCGTTTGAAGTTGGCCCTAAAAAACTGTTTTGAGAGGCTGGAGTAAAACGAGTATAACTCCTTACTTGGATGTTGGATTTGGCTGAAACCAATTGTAGTGGAAAGAAGACTCAAAGATCTTTCTTTTGATAGGTGGTATCTCTCCCAGTTAAATATATTGAGGGAGTTATGATCGTTCAAAGTCGACCCAAAAAACTGGCAGGCCTCAGTAGTTTGAATTTCCTGCACATTTACTGTTCATAATTATCCCGGCCGCCGTTTTATAGTTTCGAACGTGCTCGATTATATCCGAAATTTATTTGTTTTTGGAAATCTTTATATCGTTGGAAAGCTTATTCAATAAACTTCGTATGGAACCATCGACGGAAAAATTCCGGTATAAATAAAGTCGATTCCCATACATATATAATCAAACTATACACTTGAAACCATCTCAAAATAATCAATACTCATACTCAAACTCATATATACCTAACATAGGATCAATACATATACTCCGACACATATAACCATGGCTAATGCACATAATTAAGTATGGGGTGTTACAACTTCCCTCCTCTTGCAGTCGATTTGCTCCCCTTTTATTTTTGACTCTTTTAACTTGGAGCAATAGTTGACTGCCATGCTTTTGTAGTCGACTTGCTCCCCCTAACTTAAAAGCACCTCTGATGTTTTTGCTTTCTCCCCCTTTTGGCATAGTAAAAAAAGATCAACATAACACACATACGGGAAAGGAGAAACATCAAGCACATAGCAGATAAACAGTCAAGTTGATTAATAAAAAACAAAATAAAGAAAAATTATGGTAGAAAGTGTTTGAAAAATCATTTTATAACACAAAGAAAAAAGGGAAAGGACCTCCTTTTGAATAGCAGTCATCATTTTAATGCATGGAAATAAAGTAGGTGAGGGTATTGTGTATGTTGTAGCAGAATCGTTCATAGGATTTCTCGAACACAGACTCGAACTTAGCATTAAGAAGTAATAGGTTCTACAATTGCACGTAAAGTGTAAAAATAAACAAGCGTGAATTCAAAATCACATGTACTTGACATTATTGTTGATTGAACCTAATTTGAAGTGATGGTGAGAACCACCTAAGACACTACTACAAGTACAACCTTCGAATCACCTACAAATAGGAAGGCCACACCTAAACTAGCAGATAATAATAATAACAGTGGAAACCGACACTACCCAAGTCCAAAATCTCTCAATCTGGGATAATATCAACAATCATCAACCACGATATGCAATAACAAGAAAACCAATCGAACAAAAATAATAAGATGAGCAATATGATGCAATATACGCTACAATATACATATATTGCCATGTATAGCTAGCTGGGATCCACGAGAGAGTTATGAGGATAATATACCTGAAATTCAAGAGAGGATGAATTTAAAAATTCCTTTGAGTTGACTGACAAGGCTTCACAGTCAACTTACCTGCCGATCAGTATACTTAACAAAAAAGATTAGATTTATGTGAATATGCAAGTAAATAAGTAATTTGAAATAAGAACACAAGGATTTATCCTGGTTTAGAACACCAATATGGTGCCTACTTTTAGTCCCCTAAGGTTTCAATATTTTCTTAGATCTTTTCCAAGTGAAGTCTGAGTAAAAGAGTAGTGAACAAGCTCTGAAGCTTATTTTGATTTTCAGATCTTATGACAGAGGCTCAATCGGTATGACAATGTTGACTTGATATTACTCTTGTGTAACTATTGTAAACTAAGAAGTACAAAGATTTATAGAGACTAAGATTGAGACACACTAAGAATTTCCTTTGAAGTTGTGTGCCTGCTTCATCCTTAAGTTTTTCTTTTATACTCTTCAGCTTCTTTCACTTCTTTTATTCATTAGGAAACCCAAGGGATTTTTCTCAATCAAGAATTTGAATTGATTCCTTGATTGAGAGATGGAAACATATGGTATGTCCTTATTAGATATGTCGATACGTGGTGCAGCCTTCTTTTCACAATCAAACATGTTTATTTCAGATATGTCAATGTAGAGGGTGTGGTCTTTCTTTCTTTTGCTTTTGTCGTGATTGATTTTTTTGCCTTATATTTGGGGATCCAATAAGATTGATGATTGATGATATTTCCCAGTTTAGCATCGATTTCCTTGTTAGTGGATGTTTACTTCCTTTTATGAGATATTCTTGGAGATTCCAGGATGTCTTAGATTGATTCCTTGGGGATCCTTTTTGATCGACTGTATCTTCAATATATGCTACAAGATATTAGTTTATTAGTTTGTATTTATTAAAACATGAGAATGTGGGGCTAACAATCTCCCCCTTTTTTATAATGACAATTAATAAATATCAGTTGACTTCCCTCCTCTTGCAGTCGATTTGCTCCCCCTTTTTTTTTGACTCTTTTAACTTGGAGCAATAGTTGATGGCCATGCTTTTGTGGTCGACTTGATCCCCCTAACTTAAAAGCACCTCTGATGTTTTTGCTTTCTCCCCCTTTTGGCATAATAAAAAAGAGCAACATAACACACATACGGGAAAGGAGAAACATCAAGCACATAGCAGATAAACAGTCAAGTTGATTAATAAAAAACAAAATAAAGAAAAATTATGGTAGACAGTGTTTGAAAAATATTTTATAACACAAAGAAAAAAGGGAAAGGACCTCCTTTTGAATAGCAGTCATCATTTTAATGCATGGAAATAAAGTAGGTGAGGGTATTGTGTATGTTGTAGCAGAATCATTCATAGGATTTCTCGAACACAGACTCGAACTTAGCATTAAGAAGAAATAGGTTCTACACCTCCACGTAAAGTGTAAAAATAAGCAAGCGTGAATTCAAAATCATATGTACTTGACATTATTGTTGATTGAACCTAATTCGAAGTGATGGTGAGAACCACCTAAGACACTAATACAAGTACAACCTTCGAATCACCTACAAATAGGAAGGCCACACCTAAACTAGCAGATAATAATAATAATAACAGTGGAAACCGACACTACCCAAGTCCAAAATCTCTCAATCCGGGATAATATCAACAATCATCAACCACGATATGCAATAACAAGAAAACCAATCGAACAAAAATAATAAGATGAGCAATATGATGCAATATACGCTACAATATACATATATTGCCATGTATAGCTAGCTGGGATCCACGAGAGAGTTATGAGGATAATATACCTGAAATTCAAGAGAGGATGAATTTAAAAATTCCTTTGAGTTGACTGACAAGGCTTCACAGTCAACTTACCTGCAGATCAGTATACTTAACAAAAAAGATTAGATTTATGTGAATATGCAAGTAAATAAGTAATTTGAAATAAGAACACAAGGATTTATCCTGGTTTAGAACACCAATATGGTGCCTACTTTTAGTCCCCTAAGGTTTCAATATTTTCTTAGATCTTTTCCAAGTGAAGTCTGAGTAAAAGAGTAGTGAACAAGCTCTGAAGCTTATTTTGATTTTCAGATCTTATGACAGAGGCTCAATCGGTATGACAATGTTGACTTGATATTACTCTTGTGTAACTATTGTAAACTAAGAAGTACAAAGATTTATAGAGACTAAGATTGAGACACACTAAGAATTTCCTTTGAAGTTGTGTGCCTGCTTCATCCTTAAGTTTTTCTTTTATACTCTTCAGCTTCTTTCACTTCTTTTATTCATTAGGAAACCCAAGGGATTTTTCTCAATCAAGAATTTGAATTGATTCCTTGATTGAGAGATGGAAACATATGGTATGTCCTTATTAGATATGTCGATACGTGGTGCAGCCTTCTTTTCACAATCAAACATGTTTATTTCAGATATGTCAATGTAGAGGGTGTGGTCTTTCTTTCTTTTGCTTTTGTCGTGATTGATTTTTTTGCCTTATATTTGGGGATCCAATAAGATTGATGATTGATGATATTTCCCAGTTTAGCATTGATTTCCTTGTGAGTGGATGTTTACTTCCTTTTATGAGATATTCTTGGAGATTCTAGGATGTCTTAGATTGATTCCTTGGGGATCCTTTTTGATCGACTATATCTTCAATATATGCTACAAGATATTAGTTTATTAGTTTGTATTTATTAAAACATGAGAATGTGGGGCTAACAATCTCCCCCTTTTTTATAATGACAATTAATAAATATCAATTGACTTCCCTCCTCTTGCAGTCGATTTGCTCCCCTTTTATTTTTGACTCTTTTAACTTGGAGCAATAGTTGATGGCCATGCTTTTGTGGTCGACTTGCTCCCCCTAACTTAAAAGCACCTCTGATGTTTTTGCTTTCTCCCCCTTTTGGCATAATAAAAAAAGATCAACATAACACACATACGGGAAAGGAGAAACATCAAGCACATAGCAGATAAACAGTCAAGTTGATTAATAAAAAACAAAATAAAGAAAAATTATGGTAGACAGTGTTTGAAAAATCATTTTATAACACAAAGAAAACAGGAAAGGACCTCCTTTTGAATATTAGTCATCATTTTAATGCATGGAAATAAAGTAGGTGAGGGTATTGTGTATGTTGTAGCAGAATCGTTCATAGGATTTCTCGACATTCTTAGAGAAGGAGGAATAGAAGTTTTAGATAGATATTACAAGGTCGTTATTTGAGGAGTTGGCTCAGACTTAATGGTTTCCACGTGAGTAAATAACTTAGTGAACATCTTAACTCATTTATACTTGAATCCATCAATAGTCATCCCCATCTTGCCTACATCAGTGTTTGTGTTCTTTCCCAGTTGCAGTAGCTTGGAATTAACTCGTGAAGCAACATCAATCCTTCCTCCATACACTTTATTCGATCCTTGAGCTACCTTCAACACAAAAAGCATAGTATTAGAGACTGACTTTCTTTACTTGGGGAGATCTGATTTTTGCTTTGGTCCAGTCCTTTTTGCACCATTCATTATCCACCAAGATATATCCCATACTAGCAAAGGTCTTAGAATCATAAGTGGTAAAAACTTCTACCATTGGGTATGCAGATAGGTCAATGGATGAATACAAGAGGATTCTGGTGATCAGCAGTCCATAAGGTAAGCTAGCAGAGTCATGAGCATCTACAGCACTTTCAAGCATATATTTTCAAAACTAATCACGCTAATTTATCTTGTACTTTTTCACCATATAGTACAAAACAAACACATCACGACATGTAATATTTTTGAGAGATTCATTTCTAGGGATCAATGAGGTAGTGATGATATAAGCCATGATACGGTACTTAAAGTAGAGAGACAAGGTACCAAAGTTGGATGAGATTATGTCAGGGTCAGACACAGCCTTTTTTGGTTCCTTGAAGATGACTTCAAAATCTTTAGGCCAAGAGCTATTCATAAAGGGAATTACCCTAGAGAACTTTGTATCAAAAACTTTTTTCAAACAAAAAATCATTGAGTATGATTCTTGTTCCAATCACAAGAGTTTGAAATTCCCTACTGTCAGGACAAAGGTGGAGATTTTCATAGAACATTTGAACATGGTCCTCATAAACTTCAAGTCCACAAAGGCGGAAAACAAGAGAAATGTCTTGAAATTTTAAAAAGGAACTTACATTGCAATGTGTTTCTTGTAATTGGAAGATATTCACTACTCGACCTGGTATAATTGAGTGGTTTTTGAAGTGGTAGACTTATCTTTTTGTAAGCAGGTCTAAAACTTATGCATGTCTTCTAAAGGAAAAGGATCCACAGGGGTTGAACGAGGTTTTTTGACTGATGAATTAGGACTTGGGGCAGAGTGTGTTTAGTGATAGCTGACTATCAAGAATATGAAGAGGATTTATTAAGAGATTTAAATATGAGGACAGGGTCATGATTATCAAAGTTGAAGTCAGGAAAGGTTTTTGTGATATTAGCCAAGGAACGAGTTTTGGCTATTTGAGAGTGGCAGAATATAGACACGGGTTTTAAAAGGGTAGAGAGGAAAATGGAAAGGTGGGTAGATGAAGCGGAGTGAATGAACTGAGGGGAAGATGAAAATATGTGAATTGAAAAGAGGTGACTACTGAAGTGAAAGGATGGAAAAAGGGTGTTGAGAAGATAAAAGGGTAAAGAGGAGGTAAATGAGGAGAGAAAAAAAGGTGGCATAAAAAGGTAAAAGCAATGATGATGCATATTCAAAAGAGGTTTACCAAAATTAAAAAAATCAAGTCATTAAGATGCAAGAATAATGAAGCTATTAAAACAAATTTTACCAAAAATAAAAATTATAGGTCATGAATGTTAATAATAATACGCCTTTTTTGTAAGAGACAAAATCTTTCTTTTAACAAGGATTTAGTAAAAATGTCTGCCAACTAATTTTTGGAATCAACAAATGTTAGGAAAAATATCTATTTTCTATATGATCTCGAATAAAATAATGTTTAATGTCAATGTGCGTAATCCTAGAATAACACATAGTATATTTAGACAAACTAATAGCATTGGTGTTTTCACACATTATAGGTATAGATTCAAATGACATGTTAAAATCAAGTAATTGATGCATAATCCATAAAATTTGAGTACCACAACTACCAACGGCTATATATTCGGTTTCAGTGGTTGATAGAGCAACTGAAGTTTACTTCTTGCTATGCCATGAAATCAAGGCATCACAAAGAATTTCACATGTTCCATTAGTGATTTTTCTATCATTCTTATCACCTATATAGTCAGCATCTGAATATCCAATTAAGTCAAAATAAGAGGAACCAGGGTACCATAGTCCAATATCCGGTGTTTTGATAAGATATCAAATATTTCTTTTCATGGCAGTTGAATAAGACTATTTGGGAGACGAATGGAACCTTGAACATTTACATATATTAAACATGATGTCTGGTCGACTAGCGGTCAAGTAGAGGAGTGGTCCAATCATTCCTCTGTATGTCTTTTCATTAATATCTTTTTCAGATAAATCTGAATCAAGTCTTGTAGAGGGACTCATTGGAGTTCCATAGGACTTTTTCTTTTCCATACTAAACTTTTTGATAAGTTCCTTTGTATATTTGGCTTGACTGATGAAAATACCTTTGGAAGTTTGCTTGATTTATAATCATAAGAAAAATATGAGCTCTCCCATGACACTCATTTCAAATTCTCCTTTCATCAAATTTGCAAAGCTCGCACACAAGGAAACGTTAGGACTACCAAAGATAATATCATCAACATAAATTTGTACAATGAGTAAATTAGAGTCAAGCTTTTGGGAGAAAAGATTTGTATTAATTTTGACTCTTTGGAAATTATTGTTTAACAAGATAGTACTCAACCTCTCATACGAGGCTTTTAGAGTTGTTTGAGACCGTAGAGTGCTTTTGATAGTTTAAAAGTATGGTTTGGATAAATGGACTTTCAAAATTAGGAGGATGTTTTACAAAGACCTCTTCGTGAATAAACCCATTTAAAAGGGTGCTTTTGATGTCTATTTGATATAGTTTAAAGCATTTAAAGGCAGCATAAGTTAACAAAATTCAAATTGAATCTAACTTAGCTACAAGAACAAAGGTTTCATCATAATCAATACCTTCTTGTTGAGAGTATCCTTGAGCTACTAGTCTGGCCTTATTTCTGATAACCTTACCTTCTTCATTTAATTTATTCCTTTAGACCCATCTGGTTCCAACTACTAAGCAATTCTTGGGTCTTTCAACTAGATTCAGGACTTGATTTTGTTCAAATTGATCTAACTTTTCCTTCATATCCTCAACTTAATATTTTTCCTTGAGGGCTTCATCAATCTTCTTGGGATTGATTTGTGACACAAGAGCAATGGATCCATACTTTCTCAATGAGGCACTTGTCTGCATCTTATCATATGGGTTTCTGGAGATAAATTTATTTGGAAATCTAGCATTGTCTCTCCATTCTCTTGGAACATTTTTTTAGTTGTATCATCAGTAGGAGTCGACTTTAGAGGGGTTGTAGTCGACTCATCATTCGGTACCTCAGGAGTTGTGTTTGCTTTGGCTTCTGATTGTAGATCATTTACCTATTTTTCATCAATACTCAAACTCATAGGAGGGTGGTTAGTTTCACAAAATACAATATGTATAGATTCTTCAACATATAAAGTCATTTTATTATATGCTCTGTAGGCATGACTGGTGGAAGAGTACCCGAGAAAAATACCTTTGTCACTTTGAGGGTTGAATTTTCCTAAGTTACTCTTACCATTGTTGTGGATGAAGTACTTGTATCCAAAAGGATGAAAATAACTAAAATTAGGATTTTTCCCTCTCCACATCTTATAGAGAGTCTTTTTTAGAATAGGTCTGATGTGGTATCTATTGACGATATGACATATCATACTTATTGCCTCTGCCCAAAAGTGATCTGGTAGATTGTGTTCTAGTGGCATGGCTCTAGTAGTTTCCTAAAGAGATTAATTTTTTTGCTCTACCACAGTATTTTGTTAAGAAGACCAAGGTGATGAGAAATTTTAAGAGTACCCGTTCTAAGCATAGTATTCCTCAAAACCTTTGTTTTTAAATTCTTCACCATGATAACTGTGAACATAGGTGATAAAGTGTCCTACTTCTCATAGTACTTTTCTACAATAGATTTCAAAATTTGTGAAAGCCTCACGTTTATGAGAAAGAAAAATTACCTAGGTAAAACGATAATAATCATCAACAATTACAAAAACACATCTTTTTCCACCAATACTCGCAGTCTTGGTGGGGCCAAATAGATCCATGTGGATTATTTAAAGGGGTTTGGTAGTGACAATTTCTTTGACTGTGAATGATGTCCGAGACTGTTTACCTAAATAGAAAGTATCATAGATGTGATCCTTCTTAAACTTGAGTTTTGGAAAACCTTTCACCAGTTCAAGTCTTGAGAGTTTTTCAATGACATGTATGCTAGCATGCCCAAGATTTTTATGCTAAAACCAAGTTTCATTGATTTGTACTATAAAGCAAGTTAGAGTAGTAAAATTAGGATTATTTAGAACATAAATATTATCAACATGTTCACCAATAAGAGAAATATCTCCTTTTTCATGTTTGATGGAGCAGCTTTTGGCTTTGAAGGAGACTCCAAATCCTGCATCACACAGTTGACTGATACTGATCAATTTATGTTTTAGTCGTTCTATGAGATACACTTCAATGAGTTTGCATGAGGAGTTGAGTTTTACTGGGCCAACTCCAATGACACCACCTTTAGCGTTATAACCAAATCTGATTGATCCTTCTTCTATTTTATTTAGAGAAAAAAAAAACCTATTTTTCCTTTCAATCATATGCCTGGAACATTTTCTATCGATGACCCACATTTCTTTCTTATAGATTTTGTGGATGTGTTCTTCGCTTGATTAACCTTTTACTATGAAACACATATTGGTTGCTTCTGTTTCTTCCTCAGTTTTATCTTCATCACTCTAAGCCCCAAAGTTTTTGTTTCTTCTAGATGATCTTCTTTTTAATTCTGGACAGTTTTGCTTAAAATGACCTGGCTTTCACTGTAATAGCACTAATCATCATTCCTTGTCTATTTATTGTTTTTGACTCCTTAGGGTCTCTGCTGTCTTTTTTTCAAGATCTTCCTTACTCTGCGATTTATAAGAGCCATTCCTTTACTATGGCCTTTTCTGAGAATTCTTCTTCTCCAGTTTTTATAGCAATGAAAGCCACTAGTTTCTTCTTTTCTTTCTTGTCATACTTGCTGATATAATGTTGCTAATAGGTAATGAGATTATCACGTAATTCATTGTATATCATATTATGGAGGTTCCCGTCTTTTGGAATGGCAGATTTGGTTTCCCATACTTTGGGAAGGTTTTTAACAAGCTTTTGGATGTGCACGCTGTATGGATAGATCATTCCCAATGATTTTATCTCACATATAATTTTTCTAAATCTAGAAAACATTGATTCCACACTTTCATTTTCTTCCATTTTGAAAAGATCGTACTTATTGACCAGAGTACTGATTTTTGCCTTTTTGACTTTGGTGGTCATTTCATAGGTTACTTCTATTTTGTCCCAAATCTCTTTTTTAGTTTCACAGGTTGATATTTTGTCATTTTCTTCTCCGGTTACTGCAGAAAGAAGTAAACTTATAGCTTTTGCATGAGTTTGAATTACCTCTTGTTGTTCTTTGGTGACATCAAAGTTTTTTAGGTCCTCTACGTCAGTACTGCTTGATTCCTTATCCCTGTCCTTCTGTATTTCTTTGAGTACCGGAATAGGATTTTTTCCCTTTTTAATGACAACCCATGCTTAGAAGTCATTTGATTAAATGAAGATTCTGAATCTATTCTTCCAATAGGAGTAGTGTTGTCCATTAAAATATAGTGGTCTTGTAGAAGAGTAATCGTCTTGAAGGAGAGGTCCTGGAATTTGATAATTTTCCATTTGATCTTTACTCACGTGCGGTTAAGCAACACTGTTGGTGAGAACTGCTCTGATACCAATTGAAATTCGATAGGAGGGGTGAATTAAAAAATTCCTTTGAGTCGACTGATAAGTCTTCACAACTGACTTACCTGCAGATCAGTATACTTAACAAAATAGATTAAATTTAAGTGAATAAGCAAGTAAATAAGTAAATTAAAATAAGAACATAAAGATTTATTCTGGTTTAGAACACCAATGTTGTGCCTACTTCCAGTCCCCTTGGGTTTCAAAGTTTCCTTAAATCTTTACAAAGTGAAGTTTGAGTACAAGGGTAGTGAACAAATTCTGAAGCTTATTTTGATTGTTAGATCTTGTGACACGGCCTCAATTGGTATGACTAAGTAGACTCAATCTTTTTCTTGGGTAAATATTGTAAATTAAGAAGTACAAAGATTTATGGACACCAAGATTGAGACACACTAAGAATTTCCTTTGAAGTTGAATGCCTATTTCGTCCTTCAGTCTTTTTTTTATACTCTTTAGTTCTTTTGGCTTCTTTTTTCATAATGAAACCCAAGGAATTTCTTCTCAATCAAGAATTTAAATTGATTCCTTGATTGAGGTATGGAACCATATGGTATATCCTTATTAGATATGTCCATATGTGGTGCAGCCATCTTTTCACTGCCATGCATGTCCATATCAGATATCTCTTTTTTTCCTTTTTCTTTTGTTATGATTAATTCATCTGCCTTATATTTGGGATATAATAAGATCCATGATTAATGTTATTTCCAAGTTCAATGTCGGCTTCCTTGTAAGTGGATGCTTGCTTCCGTTTGTAAGATAGTCTTGGAGATTTTAGGATGTCTTATATTGATTCCTTAGGGATCCTTTTTGATCGGCTGTATCTTCCATGTATCCTGCAAGATATAAGTTTATTATTTTATCTTTATTAAAACATGAGAATGTGGGGATAACAATACACACCCAAAATAATTGTTCATCGAACATGCAAATATGCACAAACATTTCCCATTGGGTCAAATGAAATAATTTTTCATCAGGCATGTAAGTCATAAATCAGTAAAATTCGCCTGATACTTTTCCATCAGACATGTAAGTCATTTCAAATGAACTTTCTCAAAATATCTTTGTTCAAATGAACTTTCTCAAAATATATTTGTTCAAATGAACAACACAAATATCTCAAATCCGACACACAAGGTCATACTAAACTTAACAACAGTTACTATAAGCCCAAAAATCATCAGTCTAGTTCAAATGATTCAAATCTCACTCATATGAGATTTACCATCACTATCAATACCTATCAAGTCTGATAAAATAGCTAATCCACTCTACACACTATAATTCAACAATGAAGAATAGAGGAAAACATCTAAAACTAGTCAATAATATCATTTTTAGCTCTTTCTATACATTGGTACCCGCATAGATGCTCTTAATCTCATCTAAATGAAATCCTTCTTCCCCATTACTTACTGTAATAACACTTAATCATTTTATTTTTATGTTTTAGTTGTCATTTTTCAATCAATATTTGACACAGAAGTTAGTATCACAGAATACTAACAATAAAGGCTTTATCTTAATTTACAATTTTTCTAGTTAACGATGAAGTTTTTATATTCTTCAAATTGTTAACTGTATATTCTTCAAATTGTTAAATGAATGAACTTTAAATCCTGACGAAGTTTTTATATTCTTCAAATCAAAAAAAAAGATTCAAATGAAGTAGAAAATCACAAGGGTTTAATTTCCAGAAACTAAATACAGATTAAACAAATATATAAATAATTTTGTTAAGATTGTTATTTAAATTTGTAAATAATAAAATATAACTAGTAAAATAGTGTTCAAACTATTTTTGAACCACAATACTTAGTGAACACAGTATTCCTTGTGGGATACGACCCCAACCTATTTAGGTTATATATTTGATAATTATCGCTTACTCTCTCATAAGAGATGTGTAATTTGGGCATATCAAATTTTGGCGTCGTTGTCGGGGAATACGATTGTCAATTAAGTTTGTGATTGTTAATTGACTTTTGGTCAAGTTTCTCAAATTTTACTTTTATTTGTTAGTTTTGGTTCATTACAGGCTCATTGTTGTTTATTCCATGCACCAGAAGTATAGGAGAACCATTATTACCCTTCACTCCTAAACTGCATCTAATTGACAGAATGGAAGAACAATAAGAAGCTGATAGACTAGCCGACTTGGCTAGAGCATAGATCAATCAGCAAAATGACGGGAAACCAGATCGTGACCCTAATACTGATGATGATCTAATTAACCCAACAAACAGGAGGCATGCGGAGAATGTAGAGGTGTTTGTAAATAGAAATCGGGCAGCTAGAGAGAGAGCAAACTGCCGACCTACTGTGTAATTTAATCTTGATGATGAGGATGACGACTTGGATGAAGTTGGTGCTACTGAAGTTATTATTCCACCCCACTGGAACCTAGGGTGAAGTTCAACATAACCAGCACCATGATACAACTACTTAATCTTAAGGGGTTGTTTAGAGGACTTCCAAGGGATGACCCAAATATGCACTTGGATAACCCTGGTGTTGGCCAAAATGCAATTCATCTTCGGTTGTTTCCATTTTCTCTGTATGGGGAGGCAACGATGTAGTTGAATGAGTTGGCCCCCGATTCTATAACAAACTGGAGGCAATTGAAAGGAGCTTTCCTAGAAAAAATCTTTCCACCCTCCAGGATGTTACAGTTGAGGGATGAAATTAGCAATTTTAGATAATTGCCAAATTAGGCACTGCATGAAACCTGGATGTGCTTCAAGAAAAGTTGACACAGTATCCCAACCACAAGATGACTGACGACCATTTAATAAGGACTTTCTATAGAGCCTTGAACTCTATAACAAACCAACCTTTGACAATGCAGCAGGAGGAGAATTCATGGAGCTTATATTCAATGAGGCTGAAAATATATTAGAGCGGTTGACTAAGACAAGTAGATCTTGGCATACCAGGGATTCTGTGTAGCGAGCCCTACCATGTATAGTGGTATGTCGGTAGAGCAACATCAGAAAGAGAAGAAGTGTGACCAAGATATGGCACACATGAAAGCATAGATGGATCTGCTTACTAAACACTTATTGTTTGGGAAGACTAAGAAGGTAAAAGTTGTGGGGTCACAAGGCAGATCTAATTCTTCTGAGAAGGAGGCAAACTATCTAAATAATCTGGGGGTTTTTGAGGTAATATCCAAGGAAATTAAGGTCAAAACTATTATAACAAAGCTGGTTATAAGGATAAATATCAAAGGAGTGAGAAGAATAAAAAATAATAGAAGAGGACTGTATATACCTCTTGGAAGTCGAGATAATGCTCCGAAAAGCTTAAGTAAAATATCCATGGAGAACATAATGGAGAAACTATTAAAACAAGTTGAGGCAAGAAATACTAGGGTGACCACGATGAAGAGTGATCTATCTTTCATGAGTTATCTAGTAAATTCACATTCAACTTCTATCAAATAGTTAGAACAGTAGATGATTCAGCTCTCAACAACACTGAATTAGAGGAAGCGCGGTACATTACCGAGTAATACAGTTTAGAATCTTTAAAATAATGACTTGTGCATGGCAGTTAGCACTCAGAGTGGTAAAGTATTATCGGGCCCTTCTGTGGGCAAACTTGTAGTTGAAGATGTGATTAAAGAGAATGTTAAAAATAAAGAAGGCTAGCTAGTAGAGTCAGAAAAACTGGATGATAGTAGTATTCCCTCTAACCATCAGAAGGTTGATGAGTTAGAAAAATAAAAAGAAAATGAGAAGGACGCAGTGGTTTCCACTCTCCCAAAACCACCGCTGCCCTTTCCTAATAGACTGAAGAAGAAAGCTGATGATACCAAGTTTAGCAAATTCATGGCAATGCTGAAGCAGCTGACAGTGAATGTGCCTTTAGTGGAGGCACTTGAGCAGATGCTTGGATATGCTAAGTTTTTTACAGAACTTGTGACAAAGAAGAGAATAATAAGCTATGAACCGGTGGATAACCTCCACCATTATGGCACCATTTTAACAAGATCTCTGGTGCAAAAAAAAGCAGACCCAGGAGCATTTACCATTCCTTATACTATCGGGTCTCTTGACTTTGCTAAAGCTTTATGTGACTTGGGAGCAAGTATTAACCTGATGTCTCTTGCTATTTATAAGAGTTGGGTTTGGGGGATCCTATACCCATAAATATGCACTAGTGATGGCGGACAGGTCAGTAAAGTTGTCAGTTGATATTTTGTATGATGTTCCAGTGAAGGTGGCCAGCTTCATATTTCCCGTGGATTTTGTTATTCTAGATTGTGAGGTAGATTTAGAGGTGCCCATAATCTTGGGTTGACCTTTCCTTGCAACTAAAAGCGTACTTATTGATTTGATAGCTAATGAGCTCTTATCCATGCTTAATGTTGAAGTAGTTCAGTTTGATATGTGTCAATCTATGAAGCAGCACAAGAAAATAAGTGTGTTCTCTATTGTGGATGTATATTACTAGGATGAGTAAGAAGTATTGATAGAGGAGAAATTTGTTGTTGAGACTTTGGCTACAATTTTGATGAATTTCGATAGCAAAGGCATTAAAGAGTACGAGGAGACTGTATGTGCCTTAACGTAAATAGGATCATATTCTTATGCGCCCAAGAAGATGGATCTAGATCTTAAAAATCGCCCAACACCATCGGCAAAACCATCTATTGAAGAGCCATCGGTGTTGAAGTTGAAGGAATTGCTAGACCATCTATGATCTGTTTTTCTAGGCAGTGAAAATACTTTATTAGTGATATTTCAACATATCTGAGGGAACAGCAAGTGGAGGCACTCATCTCAGTGCTCCGCAGGTATAAAAGGGTGATAGGCTAGACTATTGCGGATATTATTGGCATTTTTCTAGGTATTTGCACACACAAAATTCAACTTGAGAGAGATTGCACTCTTATTATTGAGCACAAATGCCATCTTAACCCACCTACACAAAAGGTGGTGAAGAAGAAGATCATCAAATAGATTAACGCAGGAGTTGTATACCCTATTTTCGATAGTAAGTAGGTAAGCCCTGTCTAATGTGTGCCTAAGAAAGGGGGCATAACTGTTGTAGCGAATGAGAAAAATGAGTTAATCCCACTCAGACCTATGACTGGGTAGAGAGTTTGTATGGACTATTGTAAACTCAACTCATGAACTTTGAAGGACCACTTCCCAATGCCTTTTATGGATCAGATGCTTGATCGATTTGCGGAAAGAGGTTGGTATTATTTCCTGAATGGGTATTCGGGCTAAAACCAGATTTCTATAGTCCTAGAGGATCACGAGAAGATAATATTTACTTGTTCGTATAGTACTTTTGCTTTCAAGAGGATGCCATTTGTTTTGTGTAATGTACCGTTACCTTCCAACGGTGAATGATGTCTATCTTTTTTCGACATGGTTGAAGAAACCTTAGAGGTTTTTATGGATGATTTATTAGTAGTAGGTGATTCTTTTGAGCTTTGTTAAGTGAATCTGAGTAGAGCTTTGCAGCGGTGCGAGGAATTTAATCTTGTGCTTATTTGGGAGAAATGCCACTTTATGGTAAAGGAGGGCATTGTCGTTGGTCACAAAATTTTATCCAAGAGGATTGAGGTCAACCGAGCTAAGGTTGAGGTTATTAAGAAGATACCACCTCCTATTTCATTAAAGGTAGTGCATAGTTTCCTTGGTCAAGCTAACTTTTATCAGCGATTCATAAAAGACTTCCCAAAAATTACAAACCCACATTGCAAACTTTTAAAGAAGAAAGCCAAGTTTATATTTGATGATGATTGATTGAAGTCATTTTTATGCCTTAAAGGGAAATTGGTTGATGCTCCTATTATTGTTGCCCCAAATTGGCCAAAGCCATTAGAGATCATGTGCGATGCAAGTGGAGTGGCGTTTGGGGTTGTACTTGGCCAAAAGAGGGACAAGTTGTTTCATCCCATCTATTATGTAAGCAAGGCCTTAAATGGAGCTCAGAGGAACTACACTGTTACTGAATAGGAGCTCCTTGTAGTTGTTTATGCCTTTGAGATGTTTTGGGCTTACCTATTGGGAACAAGGTGGTAGTTCACACAGACCACGTCATCTTGAGATATTTGATAGCTAAGAAGGATGCTAAGCCGGGATTAATTAGATGGGTATTTCTTATCTAAGAATTTAACTTCGAGGTCAAAGATCGGAAGGGCTGCGAGAATTAAGTCGCGGACCACTTGTTCAGACTGGAGAGAGGTCAAGCACTCAAGGACGAGCTAGAAATTGATGACGCATTCATAGATAAAGAAATCTTGGCTGTTGTGCTAAAAAGAGTGCCTTGGTATGCAGACTTTGCAAACTATGTGGTGAGCGAGGTTATTTCGAAGAACCTTTCTTTTCATCAAAGAAAGAAGTTTCTTCACGATATTACACACTACTTCTAGGATAAGCCATATTTGTTTCGGCATTGTACAGATAATATTTTAAGGAGGTGTATCCCAGAAGTGAACATGCTGAATATTTTGGAAGCTTGTCGTGCCTCTCTGTTTGGAGGTCACCATGCAGGCGACTGGACTGTTAGGAAAGTGTTGCAAAGTGGCTACTATTGACCGAATTTATTCAAATATGCTTATGAGTTCGTGCAGAGATATGACCAATGCTAAAGACAAGGGACAATATCAAAGCACCATAAGATGCCTTTGACAAAAATGATGGAGGTGGAGTTGTTTGACATTTGGGGCATCGACTTCATGGGACCCTTCGTGAGCTCATATGGGATGAATTACATTTTGGTTGCCGTTGTTTATGTATCTAAATGGGTTGAGGTTGTTTCCTTGGCCGATAATGAAGGGAAGAGAGTTGTTTCATTTCTTAAAAGGAATATATTTTCTCATTTTGGTGTGCCACACACCATTATAAGCGGGGTCAGGTCATATTTTTGCAACCGAGTATTTAGGGCGGCTTTGGAAAAGTATGGTGTTAAGCATCACAAGGTGGCAACCCTATACCACTCATAAACTAGTGGGCAGGTGGAGATTTCGGATAGAGAGATCAAAGCCATTCTTGCTAAAACGGTGAATGCAAGTAGACATAATTGGTCTATGAAGCTTGATGATGCCTTATGGGCATATAGAATAGCTTTCAAAACACCTATCGGCATGTCACCATACCAATTGGTTTATGGAAAGGCATGTCATTTGCCGATTGAATTGGAGCAAAGGACCCCCTGAGTTAGAATCCTTAACTCGTACCAAATGATAAAGACATCCCTTGGAAATCAACTTCTGGCCTCTAGGATATGATATGAATCTTATCTTAGGCACCAGAGAACACCTTTCCCACTCAATGACTGGCTCATTAGGAAATTTAAGCATGACCTTATAGGTTCGGCAATCTACGAAGGCAAAGCACAAATGCAACTTATTCATCACTAATATGATATCAAAATTAACTATGTTTAATGTTATTAGATCTACCAGAGTTTCTTACCACCAACAGATATAACACAACCTCTATAGACCCTTTTAGCAATCATAGAGTCACCCACTGGGGTTGAAACAAAAAAGGGATCGGGGATAAACTTGATACTAAAACCTAAAAAGTACAACCACAAATGGGGTCACACAAGAAAGAGTAGACCCTGGATCAAGCAAGCAATACACATCACGAGAAAAGAGTCATAATACCCAGTGACAACATCGGGTGATGTCTCCAAGTCCTGGCAGGTAGTAAGGGCATACAAGCAATTTCGACCAGTGCTGATACTAGAAGCAGAAATGGAACCCTTTGGTGTAGGAGTTGATAAAGTGGCAACAGGAATCTTATTTGCCCCTGAAACAACCGTAGAAGGACAATCCCTTTGAAAGTGACTAATATAACCACATTTAAAACACATGTTCCTCCCTTCTTCACAAAACCCACGGTGTACCTGCCCGCAGAATCTATAAAAAGGATATAATGGAGCGGACTGAGCCCCACCAGCCTAAGATTGGGCACCTATTCCCTAAACCCGATATCATGCGGAGAACGAAGATCACCCGACGACTTTGAATAAGGAGCACTAGCCATAAAGTAAGAACTATAACTCCCCAACTTCTTCTTAGACTGCATTTCACTATTTCTACCACTCTATTGTTGACCTCCACCCTGATCGGAAAATCTGAACTCCTTATTCAGCCTTTCCCCTATCTCTGCCTACTTATTCTTCTCTTTCTCAACCTGTTGCATATACACAACCAATCTGGAGATGTCTATATCATGATAACCCAAAAGCAAATTTCCTCATGCTAGACACTAACTCAGAAGCATATCGGGATATTTGATGGAATTTCAAGGCATATTCCTTAACTGTCATCCTGCCTTGCTTTAGATTAATGAGCTCTTCCGCTTTTAACTCCCTTATCTCCTGAGGAAAAAAGTAGTCCAGAAAATACTAAAGAAATCATCCTATGGTGTGGATTTGATATCATTTTCACTGTTCATATTTCTCATACCATTGGTATGCTACATCCTTCAACTAATAGGTTGTGAATTCTATACCTCCCACATTAGTAGCATGCATAAACCAGAAGATCTTCTCTATCTTATCAAAAAAAACTTGAGGATCCTCCTTAACCTAAACACCGGTGAACACATGATGACTTAACCTCACAAACTGGCCAACCCTTGTGGCCTTAAAAGATGGAGTAACATAATCTACACGCTCAAACTAAGAAGCTACCAACTGAAACAACATATGAATAGACTAAAATAATTCTATATTTAACACATTATCATGAAGATCTCGAGGAGGACTAGAGGGGATCGATGGAACTCCTAGAGAGCAATTAAGAACTGGAACCCTAGACTGGGTTTGTACCCCATAAGCAGGGTGTGTGCCATCATCATTGTCCTCAAGTTGGACAGAAGAGTTTCCATGAGCTTCAAATCATTTAGGAGACATGATCTGAAAAAGCAAACAAATGAGAATTAGAGATACTCAAGATCTTAGACTCTATAGCTTGAAACAAAATAATAAGTAGAAATATTCCTAAATATCTCATAGCTTTATCCTTATAAGTATGGCATGATACACACCCATAAATGAGACTCTACTTGACATGGCTTTATTGGACACCCAATGACACCAAACCTATGCTCTAATCCATCTTTTTCATGACCCAAACCAGGACCTCGACGTGACAGGTATCTAAAGTCCCATGTATACCAAAGATCACCCCTTGTACCTAACCAAACCAAACACACCACACCCCAATATTGGTTGAATTTCTAGCATATAACAAGATAGCATACAATAGTCTAAAAAAGTTTAAATACATGTCCATAACCAACCTCCAACGATCGGTCAGCTAGCCGACCGATACCACCCAATAGCCACAGTAGTCCAAACAAAGCCTTCTAAACTACGATCCAAAACTAAATATTAATAAAGTATCGGGAAATGCTCCGACAATAGCCAAAAACCAAATCAAAAAGTATAGTCAGAATGTAATGGAAACCATTATCATGAATAGGGACTTCCAAAGTATGAAATATCATCACTTTAATCTGACTCGCTAGCTAATCCCAAATCCAAGTCACTGACTAAGAGAAGTAGAAGTATGACCAGTTCTTTCATCGCGTGGAGATACAACATTCGAAGATGGTTAGCAGGGTGAACGCTAGCAGAAAACTCAAGGATAAGGATAACATAAAGATATAGTCAACAATTTAAAATCATTCAAAACCAATGCATATAATCAAATTCATAAATATATATATATATATCACATGTAGGGATAGGGAACAAGGCTTAATATGCTTTTCAAAACCTTAGATTAGATTGTGTAGCTCAACCGTTATATAATAGTACCCACGGGCTATATGAGCCCCAACTCTCACCCCTAATTGGGCCCCAGTGCGTGTAGCCATATGAACCAGAGAATAATCTCATATATATGCACATGGGGACTCGAACCCTCTAATATTAAACAAAGTGACTTAAGTATTCGATCATATAGTGATTTACAAGGGACTCAAACCTCCCTAATCATGAAATAATAATAAGGGGGACTCTAACCTCTCTGGTCATGTTTATCCTCGCACCGGCAAATACAATTTCCAGTATTGGTCACTTGGACCTCCACCTTCACGACTCAGCTACACAACCTTTATTATAGACCAATTACAATAAGTATCACACATTTCCCATTCATTTAAATACATTTCACATTAAGGCATACATTATTAGTATCGTCATACTACACTTACAAGGTAACACATCATGCCAAAATAATTTCCATTAACTTGGGAAAAATAACTCCCTTTGTTCATTCATACACATTAGGGAACACTGACTCCCTTTTTTCATTAAATCATACCATTGTACTTCAAATACCTTTTTATATCATGCAACAGTTCAAGACTAGTTCAATTTTACAAATTCTGATAGTTCTCATAACTAAAACCAATTTCACATTATGTGGTTAGGGTTATAACCACTTCAAAAGCCACAAGTTTGGAAAAACTATAATTACCTAGTTTATTCACCATACCCATACATCTATAAGTTCAAAACTATATCTAAAGCATAGAAATCACCAATAAATCATGAGAAACTTTGTTCAATTCATAAATATTCAAAAAAAACCTTTATTTCAAAACCATTAAAATAATCTCATGATCAATACTTTAATTCACATGCTTTTATAAAATTAATAATGAGGTAAGAGTGACATGCCAATAATAGTAAAACGTACTGAGAGAAATCACCCTTGGGAACTCTAATTGATCAACCTTTTGAAAACCCTAAGTGTTCTTAATCTTGAGGATTTGGGAGTATTTGAGGAGTTACTTAGATGTTTTTGAGAGATAGTGACACACTAAAAGAGGTTATAAGTTGTGAGTTTCTATTTGGTTCAGAGGAAAATGTCTAGAATGCCCTCAACTTAAAAGTTGAAAAGCGCCACCTTTGATTACGAGTCAACCCCTTGACTCATAACTACTCATTATAACTCGTCACTACTAGTTGTAACCAAGGAAGTACCAATATACCACTCTACAGTATTATATTACGACTCAATGGCACCAATCATAATGGGACCCTACGACTCGTAGGGTCCAGTCGTACTCAAACAGAACTGATTATGGCACCAATCATAATGGGACAGTGTTATATTACGACTCAATGGCACCAATCATAATGGGACATATATTGGATACCCTACGATTACATCTAACTACTCATAACAACTGATTATGGATCTTAGTGAGCCACTCATACTCAGAGAAAAATCAAGTCCCAAACTCAGTGGTTTGATTATGACCCATCAAGACACCCTACGACTCATGGGGTCTAGTCGTTTCCAAGATAGTGAGCTCAAAGCTCAGTAAATTTTCAAGGGCCAAAATCTGGGGTGTTTCAAAACATTATCATAGTTTTGTTGCTTAATCATAGTATTAACATGTTGAATCTTAATAATAGCAGTATTATTTTCATGTAATTTTGCAAATGCAACAAAATAAGTTATTTTATCATTCTTTTTAGATTAAAAAAATGTTGAGGAGGAAATACTGACTTGGTGATTTCACCATTACTTAACTTATAATCTCTTTCCAATATGAAAATATAACTATGAACATATCTTTCCATAAATTTGGGAACAAAAGCAGTTATTTTATTATGACTAGAAAGATTTTTATAAAATACTTTCTAAAATAAAATTTTCTCTTCTTTATTAAAATTTTGAAAAAATCATTTTCTAAAAAGTTCCCACTTGAATTTAAATAACTCATTTGAGATTCTTTTTCTTGACAGTGATTTCGGACTAAAATTAATTTTATTTTGATTCATTTTAAACCTGTAGGAAAATTAATTTCGAACTCAATTGGGTTCAAGGTAGAAAAAATATTAGTTATATAATCCCTATCCAGTCTAATATTTCTAAGTCTATTATTTTTACTAATTTGAAAAGTAGAAGCTCTAGATGGAGAATTTATTATATAATCAATTAGAGAGATATAAGAAGAATGCAATATTAAGATTATTAGCTCTATTTATTAAAGGTGTGAAATTCCAAAATCAGATTTTAATAGTACCATTTATGGTTTGTTTAACCTCCGTGACTTCACTATTCAAATTATTTTGAGGAGGGATAGCTTCCTTAAAAATTCATTCTCTAGTAAAATTAATTTCACCGTATTTAATAGGTCTCCTAGTAATAACTTTTGATCTACCAAAATTAGTTTCTATTAAAATAGTTTCATTTTTTAAATCTATAATTTTACACATAGGATTTAAAGTATATAAAGGTTTATGATAAATTATATAAACATATACCTATAACTTCAGTTCTTGACATATAATTATAACCATGTAGTTTAATACTTGATGCCAAACCATTTAGAGAATTCTCCTCATTCAAAAATATTTATAAATTAGGATAAGCATTAAGATATATAGGACGATAGTCTAAATTTATTTGTACAATTCTTATAAGACTTTTTTGTTTTGATTTCTTTCATCTCTTAGAGCAGCTATAAAACTTTCAGGCAAATCTCTTAAAGTAATGGTTTAAATACAACTTGTAATAAACCAATATAAATAAATCCATGAGTTTCCTTATAAGGAGCCAAATCATTTTTGGATAATAATCTATAACTAGCATAATCATCATCAACATTAAAAGTTTCTTGAGTTGTTTTAACAACTTGTTTAAAAACCAATTTTTCAAAAAAAAATTATTTGATAAATAAGTTTGGGTTGGACTTTAGAAATTGTCTATATGTGTAACACCCCATAGTTGTAAAGCTCTATTAATGTATTTAAAATAACCTTTAGGACCCCCCATAGTGATGTAGACCATGTGTAGACATTATGAGAGGTATTGGGGTATTTTATGACATCAAAACTTAGTGTGAATCACAAGATGGGACCTATACGATGCTTGTGCATCGGATTACCATTGCCTACCACCACTAGAAAGGCTAGGCGATGGGCTACGCACCACCCACCTAGGAGTTAGGTGATGGGCAAGGCACCACATACGTAGTGGCTATGCCATGGGCAAGGCGTCGCCCACCTTATATCTAGGCCATGGGCTGGGCACCGCATGGACAATGCATTGCAGCGTAGGCGATCTATTTTTGTGTTATTTTAAGGGCAATAAGGTCCTTTTACGTTCCATAACCGTTCCTAAACATCTATATACGAAATTAAAGCCCTTTTTACACGTTATTTCACTAATAAATCCCTAGTTCATCTTTCTCAAACATAAAAAGAGAAAACAACCTAAGGTTTGAACCTCCAAGCTTACAAGGTCAACTTCTTCACATTTCTTCGTCGCTAAGGTATGTGGGACTATCCTAAAATTCATGGGCATAGATTTTATCATTTTATCAAGTTTAAAGATATAAAGTTATGTTTAAGAAAAAGGTTTTCTTGATATCATTTTGAATAGCATGTATCAAGGATTTATTTTGATGAAAGTATATATTTGTCTTGAAATCCTTTCAAAGAATTGAATTATAACCATGTATATATATGTGTGTGATAACGCTCAATCTACAGCTCTCGTGGGAGTGTAAAGCGGTCGTTAGCAAATATAGAACCCAACCTGGGTTGGGTGTCGATCCCACAGGGAATAGCTTGGTCAACAAGTAAGCAAAATTAATAGACTTTTGGTGCGAGTCTCGTAAGAAGGGGGGAATTGTAATATGAAACCAAAGTAATGAAATAAAAGCTGAAAATAGCAAAGTAAAAAGAGAGTATTTCGTAGGTTGTGAAACAATGAGAATTGAAGCGTTGGGGTTATGTCCACCTTCTGAGGTATACGTCTCTATCGGCTATGAGTGTGTAGAGTCTTGACATGCAATTGCTTACAGAGAATTGTAGTCGATGGTAAATCCAAGCGTCTCGCGACCTAAACAAGGACTATTTCACTTTAACTCTCGCGAGCTTAAAGTGTGTCTAACGGTACGAATTCTCCAAGAGGTTAGTCCAGTTACGGCACTAGCTTTTTAATAGGAAAGGGTGTCCTACTACCTTGACATTATCTCTTTTCCAGACAAATAACCTTTCTCGCGAACAAGTTAAATGTTAGACTGGCGTATTCTTGCATTTGCAACCGCAAAGAATGTAGATTAAGATGAAGAGAATAATGATATAAGCAATATACGTGTCTTGAACTCACAAACTCACAGCAATAGATAGTATCTCATTCGGCTTCCATAACCCCAACAGAGAAGTTTAGTTACCCATGAGTGCGAAGGAGATCACGATTTGCATTGTTATTGTTGAGTAATGGCGTGTGGATTAGGTGATAGGCGTGTGGCGTGATTCCTTAGCAAGTAACAATTCTCTTGTTATGGAATTTAAGAATAGAATTAATGGAAAGATTAGAAGAGTTGTAATTGAGAAGTAGAATGTGTCTCTCCACTAAGGGAGGACTTGCCTCTCCACTAAGGGAGGACTTGATTAAAAATCTCTAGCATGATAGGGTATTTATAATACTCCTATCCTACTCCTACAATGCTAATGAAATAAATAACCAAATCTTACTAAACTAAGGAAATACTTAACCCATTTGTACTAGGTTAATGTAACATTCTCCTAATCCAAATAAACTAATGAAATACATAACCCAATTGTACTAGGTTAATGTATCATTGTCAAAATCCAGCTTTGTATCTGTAAGTCCCCAAAGTCTTCAGAAATGTTGTTTTAGCCCGGGACAGATTTTCCATGCAGCAGTTTTGGTCCTTAGGCGTGTAGACTTCCTTCCTTTCCTTTGTGAGCTTTCTTTTGCGTCAAGTAAGCCATAAAATGTTGTATTTACAGGAAAAAGGACTAAAAGTGCATGAAATATATAATTTGTTCTCAAAACTAGGCTAAAATATGGGCAAAATATATTAATATAGGCGTGTAAATTCGCCTATGATCAACACCCCACACTTGCAGCTTTGTTCGTCCTCGAACAAAATATCATGTCCTTCTAAGCATCAACTTAGGGTTTTTACAGCAACAACACAAAACATTCTTCAAGACAAGCACAAAAATTATCAACAAAGAGTAGCTTCCCGATTATATGTAGAAACAGTTTAACCTCTAGCGTAGACTAGTGATGGTGATCAACTCGCATGCAAACGTTAAGGTACATAGAATCATATACAACTATCCAAAGCTCATCAACCATGTGTGTCTCACAATATAGTACCCATAATTACTCACAAATATAGCATATTTTTCAAACATGGGTATCAAAATGTCCTTGCTCTCACTCTCACAAAGAATTCATATGTAGCAACTGATGACCATAGGCTTTCCCTTAATGTAGTACTCTACTAAATGTCAGAATGCTAAGCTTAGGATCAAGTAGGTCTTTTGATGGTTGTAATGTAGGCTAAGGGATGGGTAGGATCAGCTATTTTGGCCAGAAATAGTGACTAAGTTCCTAAGCACTTTAATACATCACATTATATCATTGACACTTTTTTCTTTCAACCTTTCTTTATTTTATTCTTCCACCCTTGTTCTCATCTTTTGTTTTTCAATTTTAAGCACAACTCACTTTTCAGCTTTCTTTTCCTTTTTCTTTTCACAACATACCTCTTATGATAGCACTTTCTTTTTCATAACACATTCAAGCACCATTACAATTTAAAGCATCATACTCACCCAATTTCCTCTTATGTTGTCACATGACTTTTTTTTAATTTAAAGCACTTAGGAATTTAGATCAAATTACGGTCTTGAAAAAAATGGATTAGGCTTACATACGAGGTTGTCAAAGAAATAGGCTACAGGCTCAAAAGGGTTTGACTAGGATGATGTCCATGGGTAGGTAAAACGGAAGGTAAACAAATATAGGTTGACAAAGAAATGCCTAAATCAACTGCTAAACTTACACTCCTTATTTTCGCTTTGCATACATACCAGGCAAGTTCTAGCATCAGCCACAAACATAGAAGATACTATTAATCTCACACACACAAGGCACATGGTCGTCTTTATTGGAAGTAATATAGACTCTCGACCCAACAATTGAAGGAATTGAATCACACAATATCACATAATGAGTCACAAATAGAGCCTAAACGTCTCAATAGTCACAATTGTAGCACATACTCTTGTTATAATCTCATGCTGCCTATCAAAATAATTTCATGCGAAGCTAAAAAAAAATTTTAACAACTACTAAAAAAAACAAAACGAAACAAAAATGAAACAAAAGCAAACAAACATAGATGTGAATAGAGAAGTATAGCATGCAATACCACCACCCCACATTTAGTCGGGACACTGTCCTCAGTGGAAAATAAATACGAGGAACCTGGTTAGTCGGACTTATTCTCTATGTCTGGGGTCATACCCCTTGCATCGGAATCATCATCAGAGTCATCATCCTTAGAAGTTCCTCATAAGTATCCCACTTAATTCCAAGAGTGAGTTGAGGTGTTTGCATCAAGGAGGGTTCTCCTTGCTCTCTTTGGCCTCTTTTCTTGCCTTTTGGTGAAGTGGTAGCCTTTTCTTTGCCTTGTCTTGCTTTGGGTGCCATTGTACCTGAGACTAGAAATAGTGTTAATGGTAGCACAATCTCAATGGTTACAATCTATACACAAGCAGTAGGGGTACCACCCCACACTTAGTTTTGTTGATACAAATCAGTGAAGTGAAAGTGGTCGATTACTTAGACTTCATCGACATACGTTTTAGGATTGTATTCCGACAAGAAAATCAGCAATGCATCACTTACTTGCAGCCATTGGACTACTTTCATGGTAGATATAGCAACACTACTACATAGGGGTTACCACATGGAATAGTTATTCTTTACAACACTCACAACCTCTTATGTTGGTAGGCACTATAAGTCTTATCCCGATGGCCGGGATAGTCTAACATGTAAGTATCCAAATAAAAAGCTTAAGCAATGTTCATAGCCATGGCAATTCTGCAAATAGTATGACAATGCTTATTAAAACCAAAATCAAGTCGGAGACCGGTCAATATTATCCTAACGTATATGTTCACTCACATGGTTGTGTATCAACAATCCAAACACATTAACATCACCAATGATCTTTGAAGATGTAGCAATTCATAATAGGCATAGGAACGTAGTACTTACTAGAAATAGATGAAGAATAAAAGAGTACTTACGTGATTGAAGCCTTCGGAGATGTTCTTGTGAATTGGAAGAGCAAAAAGAGAAATTTTGAGATGATTTGGATGGATGTGCGGTGCCTTTGGGTCAATTTTTAGTGTGGTTATGTTTCAAGACTAAGTCCCCTTTATATAGGAAGAGAATGGGTCGGGTTTTGACCCATTTACAATCGGTTTTGGAGACAAAAATGCTACATATGCGGCGCATAATGCTTGGCATAGTCATGGCATATGCGGCGCATTGTCTATAGCATAATGGGACATATGCGCCGCATTGTCTATGGCATTTGTAGACATATGCGCCGCATAGTCTATGGCATATGAGATACTGAGACCAAATGCCATAGCATAGGCGGCGCATAGTCAAAAGCATACCTAGGAATAGGCGGCGCATAGTGTATAGCACACTAGATTCCGAGACCTTAGGCTATAGGATAGGTTGTGCATCATTCGTGGCCTAGTTTTACCAAGGCCTAGCCTTTCTCGATGCCTATTTTGGCGTGAGGAATGCTCAATCCATAGCCTTATGCATCACCATTCCTAACTTACCGACTTTACCATACAATGCGTCCAAATCGTCAATTGAAATCAATCTCCTCGTTGAATACCTCTTGCACCTATTTTTGCTCAAAACCAAAAGAAAACGATTAGTACGATGGGTCGCTTCCCACCAAGCGCCTTAGTTTTGGTCGTGGCACGACTCTTATTTTTGGATTTTTCATTTAGCAAAACAAAACAAGTACTAGAATGAAAGGAAAAACGATAAACGATAAAACGATAAAATGATAAACAATGGGTTGCCTCCCATCTAGCGCCTTATTTATTGTCGTGGCACGACATGGTTACCTCGAGTACTCAGACTTCGTCGAGGTAAATGGTGGATCGTTTTCTAAAAGGATTTAGACGGCAATGAGGCTTACCTGTGGGCATGCGATCTTCTTCGAGATGGCTCCTACGTTTCTCCGGAGAGTCACCAATTATATCATCAATAGTCCAACCCATAGCTCTCTTGTACCTCATCAGAGCAGAGATGAGAGCCTCCACGTGCTGTTCACTTAAATCATCCACCACACTTATCGGAAGTATACTTCCACTTTCCAAGAACACATACCTTAGATAATCGGGAAGCTCTTGCGATTCTAGCATTGGTGGCTCGTCAATGGGAGTCTTCGTTGTTGGTTGATTCTTGAGATCACAATCTGGTTGCTTAGGAGTATAAGGCTCTATTTCTGTTAGAGCACTCATAAGTTCTTCATAGCCTTCATTATCTTCATGCTCAACTTTCAGTGGCACAGCAGACAATGGCTCAACAGTAGGTTGTTTCTCTATAGATAATGCTTTCGTATCCTCATGAGGAACATCAGCTACAGATGACTCATTCATATCGCTGGGCTGCTTCATTGTTTTGCATATATCAAACCGTACCACTTCGTCATTAATTCGAAACAAAAGCTCATTATCTTTCATGTCAATAAGCACACTTCCAGTTGCAAGGAAAGGACGTCCCAAGATGATGGGAACTTCAGAATCCTCCTTACAATCCAGAATAACGAAGTCTGCAGGAAATATGAATGAAGAAACCTTCACCAACACATCATTCAAGATACCCACAGGTCGTTTTACCGACCTATCAGCCATCACGAGCCTCATATTGGTTTGTGTAGGGTCTCCCAACCCCAACTTTTTGTAGATAGATAGTGGCATCAAATTGATGCTAGCTCCCAAATCGCACAATGCCTTAGCAAAGTCCAAAGATCCGACGGTGCAAGGAATCGTGAAAGCTCCGGGGTCGGCCTTCTTCTGAACTATCGATCGGGTAGCAATTGCACTACAATGATGCACATCATCCTTCAGCTCATAACTTGCTGCCCTCTTTTTAGTCAAAAGATCTTTCATAAACTTTGCATACCCAGGCATTTGTTCAAGTGCCTCCACTAATGGAACATTGATGGTCAGCTGCTTCAACATAGTCATGAATTTGCTGAACTTAGTGTCATCGGCCACCTTCTTCAATCTTTGTGGAAAAGGTGGTGGTGGGTATGGAAGTGTTCTCTCCATGGCTTTCTTCTCCTCTTTCTTCCGTTTATTATTTTTTTCAGGCTGTACGCCACTAGGTAAAACATCCTTGACGTTTGAAGTAGTTGTTGCGGCTTCTTCTCTTGTAACGTCACTAGGTGTGGCGTCAATGTCTGCTGCTACGTCAGCCACTTGCTTGCCTTTTGCTGAAGTTTCCAGCACCTTACCACTTCTGGTAGTGATGGCCATGCATGACCCATCATTCTTTGGGTTTTGCACAGTATCGCTTGGTAAGGTGCCAGCCTTTCTTTGATTGAATACTGCTGAAAGTTGGCTCAATTGCTGCTCTATTTGCCTGATAGAAGTGGAATGAGAATCAACTAGTTGCATCATGGAGGACAAATCATCAATCACCTCCTTAACTCCTGCGCTCGTTGCTTCCACCCCTTTCAATAACTTAGCCATCATGTCTTCCATACTCCCAGAATTAGATGTGGTGGTATCACGTCTACCAGGGGGAACGTACAAACCACTCTTTTCATTATTTTTCTTCCAACTACCTTGGTCTTTGCTTCCAGATTTATCATAATAGTTCCGACCTTGGTTTCCTTGGGCATTCCCACAGAAACCCCCCTGATTGTTCAAGTAGCTGGCAACCTCTTCAAAATCAGATTCGTTTCTTCCTTTTAGCGCTACAGCTTTCACTTTTTCGGTCTTCGTTGATAATAAGTGCTTTGTCAGAAGATCCAATTGTGTTTTCATGTGCGCCATGTCTTGCTCACGTTCTTCTTCTCTTCTTCTTTGGTCTGCAGACATGCCAATAGATAAAGTGGGGCTTGCTACCTCAGAATCCCTGGTATGCCAAGCTCTACTTTGTTTTGTCATCCGGTCTAGCATATTGCTTGCCTGAACAAAGGTGAGGTACATAAATGATCCTCCAGCCGCATTATCAACCACTGGCTTAGTCCCCGAATTCAAAGCTCTGTATAATATCTCCATCAAGTGGACATTGGTCATATGATGGTTTGGGCACTGCATTAGCTTCGTCTTGAACCTCTCCCATGTAACGTGGAGAGCTTCAGTTGGAAACTGTCGAAAATTGGTGATCTCATCTCTCAACTGTGCTCTTTTGGATGGCGGAAAGAATCTTTCTAGGAAAGCGTCTTTCAATTGCCTCCAATTTGTAATCGAATCAGGAGTCAGCCCATTCAACCATAGAGTTGCCTCCCCAGACAGAGACAATGGAAATAAGCGTAGTCAAATTGCATTCTGTCCAACGCCAGGATTGTCGAATGACTTGCATGTAGAAATAAAGTTGATCAGATGCATATTCGGATCATCGCCTGCTATTCCACCAAATAATCCCTTGAGTTGCAAAAGCTGAATCATGGCGCTAGTGATATTGAACTTTGCTCCAGGTGCTAATGGCGGAAGAATAATAGCTCCGGTGGCACCAGGTCCGTCTAGATTGTCCTCTTCGTCATCAAAAGAAATTTGCATAACTCGGCGATCAGGCCTCAATCGCACTTGACGATCTCTCCTCTGTATGGGTGCCGCCATCTCAGCAGTATGCCGTGGGTTTAGTAGCTCTTCATCGCCCAGATCCTCATCATCAGGATTTGTTGCTCGCCTACGATTATCAATATTCTGTTGATGCACTTGAGCAGCCATCCTTTCAATTTCACGTTGTGCCTCTATTGATGCACTGAATAAACCTAAATAAAACAAAAACAACTAAAAGTAAAAGTACGAGAATCTTTGATCAAAGGGTCTAGTAATTATCACGAACTTGATTGACACTCGTATTCCCCGGCAACGGTGCCAATTTTTGATAACGCTCAATCTACAGCTCTCGTGGGAGTGTAAAGCGGTCGTTAGCAAATATAGAACCCAACCTGGGTTGGGTGTCGATCCCACAGGGAATAGCTTGGTCAACAAGTAAGCAAAATTAATAGACTTTTGGTGCAAGTCTCGTAAGAAGGGGGGAATTGTAATATGTAACCAAAGTAATGAAATAAAAGCTGAAAATAGCAAAGTAAAAAGAGAGTATTTCGTAGGTTGTGAAACAATGAGAATTGAAGCATTGGGGTTATGTCCACCTTCTGAGGTATACGTCTCTATCGGCTATGAGTGTGTAGAGTCTTGACATGCAATTGCTTACAGAGAATTGTAGTCGATGGTAAATCCAAGCGTCTTGCGACCTAAACAAGGACTATTTCACTTTAACTCTCGCGAGCTTAAAGTGTGTCTAACGGTACGAATTCTCCAAGAGGTTAGTCCAGTTACGGCACTAGCTTTTTAATAGGAAAGGGTGTCCTACTACCTTGACATTATCTCTTTTCCAGACAAATAACCTTTCTCGCGAACAAGTTAAATGTTAGACTGGCGTATTCTTGCGTTTGCAACCGCAAAGAATGTAGATTAAGATGAAGAGAATAATGATATAAGCAATATACGTGTCTTGAACTCACAAACTCACAGCAATAGATAGTATCTCATTCGGCTTCCATAACCCCAACAGAGAAGTTTAGTTACCCATGAGTGCGAAGGAGATCACGATTTGCATTGTTATTGTTGAGTAATGGCGTGTGGATTAGGTGATAGGCGTGTGGCGTGATTCCTTAGCAAGTAACGATTCTCTTGTTGTGGAATTTAAGAATAGAATTAATGGAAAGATTAGAAGAGTTGTAATTGAGAAGTAGAATGTGTCTCTCCACTAAGGGAGGACTTGCCTCTCTACTAAGGGAGGACTTGATTAAAAATCTCTAGCATGATAGGGTATTTATAATACTCCTATCCTACTCCTACTATGTTAATGAAATAAATAACCAAATCCTACTAAACTAAGGAAATACTTAACCCATTTGTACTAGGTTAATGTAACATTCTCCTAATCCAAATAAACTAATGAAATACATAACCCAATTGTACTAGGTTAATGTATCATTGTCAAAATCCAGCTTTGTATCTGTAAGTCCCCAAAGTCTTCAGAAATGTTGTTTTAGCTCGGGACAAATTTTCCATGCAGCAGTTTTGGTCCTTAGACGTGTAGACTTCCTTCCCTTCCTTTGTGAGCTTTCTTTTGCGTCAAGTAAGCCATAAAATGCTGTATTTTGCATCATTTATACCTGAAACTTTCCTAATCATGTTTGTTAGCTCATTTACAGGAAAAAGGACTAAAAGTGCATGAAATATATAATTTGTTCTCAAAACTAGGCTAAAATATGGGCAAAATATATTAATATAGGCGTGTAAATTCGCCTATCATCAGTGTGTGTTTTCAAATTTGAAAGGTTTAATTGAGAGCATGATTTATGAGACCTCTCTCTCAATGTGGATTTTGCTTGATTTATACGATATGGCTATTAAACTGCATGTTTTGAATTATGAGTCAAATGTTTATTATCAAACTTAGGTTTGAAGTTGGTTGTGAATTGATGAGAAGGAGTTTTCTTTCCATAATTGTACACCTTGCATTAAATCGAAGAATTACATATGATTAAATAATTGAAATATCCATCGCATGTTTAAGTCTCGAGAAGAGAGTGTGCTATATAAGATTTTATGTGCTTTCAAAATGAAGACTCTGTTGTGATGTTATAAATATTTTGGTGGTCATTTACGTATTTTGAATAAGAAGGGTTGTAGAATTGATATGACATGAATGAGTTGCAAGTCTGGGAATGACGATACTCTGCGATGATATGCCCTTAACATATTAAGCACCGAATGTTTTTTAGTATGAAGCATTATTTTTAAAAAACTAAAATATGGCCTAAAGAGAGTTAGATGGTTACTCGAAAAAGACATTTGAGTGTATGGGCTCATTGCTGGAAACTGGATTTGTCGATTTGGGAGATATGATTGGCTATGGCCAATGTATACTTGCCTTCGAGGCACTGGTGTACTAGAATAGTGTTTAGGACCCCAATCCTTTAAGCAAACATGAATTTGGAGGCTTGGCCAGACGAGTTAATGGCGAACCCATATAGTCTGTGGGATCTAGAAATATAGGGTGTACCATCTATCTTAGAAGAGAAATAAAGAAGTTGAGTCATGGTTACAAGAAAATATTTTGAGGCTTTTAAATTATGCCCATGTATTTTCATTTACCTTATGCTAGATGTTTTATGAAATGCTCTCACCTACATTGTATAAAAATATGTTATTTTAGATTATTTCAAATACCAGTACCATTGTGTATTGACCCCCTACTTTTATGTTCTGAGGCCCAGTCCCATGGTTCTGCTAATCATTAGATTGTGGTCAGACATTTGGAGCTGGTGAGCCTCTCTTATTTTGAAAGGCTTTTTTCAATGTGACAATTTCATTTGCTTTTAGTTCATGGTCTGATCGAGGGCCTTGTCCCGGCTTCAAACATATTATTGTTTTCAATTTAGTAAAGACTTCGTAGACTTGATGTAGATAGTTTTGGGTTTTTTATGAACTTATGTCCCATATTTTAAAGTTGAAATAATAAAACTAATTTGTTTCCAGTTTACTTCTACATTATGATATTAAGTGAGTTATGCTTATGATTATAAGCTAAGAGGTCTTTCGGGCCTTCATGGTTTGGGATGTTCGTCGTGCCTAAGGCCTCAGTTTAGGTCATGAAAAACTTGGTATCAGAGCATGGTTCATGGTCTCAGGGTGTCTACGAAGTCGTATCTAGTAAATTCCTTTTTATGGGTGTATAGCGCGCTATACTTATAAGAGGGAAGCTACTTGACGTTTAGGAATATCTCTTTTTTCTTCATGTTTTAGTTCATGCTATAGAGTCTCAATGTCTCTTAACTCATGATTTCCTGTATTTTATAACTTGAGCATGCCTCCCTATATATCCAACAAGCAGAATACCCATGTTGATGATGTCTGCCCTACTCATGGGATGCGGACCCATAATAGAGCTCGTACTCTAGAATTTGTTTCTACTCTAGGAGTTCCTTTGGTCGAAACTAGTCCACCACAGACTCCTCGATCTAGTGTTAACCATACCCATCTTTCTCAGATAGAAGTCTCAAAATTTGAGTTTTGGTAATCCATCCATATAATTGCTCAGCTTGTGGCTTCTTAGTCCCGTCGGTTTGGAGATGTGAGTTTTGTGCATGGTTTGTCTGAAACTACTCAGGTTGGTCAATTTATGAGGCTGAACCCACCCATTTTTACTGGCTCAAAGGTTGATGATGACCCTTAAGGGTTTATTGATGAACTTTAGAAAATTTTTAGAGTCATACATGCTAGTAAGGTTGAAAGAGTTGAGTTGGCAGCCTATCAATTGAAGGACATATCTAACCAGCGGTACAATGAGTAGGAAGATTGAGGGGTAGAGATGTTAAACCTTCTGTGTAGGGTAAGTTTGTATAGGCTTTCCTGGATTGTTTTGTTCCCCAGGAGCTGAGGGAATCAATAGTTAAAGAATTCTTAAATCTAAAATAAGGAAATATGAGTGACAAAGAATATGCATTAAAGTTCACCAGCTATCCCGCTATTCTCCTGAGTTGTGGGCAATATAAGGGCTCACATGAGAAAGTTTTCATCCGATCTCTCAAATGATTTGGTGTTAGAATGTAAAGGAGCTATGCTAAATAGGGATATTGATTTCTCTAAGTTATTAGTGCATATGTAGTAGGTAGAAGAAGAGAAGAAGGGGCAAGTAGAGGTAAGGGAAAAAGAAAGGCAAGCTAAGAGATTTAGGTCTATAGATCAGAATGTCAGTCAGTACCAGGGTGGCAATTGAGGTAATAAGTGATCAAAGAAAAAGTCTTGGAGCAATGCTCAGTCTTCATCTAGCACCCCTTGCTTCCAGACCTCCAGTTGATCAATTGTTTTATAACTCCCAGCCTAACAGTGGATCAAAGATGCAGGAAACTCAGTCTCAGGGGAGTATAGCATAGTCGTTCAAGCAATACCCTTGTTGCGGTAACTGTGGGAAGAAACACCCAGGAAGGATTATCTATGGTGAGCATGTGTCCTATACTAGTAGTCAGTCAGGCCATTCCAAAAGGGACTGCCCCTCATCTAGAGGAAATATTGGGGGCGCTAAGTCCTAAACTAATTCCACTGCTCCACCACCTAAGGGTACTACTTAAGCTGTTGAGAGTGGTCGGAATAGGTTGTATGCTTTGTCTACTCATCAGGACTCAAAGTCTTCGCCAGATATGGTCACGGGTATGTTACAGATTTTCTCCTGTGATGTGTATGTGTTACTTGATCCCAGGTCTACCTTGTCTTATGTGACCCCTTATGTGATACTTTTGGTTTTGAGCCCAAAATATTTTGGAACCCTTTTTTGTTTCCACTCTAGTTGGTGATTCTATTGTGCCTAGGAGAGTTTATAAAAATTATGTGGTGTCTATTTTTCATCCTGATACTGTGGTTGATCTTGTAGAACTGGACATAATTAATTTTGATGCTATACTGGGAATGGATTAGCTCTATTCATGTTATCCTATATTAGACTGTAGAACCAGAAAGGTCACCTTCTCTTTTTTTAATGAGCCAGTGATAGAGTGGAAGGGATATTCTCTAGCACCTAAGAGGAAATTCATATCTTATCATAAGGACCGTAAGCTCATATCGAAGGGTTATTTGTATCATTTTGTTTGGGTCAAAGATTCTAGCACTGAAAGTCCTTCCCTACAGTCTGTTCCTATAGTTAATGAATTTTCAAAAGTCTTTCCTGATGATCTTCTTGGGATACATCCAATAGGGAGATAGATTTTGGCATTGACATATTGCCGGACACCTGACCTATTTCTATTATGACACACAGAATGGATCCTACAGAATTGAAAGAGTTGAAAGAACAGTTAAAAGACCCTCTTTACAAAGGCTTTATTCATTCTAGCATCTCTCCTTGGGGTGCTCCAGTACTCTTCGTGCGTAAGAAAGATGGCTCCTTCCACATGTGTATAGATTACCGTCAGCTAAACAAAGTCACAGTTACTCCAAGGTGCCAAATGTTTCTTCAAAATATATCTTCATTTAGGGTACCATCTGTTGAAGGTTACAGAGGCTGGCATTCCTAAAGTGGCTTTACGAACTCAATTTGGTCACTATGAATTCTTGGTTATGTCCTTCAGACTGACTAATTCCCCCATAGCATTTATGGACCTAATAAATAGGGTGTTTTCCCAGTTTCTAGACCTGTTCGTCATAGTCTTTATCGATGACAACTTAATTTACTCTAAGAGTGAGAAGTATTAATCCAATCACCTTCGAATCATCCTTCAAACTCTTAAAGATAATGAGTCATATGTAAAGTTTTCCAAGTGTGAATTCTTTCTTAGTGCTATTTCTTTTATCGGGCACATTGTTTCTAGTGAGGGAATTAAGGTTGACCCTCAAAAGGTTGAGGCAATGAGAAAATGGCCCAGACCTATGACTCCAACCGACATTCGAAGATTTTTGGGTTTGGCAGGGATTACAGAAGATTTGTTGAGAGTTTTTCATCCATAGCTGCTCCACTTACTAGATTGACTCGGAAAAAGGTAAAATTCTTGTGGTCTGACTCTTGTGAGAATAGTTTTGAGAAACTGAAAGACAAGTTGACTACTGGACCAGTTTTGACCCTTCTTAAAGGTATAAAGTTCTTCATTGTGTACTATGATGCATCCCTAGTGAGAATTGGGTGTGTACTCATACAACGTGGTAAGGTGTGGCTTACGCATCTTGGTAGTTAAAGGTTCCACCTATGATCTAGAGTTAGCGGCGGTGGTATCTTCACTGAAGATTTGGCGTCATTATCTTTATGGGTTGCATGTTGTAATATTTACTGATCATAAAAGTTTGTAGTATGTTTACACGCAAAAAGAACTAAATCTCAGATAGAGGCGGTGGTTGGAATTATTGATGAATTATGACATGATCTTGCACTGTCACCTGGGGAAGGCCAATATGGTGGCTGATACCCTTAGTAGGTTGTCTATGGGCAGTCTTTCTCATGTGAAGGAAGGAAAGAGGAGCATGGTGAAGGATATTCATCAGCTTGCAAATCTTGGGGTTCAACTCCTGGATTCCAAAGATGGAGGAGTGTTCATATAAGAGGTAGCGAAATCATCCTTATATGCTGAGGTTAAGGAAAAACATATCAGGGATCTCATTTTAATGCAGATTAAAGAAGATGTTGGTCAACAAAAAGTAATGGATTCGAAATTGGAGGTGATGGGACTTTGAGGTATCAAGTTTGACTATGTGTGTCGGATGTAGATGGGTCGAGGAATAGGACTCTTGATGAACCCCACACTTCTAGGTATGTTGTTCACCCTGACTCTACAAAAATGTATCATGGTCTTAAGGTGATTTGCTGGTGGAATAACATAAAAAGAGATATTGCTAACTTTGTGGCTAAGTGTTTTAATTGTTAATAAGTTAAGGTAGAACATTATAGATCAAGTGGCACTTCCCTAGATATAGCTTTGCCTCTTTGGAAATGAGAGATGATCAACGTGGATTTTATTACAGGACTTTCAAGATCCTGAAACCAATATGACTCTATTTGGGTGATTATAGATAGGATGACCAAGTCTGCCTATTTTCTTCCAGTGCGGACTAATTTTTGAGAGATGATTATGCTAAGTTATACATCCAAGAGATAGTCTGTTTGCATAGGTCTCCAGTGTCTATCATATCTGATCGAGGTACGTAATTCTCTTCTCATTTTTGGCGATCTTTTTTGAGGGGTTTAGGTACCCAAGTAAACCTTAGTACTACCTTCCACCCTTAAATTGATGGACAAGCAGAACATACCATTCAAACCTTAGAAGCTATGTTGAGGGCTTGTGTCATAGATTTTAAGGGTAGTTGGGTGGATCACTTGCCTTGATAGAATTCACCTATAATAATAGCTACCATTCCAGCATCTAGATAGCTCCTTTTGAGGCTCTTTATGAAAGGAGGTGTAGGTCCCCAACTGGGTGGTATAAAATGGGTGAAACTTAGTTGTTTAGGCCTTGCCTTGTCCATCAGGCAATGGATAAAGTGAAAGTCATTAGGGAGTGACTTAATACAACTCAAAGTCACAAAAAGTCTTACACCAATGTTAGGAGAAGGGAGTTAGAGTTTGACGTTAATGATTCGATATTTCTAAAGGTGTCCCCTATGAAGGGAGTCATGAGATTCATAAAGAAAGGAAAACTTAGTCCTTGATATATAGGCCCTTATCAGATTATGAGAAGGAATGGTGGGGTTGTTAATGAGGTAGATTTGCTCGTAAACTTAGCTTTTATTCATCCTGTATTTCATGTATCGATGTTGAAGAAATATATTAGAGATCATTCTCTTGTGTTGCCTGTGGAAGAGATCAATGTAAGAGATGTGTTGTCATATAAATAAGAACCCACTACTATTTTAGATCACCAAGTTCAAAAGTTGAGAAGTAAGGAGATAGCTTCAGTTAAGGTGTTGCGTAAGAATCATAAAGCTGAGGAAGCTACTTGGGATTTGGAGAATGACATGCGTATGAGATATTCGACCGTCTTTGAAACCATGGATGATGATATAGAAGTTACTAATCTTATACTACTCTTTTATTTCCATGTAGTGCTTCATACTTATTGTGTCCCGAGTCATCATACGGGGACGAATGATCACAAGAGGGAGATAATGTAACCCCTCATAGATGTTAAACTCAATTAATGCATTTAAAATGACCTTAAGGACCCCCGTAGTTACGGTAGACCATGTGTAGACATTTTGGAAGGTTTTGCGGTGTTTTAGGACCTCAAAACTTAGTGTGCGTCACAAGATGGGACCTATGTGATGGTTGCGTGTCGCATTTCCATTGCCTACCGCCATTGGAAAGGCTAGGTGATGGGCTAGTCACTACCCACCTGGGAGTTAGCCGATGGGCAAGGCTTTGTCCATGTTGTGGATATACCATGGGCAAGGCATCGCCCACCTTGTGGCTAGGCCATGGGCTGGGCACCACATGGTCAATGCATTGCGGTGTAGGGGCTCCATTTTTGTCTTATTTTTAGGGCAATAAGGTCCTTTCATGTTCCATAACCGTCCCTAAACATCTATAGACAAAATTAAAGTCCTTTTTACACGTTATTTCACTAATAAATCCCTAGTTCATCTTTCTTAAACAAAAGAAGAGAAAACAACCTAGGGTTTGAACTTTCAAGTTTCTAAGGTCAACTTCTTCATGTTTTCTTCATCACTAAGGTATGTGGGACTATTCTAAACTCCATAGTCATAGGTTTTATCATTTTATCAAGTTTAAAGACGTACAATTATATTTACGAAATGGTTTTTTTTGTATCATTTTGAATAGCATGTATCATGGATTTGTTTTGATGAAAGTATATGTCTGTCTTGAACTCTTTTCATAGAATTGAATTATAACCATGTATATATATGTGTTTTCATTTTTAAAAGGTTTAGTTGAGAGCATGATTTATGAGACCTCCCTCTCAATGTGGATTTTGCTTGATTTACACGACATGGGCTATTAAATTACATGTTTTGAATTACGAGGCAAATGTTTATTATCAAACTTGGGTTTGACATTGGTTATGAATTGATGATAAGGAGTTTTCTTGCCACAACTGTACTCTTTGTATCAACTAGAAGAATTGCATGTGATTAAATGATTGAAATGGTTACAGCATGTTTAAGTCTCGAGAAGAGAATGTGTTTGCATAAGATTTCATGTTTTTTTCAAAATGAGGACTCTCTTATGATGCTATAAATCTTTTGATGGTCATTTGTATTTTTTGAATGAGAAGGGCTGTAGAATTGATATGACATGAATGACTTGTAAATTTGGGTATGACAATACCCTGTGATGATATGCCATTAACATATTAAGCACCGAATGTTTTTGAGTATGAAGCATAATTTTTAAAGAACTAAAATTAGGCGTAAAGTAATTTAGATGGTTACCCAAAGAAGGTATTTGAGTGTGTGTGCTCATTGCTGGAAATCGAGTTTTGTCGATTTGGGAGATATGATTGGTTATGGCCAATGTATACTTTCCCTTGAGGCACTGGGGTACTAGAATAGTGTTTAAGACCTCAATCCTTGCAGCAAACTTGGATTTGGAGGCTTGTCCGATTAGTTAATAGCAGACCTATATAGCCCGTTGGTACTAGAAATGTAGGGTGTACTATCTATCTCAGAAGAGAAACAAAGAAGTTGAGTCATGGTTACAAGAAAATGTTTTGAAGCTCTTAAATTAAACCCATGTGTTTTTATTTACCTTATTCTAGATATTTTATGAAATGCTCTCACCTATGTTGTATATAAATATGTTATTCTGGATTGTTTCATATACCAGTACCTTTGTGTTTTGACCCCCTACTTTTCAGGTTTTGAGGCCCAGTCCCGGGGTCTCACTAATTAGTAGATCGTGGTCAGACATTTGGAGTTGGTCCCTTATTTCGAAAGGACTTTTTCCATGTGTCGATTTCATTTGCTTTTAGTTCATGTTCTGGCTGGGGGCTTTGTTTCGGCTTTAGACAAATTATTCTTTTCAGTTTAGTAAAGACTTTGTAGACTTGGTGTAGATGGTTTTGGGTTTTTTATGAACCTATGTACCATATCGTTAAGTTGAAATAACAAAACTACTTTGTTTCCAGTTTATTTCTGCATTATGATATTAAGTGAGTTATGCTTATTATTACAAGCTAAGAGGTCTCTCGGGCCTTCATGGTTCAAGATGCCCACGCGGCCAGGGTCTCGGTTTAGGTCGTGACAATATGTTAAGAGGGTCAAAGTGTCGTGGCATATCATATTCTTCTTTTCTACTATTTTTAACAGTAGTTTATTTTTTAATGATATTCATAATAAAGAATATGTTAAACGTATAGCATCTAAACTACTAATATTCCATGGTTCTGATACCATAATGAGAATTGGATATCTTCAACGATACTACAAGAGATCTTTACCCGCTAATAATCTTGATAATAATAATTCTGATCCATCACAAGTTTAAAATATTGCCATAAATGTCTTCTTTGGCTTCAATGGGCCTTTTAACAGGACCTGTGACAAATCCTTGACCGAAATACTAATAACTACGTTAGCATCATTGGTTGATAAGATTCTTATTAAGGATTTAGTATCATATTATATTAGTTTAGTGTATTATAATTCAACATAAAAGTATTAGCCTATTATTTAGGCTAATTTAATGTAGACATAGTAAAATAAAAAACAGAAATTTAAAGTACCTCAAATTAAAGAGCTTAACAAGTGCCATTCGGAAATCAATAAACTACTAGATTATTATTAATAGATAAATATTTTACAATGAAAGTGAAAAAGAGTGAGGTGATTTCAAAAAACCTGTCTCTCAATACTTAAAACGAGAGCCTTACATAGAGGATCCTTAAAGTAAAAGACAATAAAAACTATTCATTATAAAAATGTGACTGGTCTAAGGTGGATTTATCCACCTCGGAGTTGTAATCCGGGCGTATTTAGCTTGGTTTTGAGGAATTCTTGTGTGATTAATGTGTTACTAATGATAAAAATGAAAATAAAAGTTTTTAAATACTTGTTTACAATTTTTAAGGTGTTTATCTAACAAGTTAGGACTAAAATACGTCACTTAGAGTTCAAACGAGAAAACTAGTGTTACTAGCTTGAGTTAGGTGTTATTCTAGTTGATTTTGATGGATTCTAGTGTGTTTATTGAGTTAATAGTGGTATGATTGTGTAATTATTTGTGTACCAACTTGCTTATACTGTTTAAGAATCAATTGAAACAAGCCAAGAGTCAAAACTAAGTTGAAGACCAAAAAGGGCTAAACTAGTATTCTTAGCTTAAGTTTCTAATTCACCGTCTTGGATGTTGTGTTGTTTTGAACTCTAATTCATGGTTTTTGATGATATAGGATGCTTTGTGAGTTTAGGATTATGATATATGGATGATAAACAAGTTGTAAAGCAAGTGTAAACAACACCAAAAGGCTTGGAATGGATGGATAAAAGCATGGGACAAGATTTGACGTAAAACGGACCCCTTGGATGTCCATGGTGCGTCGCGGATGCAAGACACAGCTATGGGGCACGTGCCACATATAGGGAGATTATTAAGGAACCAAAAACATTGTGTATCCATGATTCGGTCACGTATCACACCCTAGGTATAGCGATAAGTGGTGTGACGCAAAACCCTAGGTCAATTTCGGCAGTTTTGTCCTCCTATAAATAGGACACTTAAACATGATGCTATACACCTGGGACGAGTTTGAAACTTGGAGAGTGACTGGAAAAAAATTCAAATAGGGTTTTTATATCTTTTCTTGATAATATTTATTGATTTTAATTTGTTTTCTATCTTTGCAATACGGTTATGTCCATGAGCGGCTAAAAGCCATTTTTCGGGGTTAAGTCCAAGAACAAGATTACTCTTGATTTGAATTGATTTGTTTTAGATTATTTATCATATTTGGTTGTTTATTTATCCTTATTATTACTATTTTAATGATTTTCGACCCTTAAAATACATCCATTGTCGTCTTATGATCCCGGAAGAAGGAACAAGAGGTTAGAACGTGGGGTAAATAAAATAGAATTGTAATCTTCTACATAACGAATGTTATAATTTACACTTAGGATTTGAATATACCTAAGTGACCTATATTTTTCACTTACGGGATGAAATATTAACGCATTTTAACTTAGTAACCATATCTCCTCTTAATGATGTAGTTGTGGAGCTAAGTTAGATAGGTGATTAGAGGCTTGGAAGATCATAGTCATAATATCAACCTCGTGAATCAACAACCAGGATAAGTAAAATAACCAATGAATTTCAAAAGCATAGAATGATTGTTCGTGAAGACTTCCACTGATAGTCCAAGAACTTTAATATACTGCATTGTTTTACTTTACTTTCCATTAATAACTCTCAAACACTTTTGATTACGTTTGTACTTGAGTAATCTCGATAGTAAACTAGAATTGGGTAGTTTCTTAACACTTGTTTTTGAGGTATCGATACTTGAATTCTAAAAGGCCACTATATAACTTGGTAATACCACGTACACTTGCATGTGCGCTTGGGCGTAACAAGTTTTTGGCGCCGATTTTGGGGATTTGTAAATTGGCAAATGCTCTAGTTTTAGTTTTACTTTTTAGATTTCTTTGGTGATTTTTACTTGGTCTTGGTTTTGACTTTTCAGTAAATATGCTAACAGGCTAGAAAGCTAGCAAGGGATTGGGAATTGGTTGAATTAGACCCCAAGCTCGAATAATGCTTACACCAAAGAAGGAGAGAAACGGTCTTTCTCTACCGCATCCACAAATTCAAGAGGAACAACACATTCCTGCTCCCATGGTTGAGGAACAACCAGCCTGTAGGACAGTTCATGAAGTGGCAATCCCACTTGTATTAAATCTGACCTCCCCCTTTCAAAAACTAGCTACTGGTGGTAGATTTGAGTTGAAACAGCACATGGAAACGATTTTGATCAGCAGTGGATAGTTTACCGGGCTTTCACATGAAGATCCACAATTCCACTTACAGAACATTTTGGAGATCAGTAATATATTCATCCCTACAGGTTTTCACATGAGACTCTTTTGTGAGTCAACATATTCCCGATAGGTTGGATGATGACGAATCACTTAGTGAAATATTAATTAGTTGATAGAACCATGTCTCGGACTTGAGATAGAAGACACCCATTTATGGTTGCTTATAAGTTTTCACGTGAAAACCCTGCAGGTGGATTTTGTATCCGTCATGTCAAATAAGTTAAGCATTACAAATAAAGGATTAAATTAATCAATAAGTTAAATTTTTCAGAGAATTTAATTTAATTGATTGGTGTTGGTAATTCTAACATGGGAAGTTAAATAAGATGTAATGGTAGGTTTCAAAATTAAATCGAGGAGTGCAATTATAAATTTTTAGTGGAATTATTTATAATTTATTATGATATGATAATTCATTCACTACTGGATTAATATCATAATTAGAAGCCTCAGTTAATAAATCTGTGGTCCCTACTATGCCTGATTAACTAATCAAATTTGGAAAAGAAAATGAGTTATAGAAGAGGTAATATTTATCGGTCTTCTGTAAATAAGGAATAAAAGAATTAAGGATTAATTTTGGCATTATGACAGATTTAAAGCTGAAAAAACATTTTAGCATTAAAGGGCATTAAGGATAAAAATGTTTTTCGGCTTTAAGGTTACAATAAAGGCCAAAACGTTTGCCTCTTTCTCTTCCTCATTCAATTGAAAGTGAGAATAAGTAGAGGTTGAATTTTTTGAATTCAATGATCCTTCTCCAATCCAAAAGTACTTGCCAACACAAGGTTGATTAATAAGGTTAATCAGGAAATAGTAGAAGGCAGCAGACAAAGCATTCAGATTTATGGCGCAACAAATAAATGTATCCATATTTCGAGTAATCATCTGTGAAAGTCACAAAATACTCAAAACCACCTCTTGCTTGTATATTCATTGGACCACACAAATCAGTATGAATTAATTCTAACTTATTACCGGCTCTATTTCCTTTGGAAGGAAAATGTCTATTGGTCATTTTACCTTCAAAACAAGATTCACAAGTTGGAAGTGCCTCCACTTTCAATGAACTCAAAGGTCCATCAGAAACCAACCGTGAGATCCTATTTATATTTATATGACCTAGACGTAAGTGCCATAAGTATGTTTCACTCAATTTCAAAATAAGTTTTCTTTTATATGATTGATCAACATTATTAAGTTCCATTTTTGTAGAATATTATGGGAAACATCAAATACAAATAAATCATGTATTCTAGGAGCAGAAATAATAAAATACTTATTAAACTTAATAATTGTATAATTATCATTAAAATAAACATTGTAACCAGTATCTATTATTGTTAAAACTGAAAGTAAATTCCTTCTTATAGAAGGTACGTAAAGAATATTATTCAGTCTTAAAACTCTAAAACTACTAAACGAAATAGAAATATTTCCTATAGCTAAGGCTGGTGCTGGTTCCCATTTGCTTGAAACACATTTATTTTAATTTTCACTTAGGCGTCGTGTTTCCTGAAACCCCTGCAAGGATGTGCAGATATGATTAGTGGCTCTCGAATCTATAGCCCAAAATTGTGTAGAAACAACTGCTAAAAATGTTTCAACAACATATGAGAAAGATATACCTTTTTTCTGCATCTTAGCTATGCAGTCAGGACATTGTTTCTTATAATAACCAGGTTTCTTGCAATGATAGCATTTGTCCTTAGGCTTATCTACACCACCATTAGCACCTGAAACCTTATAAGGATTCTTCTTCATTTTCTTTTCGTCTTTTGCCTTAGAAGTCGAAGACAAAGGTTTGTCAACCATCAACTCCGCAGGAGGATCTTGTTGCTTAATGATAGATTCTGCCGCTTGCAGCTCATTCAATAGTTTTGCAAGAGATAAGTTCATTTTATTCATGTTATAATTCAAGCAAAACTGCTAAAAACTGTCTGGCAGAGTCTGTAAGACCATCTCAGCCTGAGACTCCTTATCAATAACCGCACCAAGAATTTTCAGCTCATTCAATAGACTCATCATTTTAAGAACATGTTCCCTTACCGAAGTTTCTTCAACCATTTTTGTGGTCAAAAGACCTTTCATGACCGTCTGCTTTGTAGCACAATTTTGCTCTCAAAACATCTCTTTGAGATATTCAAGCATATCATAAGCAGTAGTCATTGACTGATGTTGATGCTGCAACACATTTGCCATAGAGACAAAAATGTAGCATCTTGCCATCTCGTCAGCCTTAACCCACTTATCGTAGGCTTTAATCTCATCATCAGTGGGTTCATCTGACTTAACATAACATTCCTCAACCAGCACAAATTTAAAGCCCTCAGCAGTCAGAATAATAACCAAATTACGTTTTCAGTCCACATAGTTAGGACCTTCTAATTTATTTTGATTCAGGATAGAAGTTAAGGGATTGAATGAAGACATGGTTACTCAGTTATATAATCAAATTAAAAATAGATCATTAGACATGTTGCAGAATAATAAAATTCTTCAAAAAAATATCGCACATATAACCATGCACATAAAAGTTAGAATTGTTAGGAAAACTTAACCATTTAAGCAAATATACATGTAATGTCAGATATTTTATCTCTTAAATGAAACAGAACCAACTCAATTGGAGAGTCAACTGTTAATTTAAGTTAGCTAAATATCAGATTTCATAAGTCTCTGTACCATTGAACCAACATGTAACTTAGTTGAAAAGTTAAAACAAGTCATTAAAAATAAGAGACTATAAAACAGTATTACAATATACAAATTTATCCGATGGGGAAGATGACCGATGTCCACATGTAAACTCACATTATGTATTGTTATTAGCCACTGAAAATCATAAGGAATGGTCCCTATCACCACTGGTTTGCAAAAAATAATTTTTTCAGAATTTTTAATTTTTTCCAAAACATAAAAATGTTCAAAACCTCATCAAACCGACCTCGAATTGCCATAAAATGGTATGGTTCACAATTTATTGTGAGTATTGTTCAGTGGGTCATTTCCAATAAACGTACCAAATTTTAGGTCATTCGGAGTTCATTAAAAAACTGAAAAACTCCAAAACCGACCAAATCGACAATTATTGGCTGAGCTATTGCGAGGGACAGCGGGGCTTCTTGCACTGCTTGGCCTTACTGCTACTGTTCATACAGTGAGTAACGACTACAGTTGGTCGTAGTCAAGACTCATCATCGTTTTGCACTTAATCTACAAAACTAATTTTCACAAAACTATGCAAAATTCGTTTTATGCTTTCTTGATGATAAACTTAAATTCTGTTTGAATCAATAACATTATCAAAAACATGAAAAACAGCTAGCAACAACATGATATCAAAAACATAAAAATCAGCCAGCAACAACATGATTTATATAATTATTATTCGAAATATGTACAACAAATCATGTAATTTCTTTTACATTATCTAGCATAAGTAAGAAGGCTACTGATACCAAATGTTAGAACATGCACAGCGGAAGCAATAATTCTATAGGATCAATAACTTACATATATCTAGATAACATAACCAAAACGAAAATTAGAAAACTTACCTCTTGAAGCTTTCACACAGTTTGTTCAACGTCTTATTTGCCAGGTCTGTTGTCTTCTACTATTTCCTGATTAACCTTATTAATCAACCTTGTGTGGGAAAGTACTTTTGAATTGGAGAAGGATATTGAATTCACAAAATTCAGCCTCTACTTATTCCCACTTTCAATTGAATGAGGAAGAGAAAGACGCAAACGTTTTTGCCTTTATTGTAACCTTAAAGCCAAAAAATATTTTCAGCCTTAGTGCCCTTTAATGCTAAAACATTTTTTCAGCTTTAAATCTGTCATAATGCCAAAATTAATTCTTAATTCTTTTATTCCTTATTTACAGAAGACCGGTAAATATTACCTCTTCTCTAACTCCTTTTCTTTTCCAAATTTGATTAGTTAATCAGGCATAGTAGGGACCGCAGATTTATTAACTGAGGCTTTCAATTATGATATTAATTCGGTAGTGAATGAATTATCATATTATAATAAATTACAAATTATTCCACATAAAATCTGTAATTGCACTCCTCAATTTAATTTTGAAATCTACCAATATATCTTATTTAACTCCCTATGTTAGAATTACCAACACCAATAAATTAAATTAAATTCTCTGAAAAATTTAACTTATTGATTAATTTAATCTTTTATTTATAATGCTTAACTTATTTTACATGACTGATACAAAATCCACCTACAGGGTTTTCACGTGAAAACTTATTAGCAACTATAAAGGGGTGTCTTCTATCTCAAGTCTGAGACATGGTTCTATCAACTAATTAATATTTCACTAAGTGATTCGTCATCATCCAACCTATCGGGAATATGTTGACTCGCAAAAGAGTATCACCTTTTAATAGATTAAAATGATAAAACAAACCACATAGATCATAATAATTATATCAAGATTAAGAATATAAGAACATATAATGGTCTAGAGAAATCGTTTATTAATATTCAGAATAGAAACAAATATCTCTAATTGGTCCGTTCAATACATACGAAATGTACTAGCACAAGAATTCGGAATACTACCACTCCCATAACTAAGACCAAATTATATTTAATCTTGTGCTATAATCATCAAGATGTTTGTCCTACCTCATCTTTGATTGTGAACATTAATTTATTACTTATAAAAACCGACAATTTTAATCTTTCGTGCATGAGTTACAATACTCCATACACAAAATTGTCTACTATATAAGCAAAGGAAACACATGTTAACACAATGATCTATTCAAACAAAGATTTTATTAATATAATAAATAGTCTTTACATAGGATGAAAATATAATACTATAATATAAATTACATGGTTAATATTATATCCTAACACAGACACCATAAAAAATGGCAATCAGGCATCAAATCAGGACCGGGCTAGGGTGATGATATTTCTCCGTCATCATCTTGACGATGGTTTGAAAATGGAATACTTCAAATTAAGGATCCACTTATATTGTGGAATAATTTAAAAGAAAGATACAACCACCTGAAGATGGTCATTCTTCCAAAGGCACATTCATACACTAATGATTATTCGATCATTTGAAGTGAGTAAAGATTCATTCCGACCTGCAAAAGGGGGTAAAGAAATTATTGGTCCTGAAGTACTATATCTCAAATGTTATTAGTACACTTATGTATCTTGCTAACAACATAAGGTTTCATATAGCCCATTCTGTTAATTTTCTAGGCAAGTACAGTTCTCTTTTATGTAGACATTGAAACGGAGGTAAGCATATATTGCGATATCTAAAGGGGCTTATTGATATGAGTCTATTTTATACTAATAAAGATAGTTTAGATCTTGATAGTCATGCAGTTGCAGGTTATTTATCTGACCCACATAAAGCTCAAACAAACTATGTGTTTGCATACGAAGGTACTGCGATATCATGGCGATCTACAAAACAGTCTATCGTTGCTACTTCTTCAAGTCGTGCTGAAATAATAGCTATTCATAAGGCAAGTAGAGAATGCATATGGCTGAGATCAGTGACACATTCCATCAAAGAGAGATATGGCCTGAAGCTCGATATAAAGGTTCCAGAGTCATATTTGAAGATAATGCAGCATGCATAGCACGATTAAAATAAGGCTTTATAAAGGGAGATAGAACAAAGCACATTTAGCCAAAGTTATTCTTCACGCATGATCTCTAGAAGAATGGTGATATTGATATACAACAAATATGTTCAAGTGACAATCCAGCAGATTTGTTCACCAAGTCTTTACCAACTTCAACTTTTGAGAAGATGATACACAAGATTGGAATGTGAAGACTAAACTGGTTGAATCGGGGCCTTCATTAGGGGGAGTAAGAATACGTATTGTACTCTTTTTTCCTTAACCAAGATTTTTATCCCACTGAATTTTTCCTGGTAAGATTTTTAATGATGCAACACTCAAATACGTATTCAGAAAATTTTGTTTTACATGAACATCCAAGGGGGAGTGTTATAAAATATTGGATGTCATGTGGCAACCAAAAGATGCCATGAGGCATCATTTTAGCTTGGCTAATTGCCAACTAATTAGCCACCGTTTGTCACATTTCAAGCTATAAATAACATAATTGATTGAATGAAATATGGTATGTGAGGAAGTATATTATCCAAAAGTTTTTTGCTTGTTACACTAATTTTAAAATTAATACTAGTAGTAGCATCTTATGACACAGTTAATTCATCTTAAATATTTCTTCTTAATCGTTGACCATCGTGGATCAGTTAATTTGTGATTCTTATCTTTTTCTATTATTGGACCGGCATTGCACGCCTTTTGACTAATATTATGGGAAGAAATCACCTAAATATTCTCTTTATTAAAATTGAAACTTGAGGTCTCATGGAAAAACATTATGTTTTCCTATTTTCTTATGTTTGTTTGACTAAAAATTTTGAAAAAAAAATTCTTATGAAAATAAGTTTTTCAGAATAAGCAAAATGATTTCCTAAATCAAGGTAGGAAAACAAGTTGCAATGTTCCTGTCATTCTCAAAATCTCCATCCCACCTTTATCCTCCCCCCTCCCCCTCCCTCCAAAAAAAAAAAATCAAAATTTTCTTAATTTGTTTTTCTTTTAAATTTTAATTTTTTTGTCCTTAACATACACCAACTCCCCCCACCCCCTCCCCTCCCTCTCCTCAAAAAAATATATTTATTTTTTTAATTTCTTAAATGGCGTGTAAAAGAAAAGTGGATAACTAATATATGTGAATGGTATTGATTATTAATTATGTTATTTTAAATCATTAGCTCTTTCTTACAAGAAATTACAACGTTGTACTATTTTTGTTAGTGAATCGAAAACAGCTTTGCTATGTACTACTGCGATAGATATCAGATTTGCGCGTACACTTTATTCTCTTTAAACCCTATTTTTTGAGGTTATATTGAATATATATGCTATTGTTGGTGTTGTCTCTCTATTTATTTTACTTGACTTTCATATTTTAAAAATATTTTTTATTTGTTAATTTTAACAAATCAGGGGATGTTTATTATTTCTTTCAATATTATCTTTATCATAAAATAATTTAAAACTTACTAATATTTAAATTTATATTTTTAAAATTATAACTAATAAAATTAATTTGATAAAATAAATTCTTAATAAATATTTTTTAAAACATAATAGCACATCATAGATCAAGTAAAATAAATGTAGGAAGTAAATAAAGAATTAAGTGTTCCACTTTCTTTTCTTTTTTTTTTTTTTGAAGCACTATTTTCAAAGCTTTTTGTTTACGCATTAAATGAGGTTTAAAATCATCATCTCCATTTGCGACTACTCGACTGATTTTGTCCACTAGAAAATTTATTTAATAATTTATTTAGCTTCACTTTTTTTTTTTATTTCTCATCCGGTGTCTGCATTGGAGTCCCGACTAATTTGGATCGCGCGTTACAGGACCCATTAAGGTGGCAGTGCTCCCAACAGAGTTTTCTCCATACCCAGAGTCGAACCCTCAATCTCTAATTAGGGGTGGAGCAGCCCCATCTATTACACCACAACTCATATTGTTATTCAGCTTCACTTTGACATTGCCTCTAGTTATTTTTTTTTTTATAAATATAGGTATCACAAAAACATTGATCGAATAATAGAGTTTAAATTTTATGTAAAGATATGAATAATATTTAAAAAATAAAGTTACTTGAAAGATAATTATAAATAATTTTATTTAGTAAACATTACTCCCTCTCGCTTTTAAGTGATTTTCTAGTTTTTTTTAATTTAGTCCAAAACCAATCTTTTAAGAAAATCAAGAACGTATGTACTTTCTAAATTGCTTTTGTCGTTGAACTAACTTCTAAGAAGTCCTTGAGGAGATATAAATGGGTTTTAGTAAAATAACTCAGTTAGATATATTTGGTGTGGAGGAAACCAGATAAAATTTAGAAATAAGGAAAATAATTTTTATAATAAAAATAAAAAATAAATGGTATTATCTGCTTCCATCTTTACAATAATCCACCCCAAAACTCCGATCCAGTACCCTACCACCCTACCCTACCCTCAAATCTCGTTGCCCTGCCCCAATACCCCATACGCTCAACCCCCACCTCCTCCACCACCACAACACCGATCGCTCTATACTTTCATGCATTCATCATCATAATTTTGTGTTAGATGTATATAAATGATTTTAGGATAAAATGACCTTCTGGACCTCTGTACTATGTCGATTTTGTAAGTTGGACATTTTTACTTACATGTTTATCATCTAAACTCACTAAAAAACAACATTTTAAACCTTTTTTTGGTGAGTGTAACACATTCTCCCCACGTCAGATGTCACGCCTGACACGTCTGCCGCATCATCTGCCACGTAAATTTTTAAAAAAAGGTATTACATTAAATTTCAAGTCATTTTTAAAATGCTACATAACAAATTAAATATTAAAATTAATTTAATTAAATAAGAAAAATTTATAAATTGTAGAAAATTTTGAAAAATCATATTTTTATTTTTGCTCACAAATTAAACATCAGATCCATTCCAAATAATTAAAATTCTTCTCCAACTAATTTAAATTTTTAACTATAAATTCATATATACAAACATAATAAATTTTTTATTTTTAAATTTGAATATTTTTAACAAATTCACAAAAAGTTTAATTTTTTTCAACCGAAATTCACTAATTTTTTTTCAATATTACCTATCACTCACTTTCAATTTAAATTTAAATTTTAATACCGAAAAAATAAAAAGATTTCAAATTTAAATTTTAATTTAAAAAAATGAAAAGAATCGAATTGAGAGGGAAAATTAAAATAAAAAATAAAAAGTGAACGTGTGTGGGTGGGGGGCTGGAAGAGTGTTGGGGTTAGGGGGCTAGAAGGGGATGGGGGTAGGGTGGGGATGGGGATGGGAGGGGTGTAGGGGCTGGGGGTGAGGTGGGGAAGGGTTGGACGAGGCTAGTGGGGTGTGGGGTATGGGGTTTTGGGAACGGGCTAAGGTGGGGGTGGGGAAGGGCTGGCAGGGCTGGTGGGGTATGGGGGGTTGGGGACGGGCTGGGGTGGGGGTGGGGAAGGGTTAGACGGGTGTTGGGGTGGGGTGAATGGGCTGGAAAGGGCTGGGGTGGGGTGGGATGGGTTGGGTGGAGGGTGGGGGTAGGGACGGGCAGGGGTGGAGTGGAGAAGGTTTTTTTTTCTTTTTAAAAAAATATATTATTATTAATTTTTTAAAAATATTTTAAAATTTAAAAAGATAGAGGAAAAAAAAACCTTTTTTATTTATTTTTTAATTTTAATATTTTTTATTTTAAATTATTTTATGGAAGGGGCTGGGTGGGGGTGGGGACGGAGTGGGGGGAGTGGGGAAGGTTTTTTTTAAAAAAAATTATTATTTTTATATTTTTAAAAAAAATGGAGGAAAAAAAAGATCTTTTTTTTAAAATTTTTTAATTTTAATATATTTTTTAATTATTTTAATGTAAAATTGGCCAAAAATTGACCCCCACTCGCACCCTCAGGCGAGTGACTACACTCTCCTCATCCTAGTTACCATTTCAATGCCACATAGGCGAGGTCAACGGTCAAAGGGTGCAAAATATTACTTTTTAATGGATTCAAAGGTCCAGATGACAAACATGTATGTAGAATTGCCCAACTTACAAAACCGACATAGTATAGAAGTCCAGAAGTTCATTTTACCATGTTTTTATTTGTATATCGAACCCAAAAAAAATAAGAAATTCCTTACTTTTCTAGAAAATACAGTATTTTCTTGAATAGTATTTCATGAAATTACAAATTACTCCTTTCGTCCTTTTCTATTTTTTATCATATTGAAATAGAATGTCTACTTTTATTTATCAAATTTAAAAATTAAGAGTTAATTTTTCATCTTTTATTTTTACACATATTTTATGCTTGTTACTATTTATTTTTCAATGCATTTTTCAAAGTAACGACCTTATTATATTTATAGGGTGATATAGGATCCTTATTATTTTATTAAGAGAAAAATATAAAGTCACCACTGAAATTGTCCCGCATTTATAAAAAGACACTTACAATTTACGGGTAACAATTTTAAAGTGGTATAATCACGTCCATTTAGGGTGTGTTTGGTATGAAGGAAAACATTTTCTGAAAAATATTTTCTAATTTTCTCATGTTTGGTTGGCTTAAAGATTTTGAAAAATATTTTCTAAATCAGTTTATTTTCCTCAAATCTAAGGAAAATGACTTTCCTTCGAAAAGTAAGGAAAACATTTTTCAAAACTCTCTTTCAACTTTACTATTAAGTTAAAATATTCATACAACTCTCAAAATCACCTATCCTTACTCCGACCCCCAATCCCCTACCCCACCCCACCCCCTACCACCCCCAATCCAAAAAAAATATTTTAATTTTTTTTCTTACCTCATTCCCTTATACAAAACTCAAACCCCTACTCCCCTTAACCCCACCCCTTATAAAAAAATATTTAATTTTTTAAAAATAATATCAAAATTTTCTTGCACTCTACCCTATCCCCCCCACCCTACCACACCCTCCTTGCATAAAAAAAAATTAAATTTTTAAAAATTATTTTTAAAAAAAAAATTTAAATTTTTCCTTACCCTACTCTTACTCTCCTACCCCCGATCCCCACCCCGTACCGCCCCCATTCAAAAAAAATTATTTCAAATTTTTTTTTACCTCATCCCCTAACCCAAAACTTAAAACCCCTACTCCCTTCAAAAATAAATATTTAATTTTTCAAAAAAACATTCAAACTTTTTTCTTTCCTTCCGCTACCCGACCCCCCATCCCCACCCATACCAACCTCCCCCCCCCCCAAAAAAAAAAAAGTTAGTTTTTTTCTTACCCCACCCTTACTCCCCTCCCCTAACCCCCAACCCCTTCTAGGCCCCCTCCCCCAAAAAAAATTATTTAAAAAATAAATAAAAAATCTTGACTTGTCCTTACTACCTATTTTGATAACCTCAACCCGCACCTACGAACCTCATCCCCCATAAACTTAACTTTTTCTAAAAAAAAATTCCACATTTCTTATTCTATTCGTTCTCATTATTTTTGTTAAATATATACAAATATTTTGAGAAAATATATACTTACTCAATTTGCCTAACGAACACAAGAATATACATAAGAAACGACTTATTTTTTCTAGAAAATATATTTCCTCCTTCATATCGAACAAACCCTAAAAAATATTTTTCAGGATCAAAAATAATTTTCTAAAATGTATTTTATTATTTAGCTAAACACTAGAATGTAATTTCTGAAAATTATTTTTTCATTTACCAATCAAACACTAGAAAATATTTTCCATCCACTAATAAAATATAAGAAAACAAGTAAGAAACCAACTTATTTTCTAATAAAAAAATTTCTAGAAAAATATTTTCATGAAAAATATTTTCCTTCATACCAAACACACCTTGAGATCAATTCTAGTTTTCAAAATAAGTACTAATCACACATCAATCTCATTTGACACGTGTTATTTTAATTAGTTTTTTATTTTATTTTCATTTTTAGTGTCTCCTTTTACTTCTTTTTTTTTTCCTTTTTTCTTTTTCTCTTTCCCCTTCCCATCCCCCTCTACGTTCTTCTTCTTCACTAAATCCTTTCCCCCATAATCCCTTTTCCATTTTTTCTTTATTTTCATTTCCATATAGCAAGCTTTTTTCATTTTGAGTAAGTTAAAAGTTTGAGATATCATTAATTAATTTATCTCCTTTTTAGTATTAATTTTGGCAAAATTAAAAATCAAAATTTTGCAAAATTGGTAAGGTGGATGTTGAAATTGAAAGTGGGTTGGATTGGGATTGGGGGTTGGGGAGTTGATGGAGATGAAAAGTAGTGGCATCAATTATTTGAAGAAGGAAGAAGAAGAAGAAAAATACAATAACAACAAAAATAAAAGAAAATTCTACCCTATGGTAATTTTAATAGAAAATTCTACCCTATGGTAATTTTACTTTTTAAAAATAAATTTAATCATTTTATCTTGATTCTTTACTCTTTTAAAGAGAGTGCATACAATTTTCAAGACATGTAGCAAAAAATGAATGAATGTAAATAGTAACACTTCAGAATTGATCAATGAGGTAATAGGACACCCACAAATTTTAAGTATTTATTTGCAAATTTAAGACAACTTTAGTGATGATTTTATGTCTTTTTTCTCTTTTATTAATTATCTTTTAAGAAAAAATGTCAAATCAAATATGAACAAGTGGAAACGAATGTAGAGGTACTTAAAATTAAAATTAAAGGGGTTGGAGGCAAGGGCGGAGCTATGTTGCTACAAGCGTGGACAAATGAACAATCTTCGTCAAAATTTTTTCTTGTATATATAGGTTAAATATATATATATTTTTTAATATTTATTAAAAGTTGGACAACGTTGTCATAGAAAGCAACAATAGTTTAGTGACCGAGGGTATGCAGTTTCATCCCAGCCGTAGGGGTTCGACCCCCAACTCCAACATTTCTTTTACTTTTGCTCGAAAGAACAAAATTTCTTTAAAATATGAATATCCTTGACAAAAAATCTGGCTTCACTACTGATTGGAGGGTGAACTTTGTAATCAGGGTGAAGTGCACTAACACCTACTTTTAAGATCATCATTTAACTAGATATGCCTATTTTATAAAAAAAAATTGCAAGTTTATCCGATTTGAACAAAAGTTTAGACACCCGTTTTGAAGTAATTGATAACTTCAAACATCACGTATGTAAATGTGGCCTTGTGAAGTCCAAACATCAGACATTTTTGCCTGATGATGAGTATGACTTGCAAAGGTAAGATATTTTTCACTACTACATATAAAATTAATTAAACTGTCAGTCATATATGAGTAGAAAGATCAAGAAGAACCTAAAGAAACACATCCTTTAACACTATAAATATGTATATAATAGAAATTTAAAACAATATATAATGTATAGCAATATGAATTGTGATGAAAGAATTGTTGAAACTTTCTATTCGAATTTTTAAATTTGAATACCGAAACAAAAAACAAGTCAAAACAATATACTAAAACATTTGTTGGGTTCAAGTTTGACGTGTGAATGAAAAATGAAGGAAATTATTGGAAGGAAAGTAAGCTCTCACTTAAAAGGAAGTTTACTTCTCTCACATTGGTGGGAAAAAATAACTTTATTGTGTTTTTATTAAGAAACACACCTTCAGGTGGATAGTGAGGCAATAACCAAGAGATGCCTCACGTCGTCGCCGTCATTGCTCACTCGGTTCGGCTTCGAATTTGAATTTGGATTTGTCAAATGATTGATTGAGAGATTAATTTTTTAGATAAAGTTTATTTGAAACTTGAACAAACAAGTGAAATTTTTATCCAAAAAATTAATGAAAATATTTTCTCCATGTATGCCATGCAAATGCATGCAGAAACGTACTTCGAAAGGGACACAACCCTTCAAAAAAATGACACACTATTTTAAAAAGGGGGTGACTGTTCGGTCGGATATGACTATTTAAAAAGGACCCACTGTTTCGGAAGTAATAGACATGACTGTTCCGAAATGATACACCTTTCCATGAACCATTGCTTTCTTTTCGAAGTGACACTTGATGACTATAAATATCTGAAATTTTCCTCGGGTATAAAAATAATTTTAAGTACTGGAAAACATTCTTCCTCTTCCAAAAAACTCTTTGTGATCTTTAGTCGTTGAGTGTGTGCGAGGAATTTGAAAGTTTGAGGTATCGCTACATTTAGATTATGAGCCATTTTATTCTGGGAGGAAATATTTCGCAACCTCGGTACTTGAGGGGAATTAATTTCTTAAGGATACTTTATGAAATCGGAGGACTTGGTTCTACTTCTACTTCATCTCATTTCATTTAGATAAACATACTTCTTTGATAGTTCATTTTGAACCTGTGTTGAAGGCATTAAATGTTATTGTTGTTCTTAAAACAGTCTTGAACTTGGATTGAAGTATATTGTGCAAACATACAGATTGTGTACCCGAAACAACAACATTACTATTTGTTTTGAGTACCGAACACGCGAGAAAAAAATGTCAAAACAATATACTAAAAACATTATTTTGATGAAGTAATAAGCATGTGACAAGTCTACGACACACTCACCCTCTTATTTAGTTCTCACTTTTGTTTTTTATTTAATAATTCAAAACCAAAGGTGGATAACATAAACTTATTATTAAACAAAATAAAAAGTATAAACAGTATAGAAGAGTCAGACGACTAGGCCCTTTTCTTGGATTTTTCCTTTATGGAAATGAAAAATACATTTGACTCGAAAGAAAAGGACTCGAATGACTTGAAAGGCACTTTTTGGTCGGTATTTTGGTAATTAAAGTGACAAGGGAGGATCATATTGGCATTTCATATTTTTTTATACCCAAATTACCCTCCTTGACTGAAAAACCACCTGATTTTGATAAACCATTATCCCACACACCTAATAATAGCCCGACATAACTCTTTTCAAGAGTTTTCTTGTCCCCCACTTTTCCCTTCCCCTTAGTCTTGGAGTAAGTTGGTCACGCTTGCTCTTTGCTCTATTTTGGCTTTATTTTGAGGGGAAAGGACAGAAACGACACTTCAAATTAAACTATTTCCTTGAAAATGGACATGAAATTTAAATTCCACTTTCTAGCCATTTTAATTTACTAACTGGTTCTATACTGTTTTTACACTACTTTTATACAGGTTTTATACAAATCTTATACATAAATATTCTAGACGGAAATTATACAGTTTTGATACATAATTTATATAATAACTGTACATTTGCACTTCAAATTAAACTATTACCTTGAAAATGGCCATGGAATTTACATTTCACTTTCTAGCCATTTTAATTTACTGACTGGTTCTATACCGTTTTTACACAACTTTTATACAGGTTTTATACAAATCTTATACATAAATATTCTATACGAAAATTATACAGTTTTGATACATAATTTAGATAATAACTGTACTTTTTTTTACACGTTTTACACAACAATTATATAATTTGTATACACTTTCTATATATTGTACATATACATATTTGATAGAACTATACAATTTCTATATATATATATATATATATATATATATATATATATCTTATATATATTCATATTCTATTTAATAATTATATCATTTTTATATAATTTAATTATTATTTCTAAACAATAAAAAAAAAGGCAGAATATTTGATCAATTTAAAAATTTATAGTAAAAAAAAATTGAAATATTTTTAAAAGGGCCGAATTGCCCAAGTTGAGTATTGTATCAGTATTGTATATAGACTGTATCAGTATTGTATATGGACTACGTGGATCAAAATGACCCAAATTGGGAAAGATTAGGAAATGGCCATACAATGACATTTGTTTAGCCGACTGGACATTATTTGTCCAAATGCCAAACTTGGGCTATAATTGAGCTATTATTTTTTAAAAAGGTCATAGAGTGTCCTTTTTCCTTATTTTGAATTATCAATTTCTCTTTCTACTTCTCTTCGAAATTTTCTTATGCATATCTTTTCACTTCCAATAACTTAGTAATTTCTTTTTCGTTATTATAATTGTTTCTTATTAAAGGATAGACATTACGATTTAAGTATTGCTATTATTTGTATCTATTCAGGCATTAGGGAATATGTCCCCCAAAATGCAAATACTGGGGGAAAAAGCTGTTATTCGCTTTTTTCATCTTTTTATTTCACGTTTTCTCTTTTCAGAAGTCTAAAAAAAATTTAAAAATATAAAATCGAACACAATTGCAATTTCAACTCTAGTTTCAACTCCAACATCAGAAATTTTTATTTTTATGGTCAAACACCTACCTATGTTTTCTCTCTTATATAAAGCAATTAAAAATTTAATTTCTACACACTCATTGTGTTTTAATTAATTTGTCTGATAGTGATTTGACACAAAATTAAAGAAAATAAAGAAGAGTTTTTATTCTCGTGGCCTTAAGCAAAAGACAGGTAGAATGTATCTAATTGTTTTTTATTTTGTGACAAGTATCTTTGTGGACCCTTTCTTGTCAGCCCACTCCATTTTTCAACTTTACATTCCTTCTTTGTTTCATTTTTTTTTTGTTTCTCTTTAACCACTCCTTTTCCTCTTCCTTATTTTAACAATAACAATTCTTTTTTTAATAGTTCTATTTTACACCCAAAATTAAAATTATATGGAAAGAACGAATTATCCTAATTCAAATTTGTTCAATAAAGTCATTTAAATTAATATATTAATCTTACAAAGTAATAATGAGATTAAAAAAAACCATTCAAAATGCCGTATAATTTATTCAATAAAGCTATTTAAACATTCTTATTTATGCTTCAATTATTTTGTGTATATTTAGTCTTTGTCGCATGACTGGTAAATTTAACACTACAACAAAACTCGAAATACCTCCTTTGTTAGTAGGTGTTTGGCCATGAAAATCAAAACATATTCACTTGATTTGAATTTTTTTGAAATTGAAAATAGAGTTGAAGTTGTGTTTACCCATAGTATTTTGGAGTTAATATTTAGAATTCAAATGTATTTTTTGAACAAAATATAAAAGTGAAAATAATTTTTTTTTTATTGTTTTTTATGAAAATAGAGTTAAAAATAAAAACTTAATTTTTTTTTAAAAATAATTTTAAAAGTACAAAAAGTGAAAAAAAACACCTCTTAAGGTGTTTCCCAAATTCTCAAATATAACTTCAAGTTGTATTTGATATATCTGTGGCCAAATAAGTATTCCGAAATAAAGTGAAAACATATTTCGAAATATAGTAAATACTATCTATGTCATCTTTCTATTTGGTATCTTTCCATTTGGTAACGTACCATTGGATAGCTTCATAATGAGTAGGACTCTAACCTTTTATGGCAATACAAGATATGTTTTTCTCTATCACAAATATTTCTAAACTTTGTTTACTCATGGTATTCTTTACTTTTAAGACCTAATTCTTCAGTTGTGTGTGAGGTTTCTGTCTTGCATGATCTACAAAGATATGTAAAGTTATCCTCGTAATTCAAGTTGATCAATTAATCAATATAAAAAAAGATAGCTTGGTGCACTAAAGTTTCCGCTATGTGAAGGTTCGGAGAAGGGTCCCTCCCACCACAAAAATGTATTGTACTCATCCTTACCTTGTATTTATGTCAAAGGTAGTTTTTCAATGCTTAAAACCGTGACCTCTTGATCACATATATTTTACCAGTTATTCCAAGGCTCCTCGTCAAAGTAGCATCACTATATCTCATTGATTTCATTCCAAAGCAGTACATTCTTATTCCATTGTTACTTCATAAGACAAAAATATTAACTTAAATGACCTTATTGAATAAAACAATGCTAAATAATTTTATTAGATAGTTTCATTGAATTAAATGATCATTTGAGAAATTAAATTGATAGATACTTGTTAGAGATCTTATATTATAAAGTCTAAAAAATTAAAAATGAAAAAAAAATCAAATATTTAGGCATATTAGGATATACTGAGGGAAAAAAGATATATGTAATTTAGGTTAGTATTAATCTGTGATAAAAAATTGAATTAGCATTAATCATTCTTTCAATATAATTTTGTGTGTAAAATAGAACTATTAAAAGAAAAGAGTTTTTATTATTAAAATAAAAAACTAGAATAGGAAGAGAGAAAGAAAAAAAAAAGAAACAAAGAAGCAATGTAAAATTTAAAAATAGAATGGGCTGATAAGATGGGCCCACAAGAACACTTGTTACAAATGTAAAGGACCCTTTCACAACTAGTGTTGGTTGAGCCTCAACCATCATAAAATTTTCCGTTATATATATGAACAATGAAACATAAAGGCGATTCAATGACTAAAAGAAAAAGGAAAAAATAAAAGTAAAGACTTATCTACATTGATCAAGTGCTTATATTTAAACAATATTAATTTATCTGTCAAAATTAGCGAAGACAATGAAATGAAAATATATTTAGTCAACTATAGGCAAGTGATAATTATATATTATATATTATATATACACTGAGTTGGTGTGAACGATCTTGATTTTTTTATGAAGCATATCTTTTTTGACTACATATTAACGGTTCGTGATACCTTTTTTGTCGTAATTTATGTGACACAAATACAATTTAAATAATTAATTATTTAAATATTTTTTTTAATTATTATGATTTATAAATATAATCAATCATTAAAATAATTTAAATTTTTTCAATTATTGTAATTTATAATATTTTTTCTTTTATTCCAATTTAAGCGACACTGATATAATTCGAGCGTCAACCAAATATTTTAGATCTTCTACTTTTTGTAAGTTATTACTTAAGTGGTCTATAATGTTTTTTTACATAATTTTACAATAGGATATGAATACTTTCTCCTGTTCCAGGTTATGTGGCACATATAAAATTTTGACAATCAATTATTTTTAAATATATATATATATATATATATATATATATATATATACATATTTTATAAATGTATTTACATTATAGTGAATGTCTATCAAAATCTATCAAGATATATTTTGATATCTATTAGGATTTGAAGCATCTGTCTTTTACTCAAACTAGGAGTAAATTTTTCCTATAAATAGAAGGGCTTCTTTCATTGCAAATCATTTTTCAAGAGAAATAAGAATTACTCTCTCTATTTTCTCTACTCTTCTTATTTATTCTTTCTTATTTTATAACACGTTGTCAGCATGAAACTCTGTCAAACAAGATGAGATTATCCCAAACAATGTGAGATTATAAATCTTAAGGATTTCAAGGTTAGTAATTTCTTATGTTATTTATCTTTTGCTACTAATAATATAATTATTGTTGGATTTGAGAAAAATAATTGATTTGGAACCATTTATGTTTTAAATTTATTCCTTAAGAACAATATTATCAAAAGGGATGATAATATATTGGGTTAAAGTCCCATCAATTTATGTCTAAGACGCATTTATATGGATAAGATGTTGAGATTGGATCTCAATGCATGTATTGATGATATTATGATGGCTAAGACAGAATAATGGGTATTTGATGAAAGGTCATGAAATATATTCCATTGATATGCTCTATTCCCTGAATTGAATGTGGTAGAAATAAATTATATGTATGCCTCAATTTGTTTTTGTAGTAGCTGTCATAATTTGATACGCTTAAGGCATGATTATATTTCACTCTTGGGGAATGAGAAGCTTATTAACGCAAACGTGCACTTGATTATGATGGTATCACAACTCACCTCCGACTGAGGCAGAATAACTAAGAAGAGTTATTTCAAAATCTACTTCTAAAGTAGTAAATCTGGAATTTATTCATGTACTAGTAAATCCAAAATTTACTAAAGAAAAAAATACATGTCATGGTAAACTTGGAGTTTACTAGAATAAAAGTTCATAAATTAATATAAATGATTGTGACGTCTCGAAGATGTGCATATCGAATATTAGACATGTATTGAAGAACTAGAAGATTCTTCAAGAATTATTTATGTCACTTGTTCTCGTGATAAGTTGGTTGGACCAACAAATGTTGGGATTGAATTCCTCAAATCTGAAAAATATAAAAGGTAAATATGGGTCCGTTCACCTATCATGTGATATGTTGAAAAGATGCATCAATAAGATGATCACATATACATTCATTGTCAACCTGCAGTATAACATTCATAAAGTTGTTTGCTCAATAAAATTGAGTTAAGAACATAATTTTCAGATTATGCAATCAAGAAAGTTATCTTGATGATGATGGTTTGACATTGAATGCCTTCGATAAATAGCTAAACCATAGCTAATGAGAACAAAGCTTTATGTCTTGGTCTGAAATATGATGTGTTGCATACAATAACACTTGTATGCATTAGACTAATAAATTATGATTATTTCTTTTCCCTCAATTGGTTCAAGGTCATAAACCAACTATTTCATCTAATAGTTTTGATGTATGGTATACAATTAATGAATATAGCATGATGCACAAAGATGGATTCTACAAAGAAGATAGAGGATGTATGTTAGTTTTTCTAACATAAATGGGAGATTATAAGCAACTATGAAATATGTTAGAATTATCACCAGATCCTCATTCAAAAGATAATTCAAGTCAAATACCGAAAGCATTTCATATTTAAGCTGCAAGTGCTCCTATTTTGTGTCCATAAAGGACAAAGTCTATGCATGCGTGAAGCTTGGTAGACCAATAAAGGATAAGGAGCAAATAATCATAATAGCAAGGCAATATCTACGACATAACACTTCATGAAACCTTATGAGAGGTTCAGGTACCTGAAAATAATGAAGTGATGAGATCTCAAAATATTATGTCCTATTGTGAACCGATACAAAATGATATATCATCAATATCTTTGATACAATATTGGCGCAATATTGTGAAAAATTATGAGGATCTTAATTCTACGTTAATTTAAGCATGCAGACGTAGAAACATTTATCAAGTGACATGAAATGATGCATCTTGGTAAGTATAAAAATTATTTGATTTGCAGTCCAGATATTTGAAGATGTCACTCATGAAATGTTGAATATTGTCACTTGACAAAACTTAAGTGAAAAACTTTTAAGGATTCAAAATGCTTGAAGCATATAAAATTTTCTGGGAAACTTATTTATAATCCTTATATTGTATAAGCTTATAGCTTGAAAATTAGTGGAACTCTTGGAGAGTTTTCAAAGTAATAGATTATTTGCTGAAATTCAAAATATATCGAATTGGATTGGTTATGAAGTATCATATCTTAATGAAATTTATACACTCATGTACCTTGCAAATACTACAAGGCCTATAGCCTTTTTCGGTTAATATGTTAACAAGGTATATTTCTACTCCTACTAGGATACATCGAAATGGGATAAGATACATGAGCTTATTTTATCCTAAAGATTGCAGTCCTGATCTTACTGGTCATGCTGATGTTGGATACTCATCTAACCCGCATAAATCTCGATATCAAACATGCAATGTGTTCACATATGGGGGATACTGCTATATTTTGAAGATATATAAAACAGTCTATCATAGCCATCTCATCAAACCATGTGAGATTATGTCTATTCATGAAGCAAACCGATAGTATGTGTGGTTGAAGTCCACGATACATCTCATTCTTGAAAAATATGGTTTGAAATATGATAAAGTTCCCATGATTTTTATGAAGAAAATGCATCATGCATAGCACAGTTTAATGGAGGATTCATAAAAGGAGATAGAATGAAGCATATTTTGTCAAAGCTTTTCTATGCACGCGATCTCCAAAAGAATGGTGATATTAACATGCAACATATTCGTTCAAGTGACTAGGTAGTTGATTTATTCACCAAGTCTTCTTCAACTGTAACTTTCAAGAAGATCGGGATGCAAAGGTTCAAGGATGTTCTCATCAGGGGGAGTTAATACGCGTTGTACTCTTTTTTTCCTTACGAGGTTTTGTCCCAAAGGGTTTTTCTTGTAAGGTTTTTAATGAGGCAACCTATATACGTATTGTTAGAGATGTGTACTTTTTTTCTTTCACTAGATTTTTTTTCTCACTGGGTCTTTTTCTAGTAAGGTTTTAACGAGGTACATTATCTATCTAGACATTCAAGAGGGAGTGTTATAAATATATTTACATTATAGTGAATGTCTATCAAGATCTACTTTGATATCTATTAGGATTTGAAGCATCTGTCTTTTACTTAAACTAGGAGTAAAATTTTCCTATAAATAGAAGGGCTTCCTTCATTGCAAATCATCTCTCAAGAGAAATGAGAATTACTCTCTCTATTTTCTCTACTCCTCTTATTTATTCTTTCTTGTTTTACAATACTTTTTATCTAATTTTTAAATAATATATGTTACTTTATGCCTTCCTCCGTCCCATCCCAATTTATGTGGAATAATATAATTTCAACAGTCAATTAAATTTTGTATGTTGACATATCATTTGTGTTTATTTTATCTATTTTTTTTGAAAATTTTAAAATATTTTAATGCTTAAACGATCATAATAATTAATTAAGGGTGATATAGTAAAATAATGATTGAAGCAACGAAACAGACATTTCTTAAATGACTTATAATAACTAATTAGAAGTGATATAACAAAATTACCATAAAAATATTTGTGAAAAAAATTAAGTGGATCTCATATAAGACGTCAAGTTAATTTAAATATCAAGAGTTAATATTTAGATGACATTATTATTCATTAGGGGTGATATAGTAAAATTACGGTTAAAGCAGCTAAACCAGACATGTCATAAATATCTATTTTATTTTTTATTAGATATTATTAATTTTCTAATACATGACTTATACTAATTAATTAAAAATGATATAGTAAAATTATGATTAAAACAACTAAAGCAGTCAACACAAATAGATATGTCGACCTGTTGCCTGAGTTAACTCCCTCTTATTATATATAGTAATATATAAAGGGGGAAGGGGGGGGGGGGGAGGTCTCTAATCATGTGGAGCACTATGACTATTTATATAGTTAATTTGATGTAGATTCACATTTTTAACATTTTAAAAGATCCACAACTAAATTAAGTCTCGCAAATTAATAAAAAATAAATTGAGTCTCAAATTATCACGACTTTAGTTATTACAATAGTTAACTTCTAATTAAGAAATATTGGTTCAATCTATGTTAGAATTAAATTGGGTTTCAATTTGTCACGACTATGGTCAATATAATTAGTTGACTTCTAATTGAGATATACTAATTCAATATAGGATCGAATTGGGCCTCAATTTGTCACGATTATAGTCAACATAAATATTTGACTTTTAACTGACGAATGTTGATTCAATCTGTATTATATTTAAATTGAGTCTCAATTTATCATGACTAAAGTTAACATAAATGTTTGACTTCTCTTTGAAAAATATTGATGCAATTTATATTAGACTAGACATCTAAGGACCCGTGCTAGCACAGACACAATCTATATTATTTGTTATGTCAATTTATGTGACACAAATATAGTTTAGATAATCAATCATTAAAATAATTTAAATTTTTAATTATTATGATTTATAATATTTTTCTTCCATTTCAATTTAAAGTGACCCTGATATACGTTCGAGAGTCAATAGAATATTTTATATTTTTTATGTGATTTATAGTGCTTTTAACATAATTTTTCAATAAGATATCAATACTCTCATCGTCCCCGTTTACGTGTCTTATCATTTTTAAATAATATATGTTACTTTATGTTTTCCTCTGCTCTATCGTAATTTTTGTGGAACTAATATAATTTCGATAGTCAACCTAATAATTTATATTGATGTATCATTTTGAGTGTATTTTATTATTTTTATGAAATATTATTAATTTTTAAGGCTTAGATGACCATAAAAATTAATTTGGGGTGGTATAATAAAATCACGATTGAAACAACGAAGCAGACATGTCTTAAATGACTTATAACAACTAATTAGAAGTGATATAACAAAATTACTATAAAAAATATTTGTGAAAAAATTTAAATAAGTCTCATATAAGACATCAACTTAATTTAAATCATCAAAAAATAATTTATCATTTTAAGTCTAATTTATTTTTTATTAAATATTATTATTTTTTAATATTTAGATGGCTTATAATAATTAATTAGTGTGATATAGTAAAATTACGATTGAATTAGCTGAAGAAGGTATCACAAAACATCAAGAGTTAATTTATTATTTTATTTCTATTTTATTTTTTATTAAATATTATTATTTTTTAATATTTAAATGACTTATACTAATTAATTGAGAATGATATAGTAAATTGAAGATGCTGAAGCAGGGATGTTGAAGACGTGCTTGCTTATTGCCCTTTATTATTAGTAGTAAAATTAAATTAAGTCTCAATTTGTCACCACCATAATCAACGTAAATGTTTGATTTCTAATTGAAAAATATTGATTCAATCTATATTACGATTAAATTGAGTTTCAATTTATGACGACTATAATCAACACAAATGTTTGACTTTTTGATTTTTTTTTATAACCGTGGTATATGCGTCAGCTTGCGGGCACCAATCAATGTTAGAATTGGATTGTACCTTAATTTGTCTTGATCGACTATAGTCAACATGAATGGTTGACTTTTAATTGGGAAATATTGATTGAATCTATGTTAGAATTGAATTGAATTTCAATTTATCGTGATTATAATCAACATATATGGTTTACTTCTACTTGAAAAATACGGATTCAATCTCTATTAGGATCAAATCGAGTCTCAATCCATCACGACTATAGTCAAAATAAAAGATCGAAATATTGATTCAATCTATGTTAGGATTGAATCATGTGTCAATTTGTCACTATAGTCAACATAAATGATCGACTTCTATTTGAAAAATATTGATTCAGTATATACTAGGATTAAATCGAGTCTTAATTTGTGAATTTCATGACTCGCCAACACAAGTGATGACTTCTACTAACTCAATTTCACCTCTAAATTTATTTTTAACAAGATGTAATAATAATAATAATAATAATAATAATAATAATAATAATAATAATAATAATAATAATAATAATAATAATAATAATAATAATAATAATAATAATAATAATTGACCTGATAAGTTTTTTAGTTTAATTTTTATCAACTGTTTAAAAAAAACTTAAGTGAAATAATATAAAAATACTTTAAGGTTTTAGTTCACACTATTGTTGACTTCTAATAACTCAACTTCACTCTTATGTATATTTTAAAAATTTATTTTCATGAGATTAAGTGAAATTTTTTTTAAAAAAGATACTAGCTTTGAAATTTTCTTTTTAGTTTAATTTTGACAAATTATTAATATATATTTTAGAGAAAATATATAAAAATACTTCAAATTTTTAGTCAACACAATTATTAGCTTCTAATAACTCACTTCACCCTGTATATTTTTAAGATGATTTTTTTTTTTAAAAAAAAGCTAACTTTCAGCAAATTGGGGGAGTCCATAATCTAACTTTCAAAATTATCATATGTAGCTAATGTAATGTACTTAATTGGAAAGAGAGACAAAGAATTGTAACTCCTTTCATTCCCTCTTCTATGAGGGATTATTTAATTGTAATTAATCAAAACTTATGCTAAATGAGATAATTAAGAGCTTATGTTTGTTCAACCATGTAGTTTTTTCCTTTTAATATTAATTTTTATGAGGTGAATTGAAAAATGATATAAAAAGATATTGGATTGAAATTTTTTTCTGGGTTCAATTTTTTCTAACTACTTAATTTTCTTAGATAAAATAATTATGAAAATGCATTATAATTTTAGTGAAATAATATAAAAATACTTTAAAAAATTAAAATATAATTTATCTAAAATAAATTTGTATTTTAACGCGACTGCATAGTATCGAAAGCATGATCCAATGATTATAAGTTTTTTTGATCAGTTTGTTAGAATAACATTATATGACGATCCCAACAATTTATATTTATTTAGTTAATCTTTATATACAATTGAATTTTCATTTAAACCTATATAAACTCAACATGCGAGTTATTTGGAGTCGAGATAAAATTTCTACACTAAAATTTTTTAGTCAAACTTTATTAATTTACAGTTGAAATATCACGTTAATAACTATCAATTCAATTGCTATTTAAAGGTGATCTCCTTTTGTTTGTAGACAAAAATAATAATGAAACTAACTTTAAAAGTAATCATATTATTTATTAATTACTCCTATATAAATAAATTAATTTAGCGAGTCAACTGTCATTATTTTTAATCTCAAAAATTTCATTCATGGTTTCTCTTAGTTAGATGTTTTTATTATTTGAATTTATTTTTTAAAAAAATTATGGGAGAAATTTTATAGATGATATATGGAGAATTTAAAATTTAAAAATGGAGAAAAAATAAAAATATTTTAAAACTGTAGAGTAAAAGAACTAAAGAGATAAAAGTATTAAAAGAAAAAAATACATAATACAAGTCAAAAAATGGTGATTAAAAGGCTTCAAATAAGATGAGAAGCTTAGAAAAATTAAGGAAAAAGTAGAACAAAAAAAGTAAAAATTTAAGGAGTAATATAAAAGTGTAAAGTAAAGTTATAATATACTTTATGAAATAGCTAAAAATAAATAAGAAATAAAATTTGAAGTAGTTTTGCTTTTAGCCTAAAAGATATAGTAATATAAAAGAGTATAAAAAGAACTAAAAAAGAAAAAATCAAGGTGATTATACATTTTTTTTTGGGGGGGGGGGGGGAATAAGTGATTTTGAAGCCTAAAGAACCTTGAAGTCTTTTTACATTATTCCTATCATTCGAGTCAAATTGATTCGAGTCATTCAGCAACACCCTTATGGAAAGTCTCCTGTACCAACGAATAAAGAAGTCCTCTATGAAAAGTCTCGTGTGTCTCACACAACCCACAGTACCCATGAGTGGCCACATTAGTACTAGTGTCGTTTGGCGGGGCTTAACACTAAAAATTAAAATAATAGAAAGTTTTATTTTTTTAACTTTTTATTTTTATGATATCTATTTGACACTTTTTAAGAACTATTTAAATACTAGTTGGCTATCTCGTGCTACCCACGGGTCCAATGTTGATACTTAAATTTTTTACGTTATGTGTAATTTTATTATTTAATTAAAATCTTCATTTATTTAGTTGATAAATTCTTAGTTAGACATATATTATTATATTTTGATTAATGAAATTTATATAAGAATATTTAAGTTGTTAATATGACACCCATAAAATTTTGAGAGTCAATCAAATATTTTATATTTTAAAAATTTTTAAACTGTTAATTATTTTTTTAGATATTTTAAGTTGTTAACTATTATAATTTATAATACTTTTTTGATATTATAATTTTCTATTTTAAGTTGTTAGCTAATTTATAATATTTTCCTGTTCAAACTTTTGTGGCATTGATAGTCAATTATATTTTTAAAAAATTTAAATGAGTTTCATATAAGATTTCATGTTAATTTAAAATATCAAGAACTAATTTATCATTTTATGTCAATCTTATTTTTTATTAAATATTACTAATTTATTAAGACCTAAATGACTTATAGTAAATAATTAGGGCTGATATAGTAAAATTATGATTGAAGTAGTTGAAGCAGATATGTCATAAATGTCTATTTTTTTTTATTAAATATTATTAATTTTTTATATGTAAATGACTTACAATAATTAATTAGGGGTAATATAGTAAATCATGGAGCAAAAATACCTGTGAAAAAAATTTAAATGAGTCTCATATAAGATGTCCTATTAATTTAAAATATCAAGAATTAATTTATTATTTATTTCTATTTTATTATTTATTAAATATTATTAATTTTTAAATACCTAGATGACTTATAATAATTAATTAGAGGTGATATAATAAAACTACGATTGAAACAACTGAAACAGACATGTCATAAAAATCTATAATACTTTTTTTATTAAATATTATTAATTTTCTTATATGTAAATGACTTAAAATAATTAATTAGGAATAATATAGTAAAATCACGAAGCAACTGAAGCAGGTGAAGAAGCATACATGTTGATGAAGAGTTGACTGCTTCTTTACATTTATTAATAGTAGTAATTAAAGTATGAAAAAGTAGCTCAAAATTAAGGAGAATGTTTTTTAAATTATATATAGGACATTAAAATAACTAAATAATAACATGCACGAAAACTCTTTTAATTCCTGTTTTACTTATTTTTTTTAGTTATAGTCTCCGTTGATCTAAATTGAGGTTTAGCATATGTAAGATTTATAAAATATTTATTTATTTCCCTAAACTGAATATATATGGGCTAACTTCTTCTTTTTTGGGGTAAAGATATACAATATTTGACTAATATAAAAAAATGTTATAAAATAAAGACAAAATATCAATATCAAACTTAAAGAAATGAGAGAACTTTAGAAAATTTTTAGTAGTACATTTGTTACTACTTGAATGTCTACATAAAATGTACAAATGGTGGCTATTTATAGACACCAAACTTAGTTTCTAAGCTTGCCAAACTTGACGTCAAGTTGGCAAAATGGCAAGTTGGCAAGTTGGCCAACTATGTATGTATTCAAATCCAAATTGAACAAGGAATGTTTTGGTCTCCAAATCCAACTTGACAACTATTATATCTAATATTTCACACATATACATGTCACATGAAATCCATATTATATAATACTCTGCCTTGGATGTCCACTAATAGATAATGTTTCTTGTAAATCCTTACTAGGAAAATTCAATGGGAAAAAGCCTAGTGAAGGAAAAGAGTACACACATCTTGTAATACGCCTTTAGTGTTGTCTCATTAAAAATCTTAGCAGGAAAATCCGATTGGGACGAAACCTTGGTTAAGGAAAAAAGAGTACAACGCGTATTTTATTCCCCCTGATGAAACTTCAATTTAAAGACTTGAATCTCCACATTTCAATCTTGTGCACCATCTTCTCAAAAGTTGTATTTTGATACAGACTTGGTGAATAAATCTGCAATATTGTCACTTGAACGAATCTGTTGCACTTTTGATACCACCATTCTTCTGGAGCTTATGTATGTATAAAAGTTTTGGCGAAATATGCGTCGTTCTATATCCTTTTATGAATCCTCCCTTTAATTACGCTATGAATACTATATTATCTTCATATATAAAATCGTAGGCACTTTATCACATTCCAGATCATATTTTTATCGGATGAGATGCATCATGGATATCAACCACACACATTCTCGGCTTGTTTTATGAATAAAAATTATCTCAGCATGATTTAGGAAGTGATAGCTATTGTATACTTCACCGAACGTCATTATGTAGTTGTATTTCCATACATAAGTAAATAGCCCATCTAAGATTGAATTTTATGTGAATCAGATAAATACCTTTTCAACATATGTTCAGTAATGGACAAATATTTCATTTGTCAAACACTCCAAGTATACATCCAGTAGTACGCATTGTTAGCTGCCTCATTCAAAACCTTGCTAACAAAAGCCTGTGGGATAAAACTTCAGCTAAGAAAAAAAGATCGCATTGCGGGTATTATAATCGCATCATTTAAAACACTGCTTTGTTCTTATAAATGATGCTCCGCAATTCATAAGTGCACCAACTGCACTAAAACATAGTACTTACTAATCATTTTCATGAGATCAAAATTTATTTGTTTTCAAGTTAAGCGATCTTTATAATTATGGGGTATTCAATAGAATCGCTTTATAACATTTTAAATCTTTCATGGATTTTCATATAACTTTTGTCATCTATCTAGACATGACAATAATTTATTATATGTATTCAAGCTTTTCAATATTGTCAAACTGAAACAAACTTTATTTCATCCATCACGGGAGAATAATTTTCCTACAATAACGCCAAGAATTTTGTGAAACCTTTATGCCCCAAGGCACAAGTCATACTTTATATCTTACGAATTTTACTTTTGCATAGTAAATCATTTGTACCCCACTTGCATTATACCTCTGGTCTTTGGATTATTAGTCCAAATATTCACTTTTCAAGTGAAATAAACTACTTGAATTACATACTTTTATTTGGCCAATAATTTATTTGTCCAGCCTCTTTGACAGATTTGTTCCAAGATTCTCGATACTATATATAATGTTGAGCGCTATATTACATCAAAGATATCATCGACGATTGTTTGATATCGATTTCAATAAGACGTAACTTAATGAAGATCTCTTCATTTTCTTTACTTATTCAGGTACCTGAGCCTTTGCCAAGGTTATAAAGTGTTATGTCGATGCTAAAGCACTAGCACTTGCCTCATTATCATGAACGTCTTGATCATTTGCTCTTTTTTTTCTTCAAGAAGTTTTACCTTTGGAACCGATTGGTCTATCACGCTTTAGGTGTATCATAGACTCCATCCTTTTACGAATTTTTCATTGAAGCATTTTACAGTTGAATTATCATATAGAGTTAGTAAACATATCTGACAATTAGTTTGCAACATTTTGCAAATGAATTATCTCTTGAACTTCAAGTTCACATATACATTTTTTATGAGGATCTAGACAATTCATTTCATGCATAATTTTCAACTGTTATTCAACTCTCCCCTAATGTTAAAAAATCTAACATTTATTTTCAACTTTATCTTGGTATTCATATTTGTGCATTGTGATGAAGCAACTGCATCATATACCGCACACCGAATTTTTTAGATGAAATTTATCTGGTTCTTGACCTTAAACCACTAGTAATAGGAAAGCCTTATTGGCTTGATGCATATGAATGCTGCTATATTTTGAATGGCACATCTCATATCAAATTCCTTTTGGGAGATTTGTTCTCATAATCAATGATTTAGCTAGAATTGGAGGCATACAATTTCTACTAAATCAACCAGCATTATCAACATAATTTGTAGTTTGAAACTGTGGTCTTAATTTAATAATTTGAGCAAACAAATTTACAAAAATAAAATTGCAAGTTAATAGAAAAGCACATGTGATCATATCATAGATGCATCTATTAAACTTTATAATAACAATCGGTCCACATGGCAGGCGAATGGGCCCATATTCACCTTTTTATATGTTTCAAAAAATTTAGGAAATGCATCCCAATCTTAGCTGGCATAATGATCAATTCATTGTGAGAACAAGCAGCACAAGAGAATTCGTGAAGAATCTTTTATATCTTCAATATATGACTGCATGAATTCTCAATTATTTTTGGATCACATTTGAACCAGGATGGTCAACCGTCATGCTAACTATTTTTTTTTCCAGTATATTTTTAATTTACTATTGCATGTGATTCTGTCATATGCACATAGTTTTGTATTACAATAAGAGGGAAAATGCGGATAACCATACCCGCATCTATTGTAGTAATATAAAGATATAACATCTTTCCATTAATTATAGTCTCAATATAATTTATTTTTGACAAAATATTTGAAACTTAATAAGTTTCTTTTGAGACTTACTACAATCTTAATAGTATGAACAATTTCATTCCTCCATATAGTAACACTTAAGCTCTTTTGGAGGTCTCAATTAATTTCATGTACTACATATATTTCACACACCATTCATATGGTGAACATCTCCTTCCAGGAGAAAATTATATAAGTACGGTCATAATCTTAAAATATTATATAGGCAAGACTTGTTTCTTGCTTTTACCCTTTGGCAATTCATGATAAACATATCAAAATATTTATGCCATATTACAAGTACACGATCAACGATCGTTTATGTAAAAATAATTTTTTCTTTGTTTTTCTCAAACCTATCGTAGAGATGAGATGTGACATTTATCCAACCATGCATCAGTATGTCCTTATTAATAATTTTTATCTCATCTTGACATATTCATTTCAAGAATGGTTGAGCATTAACGATGCTTATCACAAATCTCATTCTCTTCAAGGAATGAATTATAATCATATCCACATGCTTCATAAATTTTCATTAGAAGCTCATTCTCGCGCTATGAAATTTATTATATTTACATGACAAACCTCAACATCAATTTGAAAGGTCAAGTGCGCCATCACTTTATATTCCTTTATTTTGATGAAGGATTTATAAAACTTATATCAAACTAGGTCGCAGGACAATCACATGTGCAATGACCTTTCACACCATGCTCACTAGTGGCAAAAATTACCTTCATATTTGGAAGGATCATTTGAGAACTCATAATGTTCTTCGAAGAATATAACCTTCTAATTTTTTAATATATATGTTATGCAATTCTCAATGTGCATATCTTCGAGATGGCAAAATCGTTTATGCCAACTTATGAACTTATTTCTACTAGTACACTCTAAATTTATCTTGACATATGAGTTTTACTTAGTATATTTCAGATTTACTAGAATATGAATAATTTTCAAGTTTGCTATTTTGGAGTATATTTCATAATATTACTTCTCAATTATTCTACCTCTTATGGAGGTGTTACTCCTATCACATTCACCCAGGTTGGATCTGTAGTTTTAACAATCAAAATTCTCATTTCCTAGGAATGAAATATAATGATGTCTTAAGCCTATCAAATTATGATAGCTTAGAATTTCTTTCAAGATATTGCTCCTTCATGAGCAAACTGAGGCGTACATATAATGTAACGAAGTATTTTGTCCCTGTTACACCTATATTCATATTCATAAATTCAATCACATGTCTTCTTTCAGACATACTGTGCACTGCATGCTATCACATTCACTTCAAGAAATAGAACATATTTTATGGGACATATACTTTTCAACAAAATTTTGCCTTAGTCATTATTATATCATCAGTATGATGCATTGAGGTTCAAACTCATCGTCTTATCCATATAAAGACATTTTAGATATAAATTGATGGGACTTTGAACCAAACATCTTATCATCATGGTGCATTGAAACTTTTAATCCAATGTCCTACCCGCTTAATGAGATGAAACTTAAATCCATCATCATATCTTTTAACAATATTGTTCTTCACGAATAAATTTAAAGCATAAATGGTTCCAAATTAATTATTTTTTCTTATTTGGCAGAGTCTCATGCTGATAATGTGTTATAAAATAAAAATAAAATATCAATATCAAACTTAAAGACATGAGAGAACTTTAGAGAATTTTTAGTAGTATATTTGTTACTACTTGAATGTCTACATAAAATGTACAAATGATGGCTATTTATAGATACCAAACTTAATTTCTAAGCTTACCAAACTTGACTTTAAGTTGGCAAATGGCAAGTTGGCAAGTTGACAAACTATATATGTATTCAAATTCAAATTGAACAAGGAATGTTTCACACATATACATGTCACATGAAATTCATATTATATAACAAAAAATATAATGCTATAATATTATTATATGATGAAATCAATTAAATTAATTTATAATAAATATAACTAGTTAAAAGTCAAGGTATTGCAACATATTTTGTGTACACATTCTTTCAAACTAAACCAAACAAATTTTTTTGAAAAAATCACTGAAATTAAGTTGTTCTTATTTTAAGTTTTCTTTTTTCCATTCAAAAGACGATGCATGTTAAGATGTAACAAATTTCTTTCTTCTTAATTTATTGAGTTTTTTCTTATGAAATCTACATTGTAATAACATTTTCATGTTTAACTTTACTGATTTATCCTAAATTATTTAAAATATTGATTATCCCATATTTCACAAAATATTTTAATATTAACAAAAGTGAAAAATATACTTTCCGCAGTTGTTTAGTATGATCACACTTTGGAGATCAAATAGTTTTATTATCACTCACGGGAGATTAAATTGTATTTTCTCTAAACTACCATTTATATATCGTCATTTATTAGGTTAATTTTATGTTAAAAGTGCAAAATTAAATTAACTAACTACTGTATTCTAAAATTTGTTTTTCAATTGAGACGTGAGGAGTATACGTTACATTTGTGTCACCTTTTTAGAGTATTTAACAATGATAAAATATATTTATTTTTATTCTTTAATTTTAAAACTGAATTCTACCTTAAATAAAATCTTGTTAATTACTTATGTATGCCAACATGTACGACACAAAATTATAAGATCAAAAAACACTTTACGTTTAATTGGGAAATGAAAATTTAATATAACAAATAGCAAGTGTAAATAACATCAATAAACAATTCCTTTTTTTATTTTTAATTTGTTTTAAAAAGAATTTCTCTTTTTTTGTCTTATAATATTTAATTTTAAAATTTTCACATGGCATGTTTAAAAGCACAAGATTAAAGAATATTTTGATATATACATTCTACATAATTTAGTGTAAGACAATAAAATTCAAAAGTCTTCTTTACTTTCTTAAAATCTTTGTCAAATCAAAATCAAATAAATAAATTAAAACGAAAAGCGTACTATAAGAACAATATTAATTTGATAAACAAGCTTATTAAGATGGAAGTTAAATGCGAGGATAATACTTTAAGTGTATATAATATATTCTTAGGAAAAATATAATTTGAAATAAGTTCTGATAACATTTTCATAAAAGAAAGATTCAAATATATATGTTTGTGCCTCTGGGATCGCTATCCACGAAATTACATGGTATAACCCCTATAGTTGGTGATTTTGGATTTTGGACCCGAATTAAAAAAAATCTTTAAGGACTAGTTTTCCTTTCTTTTTAAGTAGAGTACAAATATATTTTTGTCCATCTACATCTCAAATATTTTTAAACTTTTCATACTCATTTGTCTTTCAAATTCTATTTTTATTTTTATTATTTTCACTTTTTTATTCTTCTTTTATTTTTATTTTCATGTTTTAATTTATTTGACTCAACCTTTATTTTTTTTCTCTTCTTTTTTTTTCTCAATGTTATCTATTTCTTTATTTTATTTTTATTTTTTTTAATTAATTTGTATCAACCTTTATTTTTCTTTTATTTATGGTTTTTATTATTTCTCTTTTTTCTTCCTTAGTTTTCTCAAATTTTATTTTTATTTCTTAGTTTTCTCAAATTTTATTTTTATTTTTCTCTCATTTTTGTTTTTCTCAATTTTTTTAATTCTTTTTTTTTCTTAACCTTTATTTTTTCTTGTCTTTTTTTTTTCTCAATCTCTTTTTTTATTTCTCTATTTTGTTTGTTCTCTTTTTTATTTTTTCTCAACTTCTATTATATTTTGCTAATAAATAAAAAATTGAATAATCTGCAACGGGGTCTTTTTTCTTGACATCAAAGCAAATTTAAGGGCATGAGTTGTTGATAGGAAGTTCTTTGGGATAAATTTTGCTTCTAAAGCAAAATTTGTAGAACAACTCATAAATCATGACACATTGTGGTAGTGTCAAGTCTTGCTTGTGGAGCATAACTTGTTGTTTGAAAATTCTTAATTCTTGCTTCTATGGCAAGAGTTATAAAACATCTAATAAATCAAGAAACAATGTGGTAGTGTCAATATTGTCCATTGTTCTTTTGAAGGTTCTTGGGTTAAGTCTTGTCTTAGAGGTAAGACTAATAATAGAGCATCACATAATCAAGACAGTATATAATAGTATTAACTCTCTGCTAAGTCTTGCCTCTAAGGCAAGAGTTATAGAATATCTCATAAATCAAGACACGATATGATAGTGTCAACTCTTGCCGATGGGGAATAACTTGCTGTTTGAAAGTCCATGGACTAATTCGTGTCTCTAAGGCAAGAGTTATAAAACATCTCACCAATCAAGACATAATGTGATAGTCTCACCAATCAAGACATAATGTGATAGTGTCAACTCTTATCCATGGGGCATAACTTATTATTTAAAAGTTCTTGATCTAAGTCTTGCCTCTAAGACAAGAGTTATAGAACATCTCATAAATCAAAATATAATGTGATAGTGTCAACTCTTACCCATGGGGCGTAACTTGCTGTGTGAAAGTCCCTGAGTTAAGTCTTGCCTCTAAGGCAAGAGTTATAGAATATCTTATAAATCAAAACACAATGTGGTAATGTCAAATCTTGCCATGGGGCAGAACTTGTCACTTGAAAGCCCTTGGTCTAAGTCTTGCCTCTAAGGAAAGAGTTATAAAACATGTCATAAATCAATACACAATGTGGCCGTGTCAACTCTTGCCCATGGGGCACAACTTGTTGTTTGATGGTCCTTAGGCTGGGTTTTACCTCTAAGACAAGAGTTATATAGCATTTCATAAGTACAAAATACAATGTGTTAGTGTTGACTCATGCCCAATGTACGTAACTTGTTTGAAAATTTTTGGGATAAGTCGTGCCTCTAAGGCGAGAGTTGTAGAACATCTCATAAATAAAAACATAACATGGTAATGACAACTCTTGCCCGTGGTGCATAATTTGTTGTTTGAAAGTTCATGAGCTAAGTCTTCCCTCTAAGACAAAAGTTGTAGAATATTTCATAAATGAAGACATAATATGGCAGTGTCAACTCTTGCCCGTGGGACGTAATTTGTAGTTTGAAAGTCCTTGAGCTAAGTCTTGTCTCTAAGGCAAGAGTTGTAGAACATCTCATAAATAAAGACATAAAGTGGTAGTGTCAATTCTTGCCTGTGGGGCATAATTTGTAGTTTGAAAGTCCTTGAGCTAAGTTTTGCCTCTGAGGCAATAGTTGTGGAACATCTCATAAATGAAAATATAACGTGGTAGAGTCAACTCTTGCCTGCAGGGCATAATTTGTTGTTTGAAAGTCCTTGAGCGAAGTCTTGCCTCTAAGGTAAGAGTTATAGAACATCTCATAAATCAAAATACAATGTGGTAGTGTCAACTCTTACCCATGAAACATAACTTGTTGTTTGAAAGTCATAAGTCTTGCCTCTACAATGTGGTAGTGTCAACTCTAGCCCATGAAACGTAACTTGTTGTTTGAAAGTCATAAGTCTTGCCTCTATAATGTGATAGTATCAATCCTTGCTCATAGGATATAACTTGATTGGAAGAAATCGAAGAAAAGAACAAAAATAATAAAAATTGTGAAAAAAGAAGAAAAATATTTTTAAAAATAAAAATCTAAGAAAATGTAAAAGTCGAGAGAGAACAAAAAAAACTAAAGGTTAAGAAATTTTTAAAAAAGATAAAATAAAAATAAAGGATGGAAAAAATTTAAAAATAAAAAAAAGGTAAGGAAAAATAAAAAAGATTTTTTTTTATAAAAATAGAGTTGAGAGGAGTAAAGAAAAAAAGAGAGTAAGGATTGAAAAAAAATTACAAAGAACAAAAAAAAGGAAAGAAAAAATAAAAAAATTAAAGTAAAATAAAAAAGAAAAAAAAGTGAAGAGGAGAAAAAGAAAAAAAGTAAGGGTTGAGAAAAATTAAATATAAAAAATAAAAAAATAAAAATTAAAGTAAAATTAAAAAGAGAAAAAAATAAAAGTTGAATGATGAATAAATATGGGGTTGCTGTTATCAATTATAAGAATAATTTATATAATTTACTCCATTGATTAAGAGTAATTTTTTTTGAAAATATATCACTTAATAATTGACTATTTTTATAAAAATAATTTATTTGAGATTAAAATTTAAAAGCCACCTTATTTAGAGGTTATTCGTGTAGTTTCCCATGGCTATTGCTTTTTTTCTTGATATTATCATTGTTATAAGTGGCATGAAAAAGTCCCGCAAAGTTATTGAATTTACTACTTAGTAATGCTTCATGGAATTCAAAATGAATTAAAGGGTACTTTAGGTAGTTTATTACTTTGATACTTAAGGTATAGGATAGTGCTATATTTATCTGTTTATATTATGATTGTACTTTTTTATTGTGGAACAAAAAAAAAAATTAACACATATTTTGCTTTTTCCTTTTTACTCAACCCAAGAGTTTATTCAACTTTCCTATAACGTGGGCCCCATGTACTTTTCCTCCTTACATGTTTTCTCTTATTTTTCTATGCATTATTTGTTCCGATTTTCCTTAACATATATATTCGGACCCCCTCTTATTTCTTTTTATTTTTTATTATAAGTGTACGCATGTCTCGCGCGTATCTCACTTTATTGAATTCAAAAATTACACTAAATAAGATATTTATTTAAATAATAAAGATAAATATAATAATTAAATTCAATATCTTTTGGAGAATTAATTTAATTAAACATAATCTTTATTAAAAAAATTCTCAAAGTCAATCGACATTTATCTACCACCTATAAACTGCAACAAAATAATACGATGATAGAGACATCAAAATAATATAATTAAATCTAACTTTTACACAAAAATTTTCTCAAAATTGTCCGACACTCATCTACCACCTGTAAACTATAACAAACTAGTACGATAATAGAGATATCAAATACAACTAAACTTTAGCTTTACACAAAAAAAATTCTCAAAATAGAGATATAAAAAATATGATTAAACGTAACATTTACCTAAAAAAAATTCTCAAAGCTCACCGACATTCATTTACTGTCTGTAAATTCATCTGCGACCTGTAAACTACAACAAAATAATACAATAGTGGTTACAAAGCTTTAGTTTTGATGAAAATAATTCTTATCTAAGCGAAAATTTTTACACTAAAGAATGACTTGAATGAAATCAAAGAAGATATATACATATATATATATATATATATATATATATATATATATATATATATATATATATATATATATATATATATATACACACACACACAACACACACACGCGTTGAATTTTATTATGTTGACAAAAAGGTGAAGAAGTTGAGGGTTAGAAAATTAAGCATCCAACAATCTAGACATGCAACCGAATCAAGTTAGATGAACATCAATCATATTTTTTCAATAAGTAAACTAGTTTCTTCTCCAGTTTAAGGTGTATCTCAATATTTATAGAAGTATTTCCTTAATAGAATCTTATTTTAGGAGTATTTTTTCAATCATATTTTAGAAGTGTTTTTCTATTGATCTGCACAAAGAAAAATATTAATTAATTCTCTTTCCATATATTTTAGGAGTCCTGTATATTTTAGAAGTAATATTATAAAAATAATTAAATAATAAATTAAAGAAAATAGTGAAAAGATAATTTTGTCTAAAAAAAGTCTTTTAATGAAGGACAAAAAGTTCAAATCACTTTTCTAAGAATCTTCACATTTTTAATATATTATAGATTATAGATTATAATTATAGATATAGATATGAAATTTGTTCATTTCTATGAGGGATGATTAGAAGTATGTTTGTCTTAATTTATTTGTTAGAATTTTTCTCAAAGTCTTGTTAAAATATTTTTAATTATACTTAAATTGAACTTAAAAAATTTAAGAAATTTATAGAAAAATATATTTGTGTCCTTTGAATTGACAATTCTCAAAATTTCATTTAGGTGATATATATTGAGGTAAAAGGAATAACATGTATCATGTGAAGATTACATAAAAATTTACTATGAATCACAATAATTAACAACTTTGTTAAAAATCATATTAAAAATTTTAATTGACTTCAAATTTTATTAATGCCACATAAATTAAGACAAATAAAATAACATATATTGAATCCGTACTGGCACGGGTTCTTTATGTCTAGTTTATCAAAATGTATGAGTAATTGCAAAATCATAAAAACTTCAATAAAGGATGGAAAGAGATAAAAATATTCATGTGAGGACTTAAAAATGTATTTTCTCTCTTCTATATAGTACTAGATATCGACGGCCCGTGCTATCTTATTTTTTATCTTAATTTATGTGATACAAATAGAATTTATATAATCAATCATTAAAATAATTTAATTTTTTAATTGTTGTGATTTATAATACTTTTCTTCTATTTCAATTTAACTGACACTAATATAATTTCTACAGTCAGCTAAATATTTTATACTTTTTAATTAACGACACATTCGACATGTGTGCTTATTGTCTATAAATTACAAAAGAGAAGTATTTTTATTATTTTATTCTTCAAGAGATGTGTACTTTTCTAGGCTATACCATGCCGTTTTACATAGTGTCTCTCAATAACTAAACACGTGTTCATCCTAATTTATGGATGTACGTTGAATGTGTATAAAAATTTAATTACTTTATACATATGTTGATAGAGTGTTAGTAGATGTGTTAGTTATAGTTTGTTACAATTAGCAAGTTAGCTAAAGCATAACAACTACCACTTTGTATTAATATAGAGGAAGGCACCAATTTAAGCTAACTGATGAAGATATTTTTCATTTTTCTCAACTTCTTTCTCTTCAATCTGGAGATTTTTTATGAACTTAACATGGTATCAGAGTTTAGAAATTAAAGATTTTTTGTTGCAATCTCACATGTTGTGAAGGATTTGCGTATTTTTCGCATAATTTTGCAGTTTGTGGTGCTTTTTTGGTATTTTTTTTTTGTGTATTTTGATTTACAATTTGTAATTAAATGAAAGATAGTGGACTTTTTGTAACACTTTTATAAGATACAAATAATGCAGCACAAAAATAAATTCTTTAAGTAAATAATCTTGTAAAATAACTAAAATACCCTCAATCTTTTATTCAATTCCTATAAGCTAACATGTTGAAAGTAGCTTTGCTAACGACCTGTGTTAGCATGAGCCCAACATTTAAAAAATAAAATTAATAATATATTTTTATCAAAATAATAATTTCAATAAATATAACTAAAATATGCATCATCTATTTTGATTTAAATATATACATAACCTATTAATGTTCTAAATAAATTTAAAATTCTCAATTATCTATAGATATAGTAATCATCGAGGAAAGGTGTTATTTAGTTTTATAGTTAATTCTAGGGATGTTATGAACCGATATAATCGTACCGGATTAGTTATTAAGACTCTTTAATTTAAATCATGAGTTCGGTAGGTTTTTAGTTTTAGAAAAAATAAACTAAAAAAATATCGAATTGATTGAATAAATTTATATGGATACAATGTGTTTTATATATTAAGTTTAGCATAATGAATATTATAAATTTTATTTTGAGTTTGAGGTAGTGAAAATGAGTACAAGCTAATGGATAAATTAACATTCAAATTTTCAATTGAAAAACAACTCATAAAAGTAATATATTTAATCAACTACTTCATAATATGTCTGTAAATGTACTCTTTGCAAAAGTAAAATTTTATTAGATGTTATTCTTTCATTTTTTTCTTATTTGGTATATATTGACTTGATATAAATCTTAAAAAAATATTTCTTAAAAGTTTATTTTACTAAATTAATTTTATTACATATACTTTAAAATTTAAATTTGGTTATGTATTTCATATACTTAATAATAAAAATAGTATCAAACTAAAATAATAATTTTTTCTTTTTTTTACTAAAATAAATAAGTAAGGAAGGAAATTTTATTTTAATATAAAAATTTGAATAAAGACTAAAATTTATTTACTTTTATTACGTGGATTAATTATTATAATTTAAACAATTATATGTAAACCTAAGAAAATAATACATTTTAACAAAAAAAATGTAATACATCAATCAAATTCTATATATTAAAAATGTAAAAAAGATGAAAGAGGCAGGTGCCATACAATTTATGATAAATAGCAAAGCTAATGGGGTTGAAGCTAATGGGTTTCAGTTCCATCATATCCTTCGAGGGGCATTTATTGCATGGCATGGTGTGTAAATAAATAGAAAAATATACGCATTTTTCAAAACTTTTGAGAAGGTCCAAATAACAAAGAATAAAAAATAATTTATGAATTGATTTTTCAAAAGGACTTTAATACCCTCAAATTGATATTTAATGCCACGAATTGGTATTTAATACCCTCAAATTGATATGTTGATATGTTGAAGTGAGTCTTCTAATATATAGAATATAGTAAAAACATTCTGTACACATGATAACTAGCTAGCTACCTCATAAACAAGCCAAGTGTACCAACAATATACATGGAGTACGGCAGACAATTTGAAATGACGCTAGTATCGGCAAATTCAAGATGAAAGTCCATGCTAGGGTTTCCATAGACAACAACCCCAAAACCGAGAAATGAAACGGACAAGAACGGAGAGATCAATCCGGCATGGAACTTCAGGATGAGGTATACAATCCCCGACTCAATGATCCATTACCCCAATGATATGCTAGTCATAAAATTATACTGCAAGAGGAAAATGGGAGATCGGTGTATCGGGGAAGTGCATGCATACGTCGATGAAGTAGCTTTATGCGTATTCATACGCTAATGGAGGTAGTGCTATCATGAGTTGCCCTGTCCTCAAGGGTTGTGCTCAATCTCAAGGTGTTTTGAGGTTTTCTTATAGGTTTGGAGAAAAAGTGATGATCGATAGGTTAGCTTAGCAGAGAACATCTGTTAATTAGGTTTTGAAGAAAATAAAAAGAGTGATATGATTTTCTAATATCTATGGTCAGTGTGTGTATAAGTTTTTTTTTTCTTTTTTCTTTTTTATGATTTCTGTTTATACCCAATATCTTTTCATTTTTTTTTTGTCTCAGCCAACATATCATTGAATTGCTGAGCAATTTATTGCTGTTGTGATCAAATTAAACCCCCAAAATAAAAGATCTGCTATAAATAAAGTAAAGAAAGATATCAATAAAATAATCAATTATCATACAAAATTTATAATATGGAACTGAGAGTATCATATAACATTTTGTTATCATATACTCCCATAGTCCCACTTCTTACTTTTGAAGTTTGACATACGAGTTTTTGTACGGAGAATGAATTACAACGAAGATGTTCATAGAGCAGGTAACAAGGCGCCTCTCAATGATCAGAATTCATTTTTAAAATATTCTCATTTCTTTACCCATTTTCGCTATTTACAAATTTAAAAAGAAAAAAAATGGGAAATATGAATCTTGTTTATTGGAAACGGTGTTTCTTAAACCGTTGACATTCATGGACATGTTCAACAGTGTTTCTTAAAACGTTGGCACTTACGGACAAACATATCCTTATGGTCAGGTTTTAAAATCCTGAAATACATATACATATAATTAAATTAGATATTAACACATCAGATTTTAGTGTTACCTCCTCCTCCAACCATGTGATCAAGTGCAGAAAATATAGTCTTACTGTAATTTGAAATGGAGCAAAAGAGAGAAATAATAATGGGAGTTTTCAAGTCTGCATCTGATGAAACTTGTTGGGTTCCAAATGAAAAGTGAATGAAAAATGAAGTGTTCCGTTTGCTTTTTGGAAGAAGGCATTCCTCATACATTAGTGGTGGAAAGGAACTATCATATGCTTAACTATAGAAACACCTTCTTCATGGTGTTAACGGATTGAGAAAAAGACATGTCACTGTTAGAACATGCAGAACGGAGGTAATAATTCTGCAAGATCAATAACTTACATATATCTAGCTAACATAACCAAAACGAAAATCAGAAAACTTACCTCTTCAAGCTTCCACACAGTTCGTTCAACGCCTTTTTTGCCAGGTCTGCTGCCTTCTACTATTTCCTGATTAACCTTATTAATCAACCTTGTGTGGACAAGTACTTTTGAATTGGAGAAGGATCATTGAATCCAAAATTCAGCCACTACTTATTTCCACTTTCAATTGAATGAGGAAGAGAAAGAGGCAAACGTTTTGGCCTTTATTGTAATCTTAAAGCCAAAAACGTTTTCAGCCTTAATGCCCTTTAATGCTAAAACATTTTTTCAGCTTTAAATCTATCATAGTGTCAAAATTAATTCTTAATTCTTTTATTCCTTATTTACAGAAGACCAGTAAATATTACCTCTTCTATAACTCCTTTTCTTTTTCAAATTTGGTTAGTTAATCAGACATAGTAGGGACCACAAATTTATTAACTGGGGCTTCCAATTATGATATTTATTTGGTAGTGAATGAATTATCATATCATGATAAATTACAAATTATTCCACTAAAAATCTGTAATTGCACTCCTCGATTTAATTTTGAAATCTACCATTAAATCTTATTTAACTCCCCATGTTAGAATTACCAACATCAATCAATTAAATTAAATTCTCTGAAAAATTTAACTTATTGATTAGTTTAATTCTTTATTTATACTGCTTAACTTATTTCACATGACGGACACAAAATCCACCTGCAGCGTTTTCACATGAAAACTTATAAGCAACCATAAAGGGGTGTCTTCTATCTCAAGTTCGAGACATAGTTCTATCAACTAATTAATATTTCACTACGTGATTCATCATCATCCAACCTATCAGGAATATGTTAAGTCATATGTTAATTCACAAACGAGTCTCACCATCTAATAGATTAAAACGATAAAACAAACCACATAGATCATAATGATTATATCAAGATTAAGAGTATAAGAACATGTAATGGTCTAGAGAAATCATTTATTAATATTCAGAACAAAAACGAATATCTCTAATTAGTTTGTTCAATACATACAAAAGGTACTAGCACAAGAAGTCAGAATACTACCACTCCCATAATTAAGACCAAATTATATTTAATCTTGTGCTACAATCATCAAAATGTTTGTCCTACCTCATCTTTGATTGTGAACTTTAATTTGTTACTTATAAGAACCGACAATTTTAATCTTCCGTGCATGAGTTACAATACTCCATACACAAAATTGTCTACTATATAAGTAAAGGACATACATGTTAACACAATGATCTATTCAAACAAAGATTTTATTAATATAATAAATAGTCTTTACATGGGATGAAAATATACTACTATAACACAAATTACATGGTTAATAGTATATCCTAACAATCTCCCACTTAGACTCATAACCATGAATGCACAATTTTAACACCCATTTCTCCCACATGCTTATCAAAAACCTTCTAGGTTAAACCCTTTGTAAATGGGTCTGCCAAATTGTTCTTTGACTCAATCTTCAAAACTTTCACATCACCCCTTTGAGTTATATTCCAAATCAAGTGATATTTTTTCTCAATATGCTTACTTCTTTTATGGCTTCGTGGTTCTTTCGAGTTTGAAACTGCACCACTATTGTCACAATAAAGTGGTAGTGGCATTTGAACCAAAGAAACAACTCCAAGCTCTTTTAGAAAGTTACTAAGCCAAAAAACCTCTTTAGCCGTCTCAGAGGCAGTTACATATTCAACTTTCATGGTGGAATCAACAACACATGATTGCTTGATACTCCTCCAAACAATGGCTCCACCTCCTAAAGTAAACACATATCCTGAGGTAGATTTTTAGAATCTTTATTACTGAAAATCTGAATCAGTATACTCAATAGGTACAAGATCCCCAGAGTGAAAAACAAGCATGTAATCCCTAATCCTTTTAAGGTACTTGATTATATACTTAACCGCAGTCCAATGTTCTTACCTAGGATTAAACTGAAATATGCTAACCATGCCAACAGTAAAACAAATATCTGGTCTAGTGCATAACATAGCATAGATGAGACTCCCTACAGTAGAAGCATAAGGGACTACCTTCTTTCTCTTTATGATCTCATAGGTCGTTTTGGGCGACTGGTCTTTTGATAGAGTAATTTCATGCCTAAAAGGAAGGAATCCCTTTTTGAAATTTTGTATGCTAAATCTTGCAAGAATACTATAAATATAAAGTGCTTGAGATAAGTCTAATATCCTTTGTTTACGATCTCGCATAAGCTTGATCCCAAGGATATGAGCCGCTTCTCCCAAGTATTTCATATCAAAATACGAGGACAACCACTCCTTAACAGAATTCAACATGCTCACATTATTTTCTATGTGTAGAATGTCATCTACGTACAAAATAAAAAATGCTACTCTGTCTTCATCCCATTTTTTATAAACACATGACTCATTTTCACATTGATTAAAACCAAAAGTCTTAATAGAATTATCAAAACAAGTATTCCATGCTCTAGATGCTTATGTCAAACCATAAATGTATTTCTTAAGTTTACAAAACTTTTGTTTATTACCACTTTCCATGAAGCCTTCTGGTTGTGCCATATAAATGCACTCGTCAAGACTTCCATTTAGGAAGGCCTTCTTGACATCCATTTGACAAATCTCATAATCATAATGAGCAGCAATGGATAAGAGAATCCTAATGGATTTAATTATAGCTATCGGTGAAAAATTTTCCTCATAATCAATTCCTTCTTTTTGAGTAAACCCTTTTGCAACAAGCCTAGTCTTAAAAGTTTGCACTTTTCCATCCACACCTTTCTTTTTCTTATAGATCCATCTACATGCAATGGGCTTGACTCCCGTAGGTGGTTCTATAAGTTCCCAGACTTGATTGGAATACATTGACTCCATTTCAGATTTCATACCAGCAATCCATATTTTAGCATCTTTATCATGTAGTGCATCGGCGTAATTAAGAGGTTTCGTATTGGGATCCTCAGGGATTCTATCATACGATTCTCCAAAAACCGTAAATCATAAAGGTTTTCTAATAATTCTCCCACTACGACGACTAGTCACTAAAGGATATGCTATATTTGGAACTAAATTTTGAACACCCTCAATGTCTTCCTGTACTATGACAGGTTCCTCGATATTATCCTGAATGTTTTCCTCCATAATTGCAGGCTACTCGACTTTACTCCCACTACTTTGTGGTAGTGTAATGTCAAGTATTTGCTCTTGTGCAACCTTTTATCTATTGACATTTCTCCCACTACGTTGATGCAATGATATGTCAATAATAGTTTTTGAAATTTGTTCTTGTGTTTCATTATTCTTTATTTTATTGCTTAATTCCTGTAAATAATTTTACTTCTAGGAACGTGGTTCATTAAATAATCCTCTTCAAGAAATCTGGCATTTGTCGAAACAATTACCTTCTATTCCTTAGGGCAATAAAATAAACCCTCTTTTGTTCCTTTTGGATATCCAATAAAAATGCACACTTCTGTCCTAGATTTCAACTTATCAGTTTTTCCTTTTAGCACATGTGCTGGACAACCCCAAATCCGAACTCCACAATTCAGATGGGGTTAAAGGTATTGATTTTGTAAGAACCAAGTTAAGAATATAATTTGCAGTTTCTAATGCAGAACCCCAAAAAGAAAAGAGAAAATCTGAATAACTTAACATTGATCTAACCATTTCCATAAGAGTTCTATTTTGGTGTTCTGCCACACCATTTTGTTGTGGTGTTTCTAGAGCAGAATAGTGAGATATAATTCTTAATTCTAGTAAGTATTTAATAAAATTCGTAGAAAGGTATTCACCACCACGATCAGATCGTAATGTATGGATATGTTTGTTATGTCGCTTTTTCATTTCCATCTTAAATTCTTTGAATTTTTCAAAGCATTCAGATTTACGGCGCAACAAATAAATATATCTATATTTTGAGTAATCATCTGTGAAAGTCACAAAATACTCAAAACCACCTCTTGCTTGTATATTCATTGGACCACATAAATCAGTATGAATTAATTCTAACTTATTACTGGCTCTATTTCCTTTGGAAGGAAAATGTCTCTTGGTCATTTTACCTTCTAAACAAGATTCACAAGTTGGAAGTGCTCTACTTTCAATGAACTCAAAGGTCCATCAAAAACCATCTGTGAGATCCTATTTATATTTATATGACCTAGACGTAAGTGCCATAAGTATGTTTCACTCAATTTCGAAATACATTTTCTTTTATATGATTGATCAGCATTATTAAGTTCTATTTTTTGTAGCATATCATGAGAAACATCAAATACAAACAAATCATGTATTCTAGGAGCAGATATAATAAAATGCTTATTAAAATTAATAATTGCACAATTATTAGTAAAATAAACATTGTAACCAACATCCATTATTGTTGAAACTGAAAGTAAATTCCTTCTTATAGAAGGTACGTAAAGAACATTATTCAGTCTTAAAACTCTGGAACTATTAAACGAAATAAAAATATTTCCTATAACTAAGGCTGGTGTTGGTTCCCCATTTGCTTGAAATATGTTCAGTTTATTTTCACTTAGGTGTCGTGTTTGTTGAAACCCTTGCAAGGATGTGCAGATATGATTAGTGGCTCCTGAATCTATAGCCCAAAATTGGGTAGAAACAACCGCTACAAAATGTTTCAACGACATATGAAAAAGATGTACCTTGTTTCTGCATCTTAGCTATGTAGCCGGGACATTGTTTCTTATAATGACCAGGTTGCTTGCAATGATAGCATTTGCCCTTAGGATTAGCCACACCACCATTAGCACCTGAAACTTTATCAGGCTTTTTGTTTTTTTTCTTTTTGCCTCTTGGCTTAGAAGTCGAAGACGAAGGTTTGTCAACCATCAATGCCGCAGGAGGAGCTTGTTGCTTAATGATAGATTCTGCCGCTTGCAACTCATTCAATAGTTTTGCAAGAGATAAGTCCATCTTATTCATGTTATAATTTAAGAAAAATTGCTAAAAACTGTCTGGCAGAGTTTGTAGGACCATCTTAACCTGAGACTCCTTATCAATAACCACACTAAGAATTTCCATCTCATTCAATAGACTCATTATTTTAAGAACATATTTCCTTACCAAAGTTCCTTCAACCATTTTTTTGGTCAAAAGAGCTTTTATGGCCGTCAGCTTTACAACACGATTTTGCTTTCTGAACATCTCTTTGAGAGATTCAAGCATATCGTAAATAGTAGTCATGGACTGATGTTGATGCTGCAACAAATTTGCCATAGAGGCAAAAATGTAGCATCTTGCCATCTCGTCAGCCTTAACCTACTTATCGTATGGTTTAATCTCATCATCAGTGGATTTATCCAACTTAATAGGACATTCCTCAACCAGCACAAATTTAAAGCCCTCAGCAGTAAGAACAATATCCAAATTATATTTCCAGTCCACATAGTTAGGACCTTCTAATTTATTTTGATTTAGGATAGAAGTTAAGGGATTGAATGAAGACATGGTTAATCTGTTATATAATCAAATTAAAAATAAATCATTAGACATGTTATAGAATAATAAAATTCTTCAAAATAAATCATACATATAACCATGCACATAAACAGTTAGAATCGTTAGGGAAACTTAACCATTTAAGCAAATATACATGTAATGTCAGATATTTTATCTCTTAAATGAAACAGAACCAACTTAGTTGGAGAGTCAACTGTTGATTTAAGTTAGATAAATATCACATTTCATAAGTCTCTGTACCATTGAACCAACATGTAACTTAGTTGGAAAGTTAATACAAGTCATAAAAAACAAGAGACTATAAAACAGTATTACAATATACAAAGTTTATCCGATGGGGAAGATGACCGATGTCAACATGTAAACTCACATTATGTACTGTTACTAACCATAAAAAATCATAAGGAATGATCCCTATCACCACTGGTTTGCAAAAAATAATTTTTTCAGAATTTTTAATTTTTTCAAAAACATAAAAATGCCTAAAACTCATCAAAACGACCCCGAATAGCCAAAAAATGGTTTGGATCACAATTTATTGTGTGTATTATTCAGTGAGTCATTTTCAATAAATATACCAAATTTCAGGTCATTCGGAGTTCATTAAAAAACTAAAAACTCCAAAACCGATCAAATCGGCAATTATTGGCTGAGCTGTTGCAAGGGACAACAGGGCTTCCTGCACTGCTTGGCCTTACTGCTACTTTTCATAGAGTGATTAACGACTATAGTTGGTCTTAGTCGAAACTCATCATCGTTTTGCACTTAATCTACAAAACTAATTTTCACAAAACTATGCAAAATTTGTTTTATGCTTTCTTAGTGATAAACTTAAATTTTGTTGGAATCAATAACATCATCAAAATCATGAAAAACAGCCAACAATAACATGATATCAAAAATATTAAAAACAACCAGCAACAACATGATTTATACAATTATTATCCGAAATATGTACAACAAATCATGTATTTTCTTTTACATTATCTAGCATATGTAAGAAAACTGCTGATACCAAATGTTAGAACATGCACAACGGAAGTAATAATTCTATAGGATCAATAACTTACATATATCTAGATAACATAACCAAAATGAAAATCAAAAAACTTACCTCTTGAAACTTTCACATAGTTCGTTCAACGCCTTGTTTGCCAGGTCTGCTGCATTATACTATTTCCTGATTAACCTTATTAATCAACTTTGTGTGGGAAGTACTTTTGGATTGGAGAAGGATCATTGAATTCACAAAATTCAGCCTCTACTTATTCCCACATTAAATTGAATGAGGAAGAGAAAGAGGCAAACGTTTTGGCCTTTATTGTAACCTTAAAGCCAAAAAATGTTTTTAGCCTTAATGCCCTTTAATACTAAAACGTTTTTTCATCTTTAAATCTGTCATAATGCCAAAATTAATTCTTAATTCTTTTATTCCTTATTTATAGAATATCGATAAATATTACCTCTTCTATAACTCCTTTTCTTTTTCAAATTTGATTAGTTAATCAGGCATTGTAGGGACCACAAATTTATTAGCTGAGACTTCCAATTATGATATTAATTCGGTAGTGAATGAATTATCATATCATAATAAATTATAAATTATTCCACTAAAAATCTGTAATTGCACTCCTCGATTTAATTTCGAAATCTACCATTTCATCTTATTTAACTCCCTATGTTAGAATTACCAACACTAATCAAATAAATTAAATTCTCTGAAAAATTTAACATATTGATTAATTTAATCCTTTATTTATGATACTTAAATTATTTCACATGACTGATACAAAATCCACTTGCAGGGTTTTCACGTGAAAACTTCTTAGCAACCATAAAGGGGTGTCTTCTATCTCAAGTCCGAGACATGGTTCTATCAACTAATTAATATTTCACTAAGTGATTCATCATTATCCAACCTATCGGGAATATGTTGACTCGCAAAAGAGTCTCACCTTTTAATAGATTAAAATGATAAAACAAACCACATAGATCATAATAATTATATCAAGATTAAGAATATAAGAACATGTAATGGTCTAGAGAAATCATTTATTAATATTCAGAATAGAAACAAATATCTCTAATTGGTCCATTCAATACATACGAAATATACTAGCACAAGAAGTCGGAATACTACCACTCCTATAATTAAGACCAAATTATATTTAATCTTGTGCTACAATCATCAAGATGTTTGTCCTACCTCATCTTTGATTGTAAACGTTAATTTATTACTTATAAGAACAGACAATTTTAATCTTCCGTGCATGAGTTACAATACATCATACACAAAATTGTCTACTATATAAGCAAAGGACACACATGTTAACACAATGATCTATTCAAACAAAGATTTTATTAATGTAATAAATAGTCTTTACATGGGATGAAAATATAATACTATAACACAAATTACATGGTTAATAGTATATCCTAACCATCACACACCATGTTCTGTTGGAAAATATGTTCCATGAACATATAAAAATGTAAGAAGAAGAACACAAAGATGAAGGCTTAATAATCTGAACAACAAACACAGAGTTAAATGCTTGAAACAAGCACAAAATTCTTTCCTAAAAATGATAATATATTTGCATCCTCTCCTCCGAGAGATTGCTATAGGATTATATGAAAATAGTTTTAGTGGATATGACAAGCCTTTGAATTTCTTCACCCTGAAAATAGTGAAGATAATCCTATAGGAAAGCAAAAACTTGAACTTGATCTTTTTGGAGAAGAAGGAAAATTTTTGGGGAAAGTTATATCTCTGCAAACTTAATCATCTTTTTAGAAAGTTGATTTAAAGTGAAATGATAAGGAAAGGAAACAAACTTTCATCTAAAAGATACCTCTTTATCTAAAAGACACCTCTTCACTAAAAATACATCTCTTTTCATAAAAGACACAACCTTTCACTAAAGACACCGTCATAAAAGACTTCTAACTAATTTATTTTAAACACAAAATCCAACATCTCCCACTTGATTAAATATAAATCAGGACACAAAGATCAAGTCATGTTCACACATAGAGTAATGTATCTTTCGATTTGAACAGTACCTTAGTGCAGTGCCACAAGACGAAATCGAAATTCCACGTAGCATAATAACTTTGAATGTGTTATTCCTTGTATAGTGATAACATCAGTGACACTACACACATAAATATTTCATTCACGCTTTCTACTCAACATGCTCAGCACTTTTATGGCCATATGATATCTAAGATTCATGAACATTTATGAAATCAACTACAACTCCCAATCAAAGCGGCATAACTTCTATGTTCACATAGGTGAAGTTCTTTCATTGCCTTTGTCATATTTGAGACACTTGTTCCTTGAACTGAACCTCATTAAGAGTATTGGAACTCAACCCTCCCATCTATGATGACTAGTACTAGTATATCTCTTAAGTATTGAAACATCCACATATCAGTAACTTGTTGTTACCCTTTGAACCCATAAATATTTATTTCATAGTGCTAGGGGTTACCATTATTACTGGACCTAATTAAGGAGTTTTTATATAATCATACTTGAATATGTATTCAACAACTTCCTTTTAATAAATTTAGTAAATAAATTAGTCGAGTACAAGTTAGCTAGGAAGGAGGCTAAGTTAGCAGTTACGGCGGCTAAGATGGCAGCATTTGAGAGCTTGTATGCCGGGTTACAGGAGAAAGAAGGAGAGAAAAGTTGTTTAGACTCGCTAAGGATAGGGAGAAAAAGGGTCGTGACCTCGATCAGGTGAAGTGTATTAAGGAGGAGGATGGTACAGTGTTGGTGGAGGACGGCCATATTAAGAATAGATGGCAGTCGTATTTTCATAGGCTCTTGAATTATGAAGGGTATAGAACTATTGTGTTAGAGGGGCTGGAGCACTCAAAGGAGTGTCGGAATTTTAGTTATTGTAGACGTTTTAATGTAGAGGAGGTTAGAGAGGCTGTTCGCAGGATACGAAGGGGTAGGGCGACGGGGCCTGATGAGATACCTGTGGATTTTTGGAAGTTTTCTGGCGAGGTAGAGTACTATAATCCCTATTTATAAGAACAAGGGTGACATTCAGAGTTGCAATAAATATAGGGGTATTAAGTTATTAAGTCACTCTATGAAGATTTGGGAAAGAATGGTCGAGGTGAGGCTGAGACGGATAGTGTCTATTTCAGAGAACCAGTTTGGATTTATGCCTGGCCGCTCGATGACGGAGGTAATTCACCTGGTACGAAGGCTGGTAGAACAGTATAGGGAAAGGAAGAAGGATCTGCACATGGTGTTTATCGACTTGGAGAAGGCATACGACAAAGTTCATAAGGAGGTGCTTTGGAGATACTTAGAGGTGAGTGGAGTCCCGGTGGCATATATCAGAGCAATTAAGAATTTGTATGATGGAGCTAAAACTCAGGTAAGGATGGCGGGAGGAGACTCAGAGCATTTCACTGTCTTGACAGGATTGCATCAGGGATCTACTCTTAGTCCCTTTTTATTTGCTTTGGTGATGGATGTGTTGACCCGGCGCATTCAAGGAGAGGTTCCTTAGTGTATGATTTTTGTAGATGATATAGTTTTGATTAATGAGACGGGGGGGTGGGGTGTGAATGATAAATTAGAGGTGTGGAGACAAACTCTTGAGTCTAAAGGGTTTAGGTTGAGTAAGAGCAAGACAGAGTATTTGGAATGCAAGTTTAATGACGTGAGAGTGGAGAATGAGATGGTAGTGAATTTGGAATCACAGGTGGTATGTAAGAGGGATAGTTTCAAGTATCTCGAGTCCATGATTCAGGGTAACGGTGAGATTGGCGAGGATGTGTCGCACCGTATTGGGGCAGGATGGATGAAGTGGAAGATCGCTTCAGGCGTGTTGTGTGATAAGAAGGTGCCACCCAAGCTTAAAGGCAAATTCTACAGGGTGTCAGTCCATCCGGCCATGTTGTATAGAGCGAAGTGTTGGCCAGTTAAGAACTCCCACATTCAAAAAATGAAGGTGGTGGAAATGCGGATGTTGCGTTGGATGTGTGGGCTGACTAGGGGGATAGATTTTGGAATGAGACTATTAGGGAAAAGGTTGGTGTGACTCCAGTGGAGAATAAAATGCAGGAAGTTCGATTGAGATGGTTCGGACACGTGATGAGGAGGGGCATGGATGCCCCGGTTCATAGGTGTGAGAGGATAACTTTGGATGGTTTTAGGCGGGGTAGGGGTAGGCCGAAGAAGTACTGGGGAGAGGGGATTAGGCGGGACATGGAGAAGTTACAACTCACTGACGAATGACCCTAGATAGGAAGATCTGAAAGACGCGAATTAGGGCAGAAGGCTAGGGTCAGTTTGGGTCGCTAGTGTAGGGAATTACTTGGTGGGGGTATTATTCTTATTATGATACCTTGTTTCATGCTTTATTATGAATTTGTTTACTTTTCTCTATTTACTATTACTTGTGGGTGTCGTATTTAAGTTATGCCATCTTGTTCCATGCTTTACTATGAATTTGTTTAGTATTCCGTGTCTCGAGCTGGGGGTCTATCGAAAACAACCTTTCTACTTCTTTAGAGGTAGAGGTATGGACTGTGTACATCTTACCCTCCCCAGACCTCACTGTGGGAATACATTGGGTTTGTTGTTGTTGTTGTAGTAAATAAATTAGTCATATTCTCTTGACTCCACCAATGTGATAGAAGTGATTCCATCTTGAATTAGCTTTCTCACATAATCATATCAAAGACTTATACATTTTGACTTCTCATAATATAATCTCTATATGTCCGAGATAGAGTGGCTTGACTATCACAAATTGAGCTCATATTTTGTAAAAACAATGAATTTTCTTAATAATCCCTCAACCACTCAACTTCTTTAATTTTCTGGCTTCCATTAAGGCAAGATTTTCTTGGTTTCAAGAAATTGTACCTCCACAAAAGTTAAGTATCCATCACATAGTAAATTTATTTATTTTTTATATTTTCGATACCAACTTGTATTGATATATCCTTATATGAAACTTAGAGTTTCTCAAATCCTTAGTTCTCTAAAGAAAAGCAAAACTCAACTACTGATGCTTCCAATAGCACTTATTTACACAAGTTAATTAGCCACGATTCTTTCATCATCATGAACTGACTCGATCTAGGATCAATTAGGGTATTGATCACTTATATTTAAGTGACTAAATTATTTAACACTCTTTTCTCAATGTAACGAGATTAACTCAGTACATTATCACAATAATTTTGTATAATCTTGATACCCAACATAGTATCAATTTCTCCTAGATCCTTCATTACAAATATGAAAATTTTTAAAACCTTTTTGTTTCTATTATGACTTTTGTATCATTTCTTTCGATCAACGTATCGAGAAGTTATCACACAATATGATAATATTCATTAAGAATTCTAAAGTGAAGGCACACTAACTATCTCAAATAGTTTATGATTTTAAAATATATAATAAATAATACTAAGTCTAATATTGTCATCTTACAACTTGACAATAAATTTTACATATGATCTTTAGCAAGAATAAAATCCACAATAATCACATAAGAAAATATTATTTCCAAAAATTATCAAGCATTAGAAGATCATCACAAATATCATCTACCGAACCATTAATGAAAATAAATTTACATAATCACAAAGGATAAAAATCTATAACTTATAAATAAATAATAAGTTGAGTTAAGAAAATAGAACCCGATTTAGCTACTTTTATTGTGCTCCATTTGTTGCCATCTCTTTGTATCAAAATTATAGCAACACGATTCATATATTGCTACTGAGTTGGCATTGCAGCCTCTTCACATCATTCATGGAATTTCAAAATTCAAAATTGAGCAAATACTGACAATGTTTCAATTTCTTGATACATTTTCTTTTGATCTTTGGGAGCACCTATTAGTACGTAGGACTTGACACTCCATAACTTTTCTTTTCTTTTTTTTTTTCCAGAAAAATTCTGACTAAGAATGTAAGTCTCAATGATTTGCCTTTGACCAAACTCACTTGTTCGTCATTTCTTCCTCTTCATAATGTTCATACTATTAATTTAAACTTTACTAGAACCCAATGATAGGAAAATTTAATTCCACCTTTAATAACTTTTCTTCAGAGACACTTTCAGAACATTGATGTCTTTAGAAAAATTGTATGACCAGAAACTTATTTTTGTGCCAATCAGCCACACGGAAGATCATTCCGTTGCAACAAAACATAATATGACCATCATAACTTTGAAAAAACTTCATTACACAGTATAATTTTGAAATTCCTAAGAGCTGGGTGTTTCTCCATGGCCTTTTTACAACCGGCAGAAAACACAAATCTCATGAATTTTTCATTTTGAATGTGATATCTTCTTTGTAACACAAATATCATTTTTAAATTGTTGGAAAATATATTCCATGAACACATATACAAATATCATAAGAGGAATTCAAAGATGAAGGTTTAATAATCTGAACAACAAACACAGAGTTAAAGGCTTGAAACACGCACAAAATGATTTTCTAAAGATGATATTCACTTCCTCTCCTCTGTGAGATAGCTATCAGATTATATGCAAATAGTTTTAGTGGATATGACAAGCTTTTGGATTTCTGCACCTAGCAAATAGTGAAGATAATCCTATTGGAAAGAAAGAGCTTGAACTTGATCTTGTTGGAGAAGAAAGAAACTTCTGCGGAAAGTTATATCTCTGCAAATTTAATCATCTTTTCAAAAAGTTTATTTAAAGTGAAATGGTAATGAAAGGAAACAACCTTTCATCTAAAACATACCGCTTCATCTAAAAGACACCTCTTAAATAAAAAGACATCTCTTTTCATAAGACACAAGCTTTCACTAAAGACACCTTTTCATAAAAAACTTTTAATTAATTTATTTTAAATAAAAAATCCAACATGTTCATCGTCACTCACTTAACGCATCTTTGGAATTTGAATTTGAAAAATGATCAATTGAGAAACTATCTTTTTGGATAAAATTTACTTAAACTTAATTATATAATAATTATTTAATCTAAAATATTTTCTGACCGCACACGTATAGCACATGTAAAACACATTGAAGGGCTACATCCCTTCAATCCACTGTTTTGGTGTGCTCAAGTGATTTACGACACGCGCATGTCTTTCCACACACTCAGTTTGAAATATTGCTCTATTTCAACTTGCTGGTTTGGATGTGCGACCACTACTAGAAAACTGTAAATTACATAGAAATTTTACCTGGGGAATAATATCGCAGGATATATATGAGGATTTACTTACGCAACTATTAAATTCCTCAACATTAAAATATATTATCTGCAAACTATATATTTGCAACAAATTTCGCAGATAAATTTGGCACCATATTGCGCAAATTTCGTACTTGCGACATTACCTGAAGAAATGTATCGGCGGATATTTTATCTCTAGGTAAATTCACAGGTATGTGGATATATATATATATATATTTTAAATCCATAGAAAAGTCCCCAGGTAATTTATCCTACGAATTTACGTAGAGATATTTTGATGAAAATTTATGTAATGGATTATATTACCTGAAAAATTATTTGGGGATTTTGTGCTTCGAATTTTGCTGGGGATTTATTCTTGGAGATTTACCTGCAAAATTATTACTTGTGACATTATCTGGAGAAATATATCGACGGGTATTTTATCTCTAGGTAAATCCGCAGGTATATGGACAAATATATATATTTTAAATCCATAAGAAAATCCCCAGGTAATTTATCCTACGGATTTACGTAGAGATATTTTGGTGAAAATTTGTATAATGGATTTTAATAACTGAGAAATTATTTGGGGATTTTGTGCTGCGAATTTTACTGGATATTTATTCTTGGAGATTTACCTACAAAATTATTACTTGCGACATTACCTGAAAAATGTATCGGCAGGTATTTTATCTCTAGGTAAATCCGCAGGTATATGAAAAAAAAAATATTTTTTTAAATTCATACAAAAATTCTCAGGTAATTTATCCTACGGATTTACATAGAGATATTTTTGTGGAAATTTATGCAATGAATTTTATTACCTAAAAAATTATTAGGGGATTTTGTGCTGCGAATTTTGCTGGAAATTTATTCTTAAAAATTTACCTGCAAAATTATTACTTGCGACATTACCTGAAAAATGTATCGGCAGGTATTTTATCTCTAGATAAATCCACAGGTATATGGACAAATATATATATATATATATATATATATATATATATATATATATATATATATATATATATATATATATATATATATATTTCAATGAATTTTATTACATGGAAAATTATTTGGGAATTTTGTGCTACGAATTTTGCTGGGGATTTATTCATAGGGATTTACCTACGAAATTATTACTTGAAAAATTATTGGGGGATTGTGTTGCTACAAATTTAGCTGAAATTATTTCTTGACGATTTACCTATGAAATTATTATTTGGAAAATTATTGGGGGATTGTGTTGCTACAAATTTAGCTGAAATCATTTCTTGGAGATTTACGTAGGATTCTTGTGTCTTGAAAAATTTAAATAACAAAAGGATAAAATTGAAGAATAAAAAATACAAAATAAAAAGAAATTAGACATTAAATCGGTGGACACGTATAATCAAGCAAAAAATGCTCAAGAAATTAAAATTAGTTTATTGACATAGATGGTATCACAAATGTATTATCAACAATTTTAAATTTTATATTCATAATTTATAGATGTCTATTTTGAATTATTGTTATCGTAATATATCATGTGCCGTAGTTTTATTTACACAATTTATTCATAACTAATTTGAGAATAATTATATTATTTATTTTACTATTATTATTATTATTATTATTATTATTCTACTAATCCGCAACCTTAGTCAATTTAATTTTTTCTAATTTATTTATTTTCTAGCTTGATTTTGCCAATTTATAACAATTTTAGCCTAATTTTATTCAATTTATTACAGTCCTAGCCAAATTTGTGTCCAATTGAACTCAATTTCAAATTTAATTTAATTTTTTTAACCAAATTCTTAATCTGTAGATCTCAGTCGTTGATCAATATTTATTTATTATTAGTATATTTAAAAAGCAGTCTGAGTCGATTCAATTATCTTCTCAATTTTATTTAAATTCTAGCAAACCTTATATCTAATTGATGTCAATTTTAATCGATTCTTGAATTCAATTTGGTCCATTTTAAACCAAATTTATATCGAGTATTATTATTTTTCTCGTTATTATTATTATTATTATTATGTTTTTATTTCATTTATATCGAGTCTTAATATTCGTCGCTTTTTTGCGGACTATTGTGACAACTAATTAATAAATACTTTATATTTATATTAATTTATATAATTACTATATTTATTAAATCATTTCCGCAAGTATACATGCCCATAATTTATAAAAATTGTCTATTATTATTATTATTGTTGTTGTTGTTGTTGTTGTTGTTATTATTATTATTATTATTATTATTATTATTATTATTACGTCTTTCCTACATTTATTAAATAGCAGCCTACTCAATTATTAAAAATAATAATTTTATTTATATTTTAATATTAATTTTATATTGTTAATATATTTATTAAATATCAACCAAATTTAATTCAATTTTCCTAATTTATGTAAATTCTAGCCATTTTATACTCAATTTATGTCAATTGAGTTTAATTTGACTCAATCGAAATCCCCAATTCAATTTTTTTAACCCAATATCTAATCCCAATTTGACTCATCTCTTCAATTCTAATCTCAATCGTTCATCATATTTAATCAATGGTCACTATTAAATCAATTTTCCCTAATATTTTTCTTGAAATTAGACAACTTTAGACTATTTTTCTTGCATTGAGGGTCTATTGGAAACAACCTATTTACCTCAGTGGTAAGGTCTGCGTATACTGTACCCTCCATAGACCCCAATTTTTGGAATTAAATTAGGTTAGTTGTTGTATACATTTTCTCGAAATCTCATCGAGAAAACAATCAAAAGGTGTCACCTAAGTAATTTATTGTTTGAATAACAAATTTTATAATATTTTTTAATTTATTATTACTATAAATTTATTATTATATTTAAATAGCAGCCTAAGTTAATTCAATTATCTTCTCAATTTTATATAAATTATAGCCAACCTTATATCTAATTTATGCCAATTTTAACCTATTTTTGAATTCAATTTGGTTCATTTCTAAACCAATTTTCAATTTCCTTTTCAATTTTAATCATAGTCGTCGATCTCATGAGATTAAAGGCTGAGAGTAAATCTTGTTTTTCATATTAAAAACACCCAAATACCAAAACTTATTATTTTTTTATTTCTTACAAAATATTTTTTCGATACTATTTGTGACTACAACAGTCAGAATATTTGGCGATAAATTTCGAAAAATATATATTCCGACTGCTGTAGTTTTGACATCCAATTTTGACCTCCCGATGCTCCTTTTAGGATGCTATTTTACCAAAATTATTAATTTTGAATATTGATATATTTTATGTATTATTTTGATATCAAATAAATACCGACATGTCGCAGTCATGATTTCTAAATAGACAATTTATTTTTATCAAGCAATTTTATATTTTATGTCATTTAAATATAATATTTTATTAATATTTATTACATTTTTTTCACAAATGTGCACATTCACAATTTACAAATACATTATATTATTATGAATATGATTGATTTATTTCAAATTTTATTGTCAGCGATTTTCTATAACATTTTTTTAATGTATTGATTTTACATACATAGTTTATTTTAATATCAACATCTTATTATTTTACTCATTTTTATTATTACGTCAGTAGTACATTTATTAAAATAACAACCCTAATTCAAGTTAATTTCCCAATCTGTTTGATTCTTAGTCATTTTTTATATCCAATTAATGTCAATTCTGCCCTATTTTTTGGTCAATTTTCACCCCCTTCTCAATTTTAATCACTGCCGTTGATCTCATGAGATCGACGGCTAAGATTAAATCTTATTGTTCATATATATAACAACCTAATATCTAAAATCCTAAATTATTTTTCTATTTTTGCAAAAATGAGCCGCACCTTTTCTATCTCTTATCTCTTCTCTCTCTCTAAGGTCAACCACCGGTGAACACCATGCTCTGGTGAGTCGCGTCGCTGGCAAGATCGCCGCCCCTCCTTTCCCTTCCTCACGCCACCAGCCACTGCTATACACTAGCCATGCAGCCGATGAGCAAACTAGTGCCGCCGCCGTCTCTCATAATCTCCTTTATCCGTTACCAGCACCAGCATCTAACCCAACGATCAGCCGACGATAAATCCATCCAGTCATTTTTAATGGTTCTTGGAAGGCCAACATCATTTATATAGACAACACAGTGCTGGGCACTGCTTGTAACAACTTGTTTTTGTATGTTGTACTGATTAATTATCTATTTTCTATTGCTGGCTGATGGTAGTATGGTACTGTGAGAGCAGTAAAAGGGTATCAACAAAATTAAGATTTAAGTAGCTATTTGTATATATGGGTGTAGCCAATGTTTGCAAGTATAGTTATGTGAAGCAGCAACATCTCTTGATTAGCTGTTGTTCATCCAGGAGATGGATCTCATGTACCAAAGTTTGTGGGTTAATGCTATTTGCCTTAAGTTTGGTTTCATTTTCACTGGTCATGTTGTGTCCAATCTTGAATTGTACTCTCATCGATTTGCCAGAGGTGATTGATTCTACAAGCAGGTAATTTTGATCTATTAGGCATAAACAAAATGTTCGATTCAACTTTGTTTTTTTCAAAGTTTGATTTTTGTTCACACCCCTTTTTAATTTTCTTTAAAATATGGCAAATTTACTACTGCTATTTTGCCTTTCTCTTCATGTTTGTGAGAGGGTATTCTTAGGGGAAACAGATAGCAAGTAACCACGTAGAATGTAATCCCTAAATCCTGGAATGGATTTTTAGGTAGCACATGGTGTTTAAAATTAGGGACTGCTCGGGGGCGGGGATTTATGGGTGGGTACCTGAAAGGTGAACTTTTTTTTTGAATTTAGTTTAGTTTGGTAACTTGTGAAGTGAATTAGTGACTTGAAATGTTTAAGTGTAGGTACTTGAAAGGTGAACTTTTGTTTTGAATTTAGTAAGGTAGTGACTTCGATTTGCTTAAGTGTAGGTACTTCAAACGTGAACTTGTGTTTTGAATTTAGTTTAGTTGGTAACTTGTGAAGTGAATTAGTGACTTAAAATGTTTAAGTGTAGGTACTTGATGATAGGCGAATTTACACGCCTATATCAATATATTTTGCCCATATTTTAGCCTAGTTTTGAGAACAAATTATATATTTCATGCACTTTTAGTCCTTTTTCCTATAAATGAGCTAACGGACATGATTAGTAAAGTTTCAGGTATAAATGATGCAAAATTCAGCATTTTATGGCTTACTTGACGCAAAAGAAAGCTCACGAAGGAAGGAAAGGGAGTTTACACGCCTAAGGACCAAAACTGCTGCATGGAAAATCTGTCCCGGGACTAAAACAACATTTCTGAAGACTTTGGGGACTTACAGACACAAAGCTGGATTTGGACAATGATACATTAACCTAGTACAATTGGGTTATGTATTTCATTAGTTTATTTGGATTATGATAATGTTACATTAACCTAGTACATTTGGGTTAAGTATTACATTAGCCTAGTAGGATTTGGTTATTTATTTCATTAGCTTAGTAGGAGTAGGATATGGGTATTATAAATACCCTATCATGCTGGAGATTTTTAATTAATTCCTCCCTTAGTGGAGAGAATTCATCCCTCACCACAATACATTCTTCCATCCTTCTCTTCTTCCACCACAACAATTCTACAACTCTTCTAATCTTTCCATTAATTCTATTTTTCTTCTTCTATTCATCTATTCAATTCTTAATTTCTGCAACAAGAGAAACGTTACTTTGCTAAGGAATTCACGCCTAACGCCTATCACTTGATCTACACGCCATTACTCAATATTGTGATATAATAACAATGTCAATCGTGATCTCCTTCGCATTCATGGGTAACTAAACCTCTCTGTTGGGGTTATAGAAGCCGAATGAGATACTATCTATTGCTGTGAGTTTGTGAGTTCGTGACACGTATATTGCTTATATCATTATTCTCTTCATCTTAATCTACATTCTTTGCGGTTGCAAACGCAAGAATACGCCAGTCTAACATTTAACTTGTTTGAGAGAAAGGTTATTTGTCTGGAAAAGAGATAATGTCAAGGTAGTAGGACACCCTTTCCTATTAAAAAGCTAGTGCCGTAACTGGACTAACCTCTTGGAGAATTCGTACCGTTAGACATGCTTTAAGCTCGAGAGAGTTAAAGTGAAATAGTCCTTGTTTAGGTCGAGAGACGCTTGGATTCACCATAGAATACAATTCTCTATAAGCACATGCATGTCACAATTCTACACACTCATAGCTAATAGAGACGTATACCTCAGAAGGTGGACATAACCCCAACGCTTCGATTCTCATTGTTTACAACTTACGTAACAATCTTTCTCTCTTTACTTTGCTATTTTCAGCTTTTACTTTATTGTTTTCGTTACACATTACAATCCCCCCTTTTACGAGACTTGCACCAAAAGTTTAGTAATTTTGCTTACTTGTTGGCCAAGCTATTCCTTGTGGGATCGACACCCAACCCAGGTTGGGTTCTATATTTGCTAACGACCGTTTTACACTCCTATGAGAGCTGTAGATTAGGCGTTATCAAAAATTGGCGCCGTTGCCGGGGAATACGAGTGTCAATCAAGTTCGTGATAATTACTAGACCCTTTGGTCAAAGATTCTCGTACTTTTAAGTTTAGTTTTTGTTTTTGTTTTTACTTTAGTGCATGCCCCATACTAGAAGTTCTGGTCAACCGTTATTACCAATCAATCCTGAACCACAACGAATTAGAAGAATGGAAGCACAAGCTGAAATCGACAGGATGGCTGCTCAACACGAGCAAGCAAGATTAGCTGCTCTTGCCGCTGCTCAAGTCTAACAACAAAACATTGATAATCCTGGGCGAGCAACAAATCCTGACGATGAGGATTTAGGAGATGACGAGTTACTAAACCCTAGGCGTGATGCTGAAATTATAACACCTGCCAACCGAAGAGGTCGACAAGCTCGGTTTAGGTATGATCGCCAACCTTTGCAGCCAGCTTTCGACGATCATGATGATGATCTTGATGGTGCCGGAGCCACTGGAGCTATAATTCCACCACCATTAGCGCCCGGAGCCAAGTTCAACATCACAAGCACCATGATTCAGTTATTGCAACTCAAGGGATTATTTGGTGGACTAGCAGGCGATGATCCAAATATGCATCTCATCAACTTTATTTCTACATGCAAGTCTTTTGACAATCCTGGTGTTGGTCAGAATGCTATTCGATTACGTATATTTCCATTATCTCTGTCTGGGGAGGCAACTCTATGGTTGAATGGGCTGACTGCTGATTCTATTACTAATTGGAGGCAATTGAAAGACGCTTTCCTAGAAAGATTCTTTCCGCCATCCAAAAGAGCACAATTGAGAGATGAAATCAGCAACTTCCGCCAGCTTCCCACTGAAGCCCTTCATGAAACATAGGAGAGGTTCAAGACAAAGCTAGCGAGATGCCCAAACCATCACATGACTAATGTTCACCTCATGGAGATCTTGTATAGAGCCTTGAATTCAATAACTAAACCAGTGGTGGACAACGCAGCTGGAGGTTCTTTCATGGACCTCACCTTTGGTCAAGCAAGCAATATGCTAGATCGTATGACGAAACAAAGTAGAGCTTGGCATACCAGGGATTCTGAGGTAGCAAGCCCCACTTTATCTATTGGCATGACTGCAGACCAACGAAGAAGAGAAGAAGAACGTGATCAAGATATGGCGCACATGAAAACCCAAATGGATCTTCTTACAAAGCATCTATTAGGGAAGACTGAAAAAGTGAAAGCGATTGCGTCAAAAGGAAGAGACGGATCTGATTCGGAAGAGGAGGCCAACTACTTGAACAATCAGGGGGGTTTCCGAGGGAATACCCAAGGAAACCAAGGTCGGAACTATTATGATAAATCTGGAAACAAAGACCAAGGTAGTTGGAAGAACAAGAATGAAAAGAGTGGTTTGTACGTTCCCCCTGGCAGACGTGATACCACCATATCTTATTCTGGAAGTATGGAAGACATGATGGTTAAATTATTGAAAGGAGTGGAAGCAACGAGCGCGGGAGTTATGGAGGTAATTAATGATGTGTCCGCCATGAAACAATTAGTAGATTCACATTCCACTTCAATTAGACAACTAGAGCAGCAATTCAGTCAACTTTCAGCAGCACTCAACCAAAGAAAGGCCGGCACTTTACCTAGCGATACTGTGCAAAACCCAAGGAATGATGGGTCATGCATGGCCATCACTACCAGAAGTGGTAAGGTGCTGGAAACTCCAGAAAAAGGCAAGCAAGTGATTGACGAAGTTGCGGACATGGATGACAACGCAAAAGGAGAAGATGCCACAGCTACTACTCCTGACGTCAATGACGCCACATCCAGCACTGTGCAGCCTGAAAAAGTGGAAAAACAAAAGCAAGAGGAGAAGAAAACCGTGGAGAGAACACTTCCATACCCATCACCACCTTTTCCCCAAAGATTGAAGAAGGTGGCGGATGACACTAAGTTCAGCAAATTTATGACTATGCTCAAGCAGCTGACCATTAATGTTCCATTGGTGGAGGCACTTGAACAAATGCCTGGATATGCGAAGTTTATGAAGGACCTATTGACAAAGAAGCGGGCAGCAAGTTATGAGTTGGCAGATAATGTTCATCATTGTAGTGCAATCGCTACAAGGTCGTTAGTTCAAAAGAAGGCAGATCCTGGAGCTTTCACTATTCCTTGCACAATTGGATCGTTGGCTTTTGCCAAGGAGTTGTGCGATCTAGGTTCTAGCATCAATTTGATGCCACTATCCATCTACAAGAAGTTGGGGCTAGGCGATCCGACACCAACCAATATGAGGCTTGTGATGGCTGATAGGTCGGTAAAATGACCTGTGGGTATCTTGAATGATGTGTTGGTGAAAGTTTCTTCATTCACCTTTCCTGCAGACTTCGTTATTCTGGATTGTAAGGAGGATTCTGAAGTTCCCATCATCTTGGGACGTCCCTTCCTTGCAACTGGAAGTGTGCTTATTAACATGAAAGATAATGAGCTTTTGTTTCGAATTAATGACGAAGTGGTACGGTTTGATATATGCAAAACAATGAAGCAGCCCAGCGATATGAATGAGTTATCTGTAGCTGATGTTCATCATGAGGATACGAAAGCATTATCTATAGAGAAACAGCCTACTGTTGAGCCATTGTCTGCTGTGCCACTGAAAGTTGAGCATGAAGATAATGAAGGTTATGAAGAACTTATGAGTGCTCTAACAGAAATAGAGCCTTATACTCCTAAGAAACCAGATTGTGATCTCAAGAATCAACCAAAAGCGAAGACTCCCTTTGACGAGCCACCAATGCTAGAATCGCAAGAGCTTCCCGATTATCTAAGGTATGTGTTCTTGGAAAGTAGAAATATACTTCCGGAGAGTACAGATGATTTAAGTGAACATCACGTAGAAGCTCTCATCTCTGCTCTGAAGAGATACAAGAGAGCTATGGGTTGGACTATTGATGATATAATTGGTGACTCTCCGGAGAAACGTATGAGCCATCTCGAAAAAGATTGCAGGCCCACAGGTAAGCCTCATTGTCGTCTAAATCCTTTCAGAAAATGATCCATCACTTACCTCGACGAAGTCTGAGTACTCGAGGTAACTATGTCGAGCCACGACAATAAATAAGGCGCTAGATGGGAGGCAACCCATCGTTTTATTGTTTTATCATTTCATCGTTTTATTATTTTATCATTTTTATACTTGTTTTGTTTTTGATAAATGAAAAATCCAAAAATAAGAGTCGTGCCATGACCAAAACTAAGGCGCTTGGTGGGAGGCAACCCATCGTACTAATCATTTTCAGTTGTTTTGAGCAAATATAGGTGCAAGAAGTATTCAACGAGGAGATTGATTTCAATTGACGATTTGGACGCATTGTATGGTAAAGTTGGTAAGTTAGGAATAGTGATGCATAAGGCTATGGATTGAGCATTCCTCATGCCCAAATAGGCATCGAGGAAGGCTAGGCCTTGGAAAAACTAGGCCACGAACGATGCACAACCTATCCTATAGCCTAAGGTCTCGGAATCTAGTGTGCTATACACTATGCGCCACCTATTCCTAAGTGTGCTTTTGACTATGCGCCGCCTATGCTATGGCATTTGGTCTCAGTATCTCATATGCCATAGACTATGCGGCGCATATGTCTACAAATGCCATAGACTATGCGGCGCATATGTCCCATTATGCCATAGACAATGAGCCGCATATGTCATGACTATGCCAAGCATTATGCGCCGCATATGTAGCATTTTTGTCTCCAAAACCGATTGTAAATGGGTCATAACCCGACCCATTCTCTTCCTATATAAAGGGGACTTAGTCTTGAAACATAACCATACTAAAAATTGACCCAAAGGCGCCGCACATCCATCCAAATCATCTCAAAACTTCTCTTTTTGCTCTTCCAATTCACAAGAACATCTCCAAAGGCTTCAATCACGTAAGTACTCTTTTATTCTTCATCTATTTCTAGTAAGTACTACGTTCCTATGCCTATTATGAATTGCTACATCTTCAAAGATCATTGGTGATGTTAATGTGTTTGGATTGTTGATACACAACCATGTGAGTGAACATATACGTTAGGATAATCTTGACCGGTCTCCGACTTGAATTTGGTTTTAATAAGCATTGTTATACTATTTGCAGAATTGCCATGGCTATGAACATTGCTTAAGCTTGTTACTTGGATACTTACATGTTAGACTATCTCGTTCATCGGGATAAGACTTATAGTTGCCTACCGACATAGGAGGTTGTGATTGTTGAAAATAACTATACCATGATGTAACCCCTATGTAGTAGTGTTGTTATACTTAACATGAACATAGTGCAATGGCTGCAAGTAGTGATACATCGCTGATCTTCTTGTCGGAAGATAGTTCCTAAAACGTATGTCGATGAATTCTGAGTAATCGATCACTTTCACCTCACTAGTTGGTGCCAACAACCTAAGTGTGGGGTGGTACCCCTACTGCCTGTGTATAGATTGTATCCACTGGGATTGTGCTACCACTAACACTATTTCTAGTCTCAGGTACAATGGAACCGAAAGCAAGACAAGGGAAGGAAAAGGCTACCACTTCCCATAAGAGCAAGAAAGCAAGGAGAACCCTCCTCGCTGCAAACACCTCAACTCACGCTTGGAATTAAGTGAGATACTTATGAGGAACTTCTGAGGATAAAGACTCTGATGATGATTCCAATGCAAGGGGTATGACCCCAGACATAGAGGATAAGTCCGACCAACCAGGTTCCTCGTATTTATTTTCCACTGAGGACAGTGTCCCGACTAAGTGTGGGGTGGTGGTATTGCATGCTATACTTCTCTATTCGCATCTATGTTTGTTTGCTTTTGTTTCATTTTTGTTTCGTTTTGTTTTTTTTAGTAGTTAAAATTTTTAGTAGTTAAATTTTTTTTCTAGCTTCGCATGAAATTATTTTGACAGGCAGCATGAGATTATAACAAGAGTATGTGTTACAATTATGACTATTGAGACGTTTAGACTCTAGTTGTGACTCATTATGTGATATTTTGTGGTTCAATTCCTTCACTTGTTGGGTCAAGAGTCTATATTACCTCCAATAAAGTCGACCATGTGCCTTATGTGTGTGAGATTAATAGTATCTTCTATGTATGTGGCTGATGCTAGAACTTTCCTGGTATGTATGCAAAGTGAAAATAAGGAGTGTAAGTTAGGATATGATTTAGGCATTTCTTTGGCAACCTATATTTGTTTACCTTCAGTTTTACCTACCCATGGACATCATCCTAGTCAAACCCTTTTGAGCCTTTAGCCTATTTCTTTGACAACCTCGTATGTAAGCCTAACCCATTTTTTTCAAGACCGTAATTTGATCCAAATTCCTAAGTGCTTTAAATTAAAAAAGTCATGTGACAACATAAGAGGAAATTGGGTAAGTATGATGCTTTAAATTGTAAATGGTGCTTGAATGTGTTATGGAAAAGAAAGTGCTATCATAAGAGGTATGTTGTGAAAAGAAAAAGGAAAAGAAAGCTGAAAAGTGAGTTGTTCTTAAAATTGAAAAACAAAAGAGGAGAACAAGGGTGGTAGAATAAAAGAAAGAAGAAAGGTTGAAAGAAAAAAGTGTCAATGATACAATGTGATGTATTAAAGCGCTTAGGAGCTTAGTCACTATTTCTGGCCAAAATAGTCCTACCCGTCCCTTAGCCTACATTACAACCATCAAAAGACCTACTTGATCCTAATCTTAACATTCTGACATTTAGTGGAGTACTACACTAAGGGCAAGCCTATGGTCATCAGTTGGTACATATGAATTCTTTGTGAGAGCGAGAGCAAGGATATTGTTGATACCCATGTTTGAAAAATATGCTATACTTGTGAGTGATTATGGGTAATATAGTGTGAGACACACATGGTTGATGAGTTTTGGGTAGTTATATATGATTCCTTGTACCTTAACGTTTGCATGCGAGTTGACCACCATCACGAGTCTATGCTAGAGGTTAAATTGTTTCTACTTATAATCGGGAAGTACTCTTTGTTGATAATCGTTGTGCTTGTCTTGACGAATGTTTTGTGATTACTGTGAAACCTTAAGTCGACGCTTAGAAGGACATGATATTTCGTTCGAGGACGAAAAAAGCTTCAAGTGTGGGGTGTTGATGATAGGGGAATTTACACGCCTATATCAATATATTTTGCCCATATTTTAGCCTAGTTTTGAGAACAAATTATATATTTCATGCACTTTTAGTCCTTTTTCCTATAAATGAGTTAACGAACATGATTAGTAAAGTTTCAGGTATAAATGATGCAAAATTCAGCATTTTATGGCTTACTTGACGCAAAAGAAACCTCACGAAGGAAGGAAAGGGAGTTTACACGCCTAAGGACCAAAACTGCTGCATGGAAAATCTGTCCCGGGACTAAAACAACATTTCTGAAGACTTTGGGGACTTACAGACACAAAGCTGGATTTGGACAATGATACATTAACCTAGTACAATTGGGTTATGTATTTCATTAGTTTATTTGGATTATGATAATGTTACATTAACCTAGTACATTTGGGTTAAGTATTACATTAGCCTAGTAGGATTTGGTTATTTATTTCATTAGCTTAGTAGGAGTAGGATATGGGTATTATAAATACCCTATCATGCTAGAGATTTTTAATTAATTCCTCCCTTAGTGGAGAGAATTCATCCCTCACCACAATACATTCTTCCATCCCTCTCTTCTTCCACCACAACAATTCTACAACTCTTCTAATCTTCCCATTAATTCTATTTTTTCTTCTTCTACTCATCTATTTAATTCTTAATTTCCGCAACAAGAGAAACGTTACTTTGCTAAGGAATTCACGCCTAACGCCTATCACTTGATCTACACGCCATTACTCAATATTGTGATATAATAACAATGTCAATCGTGATCTCCTTCGCATTCATGGGTAACTAAACCTCTCTGTTGGGGTTATGGAAGCCGAATGAGATACTATCTATTTCTATGAGTTTGTGAGTTCGTGACACGTATATTGCTTATATCATTATTCTCTTCATCTTAATCTACATTCTTTGCGGTTGTAAACGCAAGAATACGCCAGTCTAACATTTAACTTGTTCGAGAGAAAGGTTATTTGTCTGGAAAAGAGATAATGTCAAGGTAGTAGGACACCCTTTCCTATTAAAAAGCTAGTGCCGTAACTGGACTAACCTCTTGGAGAATTCGTACCGTTAGACACGCTTTAAGCTCGAGAGAGTTAAAGTGAAATAGTCCTTGTTTAGGTCGAGAGACGCTTGGATTCACCATAGAATACAATTCTCTATAAGCACATGCATGTCACAATTCTACACACTCATAGCCAATAGAGACGTATACCTCAGAAGGTGGACATAACCCCAACGCTTCGATTCTCATTGTTTACAACTTACGTAACAATCTTTCTCTCTTTACTTTGCTATTTTCAGCTTTTACTTTATTGTTTTTGTTACACATTACAATCCCCCCTTTTACGAGACTTGCACCAAAAGTTTAGTAATTTTGCTTACTTGTTGGCCAAGCTATTCCCTGTGGGATCGACACCCAACCCAGGTTGGGTTCTATATTTGCTAACGACCGCTTTACACTCCTATGAGAGCTGTAGATTGAGCGTTATCAGTACTTGAAAGGTAAACTTTTGTTTTGAATTTAGTAAGGTACATGGTCACTTGAGAAATGAATTAGTGACTTCAATTTTTTTAAGTGTAGGTAATTGAAATGTGAACTTGTGTTGTGAATTTAGTTTAGTTTGGTAACTTATGAAGTGAATTAGTGACTTGAAATGTTTAAGTGTAGGTACTTGAAATGTAATATTGCACATCGATAAATATTTTTCTAAAAATTAATTTTTCACTGCAATAATACGAGTGTTTTAGACAAAATTTAAATATTAAAAAAATGTGGGAATTTAGGCCTTAACATAATTTAATAAAATAGTTTAAGTCAAGATAAGTCAATAAATGCTACCATGCTAGAACCACGGGACTTGAGAGGTGCCTCACACCTTCCTCTCGATCAACAGAATTCTTTATCCAGTCTTCTATTTTCGTAGACCAACAAAGAGTTATTTTCTTTTGATTAGGGATTCAAAAAGGTGACTTGGAACACCATAACTCAATTTCAAGTGACGACTCTCTAAATAAATTAATCCCTATTCAAAATTGTCACTTTAATTGGAAAAACCCTTTGACTCGACCCTTCGGGAAAAAAAGCGTTGTGACTTCTCTAGCGACTCTGCTTGGGATTAATAAGAATTCGAGCTTTAAATATTGACTTTTGCTTGCTTTAATTATTTTTTATACTATGTTTGTTGGCCTTATATGCTACTTGTCGCTCATTTACTGCTTTGATATTATTTGAACTGTATTATAAATTGTCTTCTCTCGTGCACCCTATTTGAGTCTCTGAAATAGGATAGAAGGAATGCAATGTATACATCCTACTTTCTTTTTGAGATAGCCGGAGTTTCATGGCACCTGGTGAAGGATTATAGTCACACATGTTAGGCGCGGTTCGGATCGGCAACAAAGGCAGAGTAGCACTACTACCGAACAAGTTGTCCCTCTACGACTCGAGTGTCCGCTCAGGTAAGCCAGTCTAGACACCTATTCCTATTAGGCTAAACTTAGAAGAACTGAAACTCAGAATCTGGTTATCCCTATTAGGTTCCTCTTTATTTGCATCATGTGCATTTTGACTTAGCGGGACTCGACACAGGGGTCGGATCTGTCGAGGACAAGTGACCTACTTTATAAAGACCAACATGTGCATCCTACGTGCTCTTTAGAATTTGTTTGGAAGGCTATTTAATTGTTGACCAGTTTTTTGGAAACTTTAAAATACAAGAGATTGTATTATCTTCAAATTTAGCAAATCATTTTTCAAAGAAAATTTTTATCTTTTTTAAATGACAGATTTTTTTTTTAAAATATAGTAACAAAATTTTACGACCTTCATGAACTATGAGGGTCTAATTCTCACTCTTTATTGAGATACTAAGGAAGCCCACTTTGGGTATGACCCTATCTTTTAAAAAATTATTCATAAATTTATTGGAGAATGTTTTAAAATATGATTACTTTCATAATTATTTTTCTTATCCTCAAGTTCAATTTATATATATATATATATATATATATATATATATATCTTAATAGCCTTGAATGTTTAGGGATCATGAGGCTAAGTTTTACAGAATAAAAAATATATAAATCTTAATAGCCCTGAATCTTTAGGGATCATGAGGCTAAGTTTTTACAAAAAATATATATAAATCTTAATAGCTCTGATCCTTTAGGGGTCTTGAGGCTGAGTTTTGTATGACATATATTTCAAGAACTACGCACACCTGAATAAAAAGAGAGTTTTTGATCTGTATATAAAAATAAATTAATTTATTTTTGAAAATAAAAAATATATTTTATCATTATCTTTAAATTCAAAAAAGAAAAAAATAATAAATAATAATAATAATAAAAAATCTTTCTCATTTCTCAAATTGCAAGAAAAATGTGTTTCTTCATATCTCCAACTTTGAGGACTACGCACACCTGATTCTCATCTTAGTGAGATACGTAGGCAGCCCTTCTAGGGTTCGGTGATCTTTCCTAAAAGAAGATAAAAGAAAAGAGTTTTTGGAAAACTGTTGCATTCTGACGCCTTTGTTATTTCTTATACAATTAGTTTAAGGTAGTTAGTTTGTGGTATTTTGGCTGGTCCCCCATATTACACCAAATTCAGGGAAGAGAGTCATGTCCAATAAGAATATAGAGAGTGACATCATGGACAGACAAAGAGTCAGGAAAATGAGATTTTAAAGCAAGAGATTGTGAGTTTGATGTAATAAGTGATGGAAATGTATCCAGCTTAGGACAGTGGGCTGTCTCCTCCTCCATTTTCCATTATTGACCCTACAAATGCCTTGAGTTTTTCACCAAAATTGCGAGGTTAGTTTTCTGCTGTTGGTTATGCACCACAACATGCCTCAAAATTTACTCCAAGACAAAAGAATCCCAATGATTCCATCACTTATTCTCTAGCTCTTCAGTATAAATCTACCACATCGATAGCACCACCTATAATCTATGTTTATGTTGTTCAATCCTCTACTGAGGTTTCCAACTTGGCTTTTCATCCGGCAATTATGCTTCCTCAATTTGGTAGTGAATCGATGTTCAACACTCTTGATGATCAATATTATACTCCTGAGACCACATCTGTGTTAATTGGACCGCCAAAATTTCTTACTAAGTAATCCGACATGGCAGAAGAGCAAGTGAAAATGATTAGGAAAAGAAAGAGCACAGAAAAAGCTATGAAAAATTCTCAGGGAATTGTAAATTAAGAAGATGTGGCATATAATTGGGACATTTATTCAAGTGTTAATCTTCCCCCAAGCCTCGAGATATTGAAATTTGAGGAATATGATGGGTATGAGGATTCTGTAAAACACTTGGGATTATATTGCCATCAGTTGAGAGGGACAAAAGGGAAGAAAAAAGAAAACGTACCTATTGTTGTTACAGGGGAAAAATAGAGCTCAAAAGGTCTAACTCAACAATATTGTCAGTCTCAATTCTGAGCTTGCATATCAAATCCATATGCTCACCTGCAACAAGGTTCCTTTTTGCAAAATCCAAGATATTTCATTCCACTTCCTCAGTACTCTTTGATCAATGAACAGTTGTATGCTCATCCATTTTCTTATCCCCAAATGCTTCCAATGGTTCTTCAACATCATCCTCGACCCCCATATATTTATCAAGAAACTTCTAAGTCCAAGTTGCAATCGATGCCGAAGTTTGCAAAGAGGAGAAAGTCAAAGAATAAATTTAAACCAATTGAGGAGTCGTATGCCAAATTATTCCATAGATTAAGAAAGTTGGGCATAATCACTTCTCTTCTTGAGTGTACTCCTAATCCATATTTAAGAAAGTTTGATCCTCATGTATGATGTGCTTATCATTCTGATATTCAGGGTCACAGTATTGAGGATTGTCCTTCTTTGAAAAGAGAAATAAAAAGGATGATTTAAGAAAAAATTATTGTAGAGCAAAACATTAATACTACGAGCGTCACACGGAATCCTTTATCAAACACGCTAATGCACAATGCATGGAAAATAATGAGTTAAGCATGGGGATCCAGAATTTATTTGTTGAAGGAAATGTTTTGGACAGTAGTAGAAGCTCTAGTTATGTTGATATGCAAACTAGTGGCTAAGATGTCAAGCTCAACAATTGAGAAGTCATTTCTTTCCTTACTTGGAAGGATTGTTGGTAGTTTGTTTTGTTTTTCTTTCTATTTTTTTTTTGAATTATTTCAAGATTGTAGTTCAAAATCTATCTTGTGATGTCTGTCATTTTCGTTTAAACCCTTCTATCTTTTCTATTAATGAAATATGGTGTCCTTGTTATTTTGTCTTATTTTTAATTTATTTATTTGTCTTGTCTACACAATACGTTTTATGTTGATTCTAGTGTTATGGCATGCCTGGGAAATTTTCGGTCAGATCTTAAAATCCAGCTTAATCATAAAACATTGAATCAGAGAGCTAAAGTTAGAAAAAGAGAACATTTGAGAAAATAAGTAAAGTGTTGAGGTGTTTGGGGACATAGTTACAATCTCACTTGAATATGTTGAGGCAATCACTTTATGAATAAAAATGATTTGGTCTTCAGTGAGAAGGTCTATCTCAAATATTTTGAATGAGATCAATCAGAGGATATATAGTTTCCATAGTCAGGAGAAGAAAAATGAAGTTAGCTCAAAAAATAAAGGCATGAGTCATCTATTATAAGGAAAGTACAACACATGTAGACCTGTGTGTTTCACGTGCATGTGAAGCAGTTATATACATGCTCAATCAAAATTAATGTTGAAAAAGATGTGTATGATTTTTATATTCCCTCTTAGATTGCATGTTAAGTACTTGCATTTTTAAGGATTGATATGGCGAAGACATTTCATTCTGCTATCCGAATGTTGTGTTTCCTTTGTTACCCCATTTGAGCTTTAATTTATTTTCTTTCATACACCTCTTTTGGAATCAAAATAGAGTCTGAAAAAAATAAAAAAAAGGGAAAAGAAAAGAAAAATGAAAGTGTTAAGAAAAAGAGATATAGTCAGAAGAAGTGCCAAAAAAATAAAGTAAAAAAAAAATCTCTGTGTCTCTCTCTAAAAAAAAAAGAAAAAAAAAGCCAAAAAAAAATAGAGCCAAGGGTAGATAAAAAATCAAGCAAAAGAATAAGATGCCTGAACTACGTTTGACCTGATTCTTGCTATGACAAGATACGTAGGCAGCCCTACTCTGGGATTCAGTCCAACCAAAAGAAAATTCAAATTACCCAGAATGAAATAAAACTGGGACAAAAGTTTATTTCCTTAAAAGAGTCGATTTCAAAAGTTGTAAGTCCCACCTCACTTCAAATGTCTTTTGAGCTTCCTGCCATCCTTTCTTTCTAGCCTTATCCAAAAGCCAAGTTACAACCAAAGAAAGACCTTCAGATCAATTTTTGAGAATGTTAAGGCTACACATGTAATGCATATGATGACGCATTTTAGGAACCACCTGTCTTCCTCGGCATGAGGATTTAGGAGAGAAATGAGAGAGTCCTATTAGTGAAAAACCTTATGGGCACTGTAAGACGATGGTGAGTTGAGAGAAATAAAATGAGAGAGTCTTATTGGTGAAACCCCTCACGCTTACCATAAAACGATTGTGAGTTGAAGAAAAAAAAGAATGAATAAGTAAAAATAAGAGAGTCTTATCGTTGAAAACCCTTTTGGGCACCATAAGACAACAATGAGCTGAGAAAGAAATAAAAATGAGATAGGCGTTGGCAAAAATCCATTGAGGTGCCACTAGCCGAAGGAGGATTGTGATCTAGAGGGAGCATATTCAAGATTGATTCCATTTCAAACTCAATAAGTGGATAAGAGTTGTAATGATTAGTGTGGGTAGATCAGGTTGTTTAATTCAAAATGCATGTCAAGATTGCTGGAATCGACTACCATACCCAAATAAATTTTCTTCTATCGTTTTAAAAAAATGCTTATTGTTTTTTATTTTTTATTTTTTTGGTATCTTTGTCATCAAATAAAAATTATTGTCATTTTTCTCATGTCTTTGAGTCAAGTCCATGTCATAACAAGTGAGAAAAGATTTCAAAACTGGATATTAGCTTCTTCAATTGGACAAAGCAAGACTAAAAGCCAACATATGAAAGAGACAATATTGTGAGCTGAAATAAGGCATGCATAAAGTTTTGTCAACAAAAGAGTCTGCGAACTCATGGAAATATCAAGGTTCAAAGGGTTTATTTGAGAAGCATGGCAAAGTAGAGATACTGTGTTTGTTTCAGAGTCACTTCTAATAGTCTGAGTTTAGGTCAATGATGCAATAAGTCGGTGACAGATGCTAATGGTTGGAAGCAAGGTTAAATGTGATGAGGGCAAGAGTGATTGACACGAAAGCTAAAGCCACAAACCTGCCACCACATTTTTAAACTCACAAGTTTTCTTGGATGAAAAAGGAAACATGTTACCATCAAATCAAGGACTTCAGAGCATAAATATCAAGGGATGCAATGCCTCATTTCCATAAATACAGGAAGCAATGTTGCTACACAGGTTTGATAATCAAATTATAGTAAAATTTATCATCCTATATCCCTCGGAGGCATACTTCTTTATCCAGGTATTTCAGTTTTCAATTGCTAGGTGATATGCTTCTTAAATTGAACCTTGATTCCTATAAAATGTACCTTTCAGTCGAGTCATTCTCCTTGATTCCTATAAGACGTACCTTTTAGTAGAGTCATTCCTCCTGATTCCTATAAGACGTACCTTTTAGTCGAGTCATTTCCTATGATCCCTATAAGACGTACCATTTAGTCGAGTCATTCCTCTTGATTCCTATAAGACATACCTTTTAGTTGAGTCATTCCCCTTTATTCTTATAAGATGTACCTTTAGTCGAGTCATCCCCTTGATTCCTATAAGACGTACCTTTTAGTCGAGTCATTCCCCTTGATTCCTATTAGACGTACCCTTTAGTCGAGTTATTCCCCTTGATTCCTATAAGACGTACCTTTTAGTTGAGTCATTCTCCTTGATTCCTATAAGACGTACCTTTTAGTCGAGTCATTCCCCATAATTCCTATAATACGTACCTTTTAGTTGAGTTATTCTCCTTGATTTCTATAAGATGTACCTTTTAGTTGAGTCATTCCCTTGATTCCTATAAGACGTACCTTTTAGTCGAGTCATTCCCCTTGATTCCTATAAGATGTACCTTCTAGTCGAGTCATTCCCCCTGATTCCTATAAGATGTACCTTTTAGTCGAGTCATTTTCCTTGATTTCTATAAGACTTACCTTTTAGTCGAGTCACTCCCTTTGATTCCTATAAGATGTGCCTTTTAGTCGAGTCATTCCCCGTGATTCCTATGAGATGTACCTTTTAGTCTAGTCATTCCCCTTGATTCCTAGAAGATGTACTTCCTAGTCGAGTCATTCCTCTTGATTCTTAGAAAATATACTTTCTAGTCAAGTCATTCCCTTTGACTTCTAGCAAATGTACTTTCTAATCGAATGATTTCAATTAACCCATAAAAGATACATTTTGTTGTTCAGGTTTTGAAGTAGTTAAGATATGACTTTCAAAAAAGTTCTTTGACGATAAACTGGGGCAAAAATTTAATTCATGTTGTTTGGAACTTTAATTTTCCAGAAAATGGAATATCTCTTTATAATAATCTTTGTTTGGGATAATTTTCTTTTTAGTTTTGATGTGATTTCAGGAGCCCGCCTGAAGAACAGGGTGAAGAAAAAAGTAAGTCCAGGAACCCGCATGAAGAACAAGGTGAAGAAAAAGGAAGTCCAGTAGCCCGTTTGAAGAACAGGGTGAAGAAAAAGAAAATACAGGAGATCGTCTAAAGAACAGGGTAAAGAAAAAGGAAGTCCAGGAGCCCGCTTGAAGAACAGGGTGAAGTAAAAGAAAGTCCAGGTGCCCGCCTGAAGAACAGGGTGAAGAAAATTTTCATTTTTATTTTATTTTATAGGGCTATACGGACTTGAACCGTAGACCTTCTCGGTAAAATAGATCAAACTTATTATTATTAAAATGATCTGAACTGTTTCAAAGACCCAACATGCATTTTTTTGCATTGGGCTTTTTCATTAGCTGATATTTATAACAGTTTCATACCTGTTTGTTTGTTTTTATTTTCTTTTTTTATCATCTTCCAGATAAAGAACGAACAAGAGTAAAAATGAAGTTGATTCAAATAAAGATTTCTCTGGTACCCTATGTCAATAAAAGTAAAAGAAAGAAAATAAGGGAAAAAGAAAGATACCAAAGCAGTCTAGGAGCCCGCCTGAAGAACAGGGTGAAGAAAAAGAAAATCCAGGAGCTCGCCTGAAGAATAGGGTAAAGAAAAAGGAAGTCTGGGAGCCCGCCTAAAGAACAGGGTGAAGAAAAAGAAAGTCTAGGTGCCCGCCTGAAGAACAGGGTGAAGAAAAAGTAAGTCCAGGAGCCCGCCTGAAGAATAAGGTGAAGAAAAAGAAAGTCCAAGAGCCCGCCTAAAGAACAGGGTGAAGAAAAAGAAAGTACAGGAGCCCGCCTGAAGAAAAGGGTGAAGAAAAAGTTGTAAGTCTAGTAGTCCGCCTGAAGAACAGGGTGAAGAAGTTATAAGTTCAGGAGCTCGCCTGAAAAATAGGGTGAAAAAGTTTAAGTTCAGGAGCCCGCCTGAAAAATAGGGTGAAGAAATTGTAAGTTCAGGAGCTCGCCTGAAAAACAGGGTGAAGAAGTTTTAAGTTCAGAAGCCCGCCTGAAGAATAAAGTGAATTTTCAAGTTCAAGTCATGAAGATTCAAATCAAAATTTTAGAGAAATTGCATTTTTCCTTTGTATTTTTTTTATTTTTGATTTTTGTTAGTCATTTGATGTAAATAAAAAGCAGAAGTCGTTAATCAAAAACTCGACAGAATCTCACTCGACGTATAACTCTTGACGTCTAATTCTTTCTCTCACCTTTTTACCTTTGAACTACATGTGACCTGATTTCTTTATAACCCGGGATAGGTAGGAGGTCCAAAACCAAAACTCGGTCACATCTTTTCTTTTATTTTAATTTTATTTTATCCTTATCTTTTGAGTAATCGAAGGGTCAAAAATCATATTTTGTCTACTTCTTTGTACGAAAACTCTTCAAGATTCCACACAAAGAGAGGCAAAACGTAGACACGCGATTTTTGATCGTCCCCGAATTTTAAATTATTTTTTGATATTAAATATTTATATTTGGTTCGATATTATTTTAATTATTATTTCATCTTTAATGATTTTTTAGATAAAAATAAATAAATAAATTCAATTTTGAAATATTTTATTTTATTTTATTTTTAATATTAAAATTAAAAAAATATTTTTCTTTCTAAAAATTAAATAAATAAGTTAGCAGTTTTAGTACTATCTTAATTATATTCAATTTCGGCTATTTATAAACTTTTATTGTATTTTCTTAAATATAACATTAATTAGTTATTATTATATTTAGTATTACTATTTTATTATTTTATTTGTTACTATTATTATCTTCTAAAAAATAAAAAAAGGTTCAAAAATCAAATATTCCCCCTTATCTAACATTAACTGTTCCCCCAAAATCCCTGTACTTAAAGGCTCTTTCCCACATCCAGAACAGACAACGAAACTTACACTGAACCGATAAAAAAATCAGAGAGAAAGAGAAAACTACGTAAACTATTCTACATTATCAAACACTGGTTGACAAAATAAATCAGAGTGAAGAAAACACAGAGTAGAAAAGATCAAAAAAAGAATAAGAAAAACATAAGAGAAAAGTAAAGAGCAAAAAGAGTCAAAATTTGAAGTTGGATTTTCCTTTTGAAGTTTTCGGTTACAGTGATTGAACTGCTGTTTTAATACATCAACAGGTTTTTGTTTCTTATTTAATTATGTAACATTTATTTTATGGATGTTCTTGTAAAAAACATGAATGAAAAATACTTAAGTGATTTCGTTGCCTTATTTAGCATGTGAAATTATTAATTACGTAAAATTTTGTTGTACTTGTCATGCCATTAAACTACTATGTATTTGTATATTTGCGTTTTTGACATCAAATATTGCATACACTGTATTTTATTTTTAAAATAGATTCACTATTCACAACACAATACACATTACTACATCATAATACACAATCAATACTGCACACACCACTCGCAGACATAACAATTCAAGCTCATGAAAATAAAATATATGCATATACAAAAATGAAAATTCGAAATAAAAAAATCAACAGAGACAGAATAGTTGGGAACGGATAAAAAATCAGTAAAAACAGAAACGAGCGGGAGATAGAAAATTAAATTTGAAGGAGAAAAGGAAAATTGGCAATCTTTCTTTGAATTTTACGGCGAGTTTTCTCGCTGGAAATTCATCAAAAAATCACGATTACCTGAATCCATTCCATTTTTGTCAAAATCCAACCCATATGGTCGGTTCCGGCGAACCTACTAGCCGAAAAACTTTACCGCCCGGCGCTACCAGATATGCCGCCTCCATTCAGCCACCATTTTCCATCGACCATTGTCCCTCTTTCCCGTTACCTAAAATTAGTCTACTAAATAACTGACCAGATCTGGCTGGAATCTCTCCCATCGACCAAAAACCGTCGCCGCCGTTACCTTCCCCCCTCCCTTTCGCCGGTGCTAACCTTTCCTCCCCTTTCTCATCACCAACCGACCAACCAAGCTTAGCCGCATCGCTTCCGTCTCCTGATATGCCTACACCGGCCACTCCCCCTCTCCGATCAACAATATAAAAAGCGTGCATACACTATTTTTGGGCGCGGATCTGTTAAAAAATATAAATGAGATGGATTTTTGCTTTTAAAATTAAGAGATAACTTTATTTATATTTTATTACTTTAGTTATTTATTATTTTGTTTATTTTTATTAATAAAATTTTATCAAATTAATCGCTTAAATTGAATTTTGCTTAAAATTTGGTTAAGATTAAGTAGCTTTTTCGAACAGATAAATTGTTATGAGTTTTTTACAGCAAAGATAGATTAGTGTTTTAATAATTCAATCTAATTTTAGGCATATTTAAAATATTTGTCTCAATTAAGAATGCGACGTACACATCTTTCTAAGACATTTTAAAATTCAAGGATGCAATATTGTACATCGATAAATATTTTTTAAAAAATTAATTTTTTACTGCATTAATACGGGAGTTTTAGAAAGAATTTAAATATTAAAAAATGAGAGAATTTAGGACTTAACATAATTTAATAAAATAGTTTAAGTCAAGATTAGTCAATAAAAACGACCGTACTAGAACCGCGGGACTCGAGAGGTGCCTCACACCTTCCTCTCGGTCAACAGAATTTCTTACCTGGTCTTCTATTTTTGCAGGCCAACAAAGAGTCATTTTCTTTTGATTAGGGATTCAAAAAGATGACTTGGAACACCATAACTCAATTCCAAGTGGCGAATCTGTAAATAAATTAATCCCTATTCAAAATCGTCTCTTTAATTGAAAAAATCCTTCGACTCGACCCTTCGAGAGAAAAAGAGGTGTGATAATATATACATGTTTATATTTGTTGATTGTTATGATTATATTTGATACTATAATATCATATAATTTATGTTAATTATGTATTTTTTGCACTTTTTATGGTTTGAATTAACATATTCTTATACAAAATGAGTTTGAAAGAAAGAAACAAGAAATATTAGCTGCTCAAAGTGCATCAATTGTGGAAGGAGGATGAGAAAGGAATTAGACTTGTTGATGAAACATGTATACAAGAAATCATCAGCAAATGATGAATGCCCATCTCAAGAAGACAACCAAGCTTATGAGGATGAAAGTAATGGTGACTCTGACGATGTGAATGAAATCCAGTATTAAATACAAAAATAGTTGCTTAAAAATATTCAATTATCCCTTGGAAAATATGTAAAATATTCCGTCAAAAGACGAAACATCAGTGGTATAAGCAAAACCACCAAAAACCTCTTTGAACAATCTCGTTGAGTTTCCCAAGCCACTACCACCTAAGCCTGAAGTGATGATAATTGATGACCTTGAAAAGGCGATTGTTGAAAAATTTGTTAACCTTGAGAGTACCTACTCAAAAGGTTAGAAGCGAATAAAAAGATTGCCTCCAAGTAGGAGGAAAAAGATGAAGGAATTCGACTAAGTGGTGATGTTGGGTCATGCCACAATACTAAATTAGGCACTGTTTGGGAGGCAACCCAAGTTAAGGTAGGCATTTGATTTTGTATTTTTAGTTTTACTTCAAGTAATATTTCTTCTTATTGCGTCATAGGGTGATGGAAAGTCCGAGTATCGGAAATTTGAGCTAAGAGCATGACAAATACTAAGTGTGGGGGTCCCCGGATCCTCTTGATATTAGAAGATGCTATAGCTAGGCCTAGAGGCCTCAAGGAGTATTTCTATCCTTACTTTTAAGTTTACTTTGGGGACAAAGTAAGTTTTAAGTGTGGGGTGGGAAAATTCACATTATTTCGGGCGATTTATTGTTGTAGGGTCTTAATTTTTAGTTGTTTTCTTAGGTTGTTTTGGGTTAAATTTGAAAATTTTGAAAAAATTAGAAAAAAATTTTGCTTTTTAGTTTTTAGTTTGTAGGTGTCAATTTAGTAGTGCACACTTCACCCCTCCCCATGGTTGTTCTTTTCAGTTTTTTTTATGGGGCCACCCTTTGAACCCAGTATCCTTTTTCTTTTTTGGAAATTTTTTTAAATTTTATGTTAGGAATAAGTGGGATGCTCTTGTTGGTCCAGTGTGTGATCGCACGATGCAAGTAGGTTTTACATGTTAAAGCATATTGTCTGTATGATTTACTACTTTTGAGACTCCTAGGATCTATTTTATGACTCTTGAACGTTGTTGGCTTAATGTTGAATTTGTGTGATTACTTTGTTGAGAGTCTATGATGATCCTACTTGAGTTGAGTATGTGCCAATTGCGATGCGAGGATTTTGTTGTATTTCTTGTTGTATTTGATGTTTAGAACTTGTCTAGTGTGTATGAGTAAAACAAAATAAAAAGTGTAGGTTTAGGAGATGATATATGCGTTTCTTTGATAGCCATGTTTTATACCCTCTTTTATCTACCCTTTGATGTTGGGCGTATTTATACCCCTAAGAACCATAATTTACCCATATTTTAGGCTAAGTTTGGAGGATAAAATATATAATTCCTGCACTTTTAGTCCATTTTCCTGTAAGTGAGCTACCCTACGTGATTAGTATGTTTTCAGGTATTAATGATGAAGATTTCAGCACTTTGTGGACCTTTGGGCAGCAAAGGAAAACTTCACACATGAGGGAAGGCAACTTTTGGAAGCTTGTGGACTGAATGTGATGCATGGAAAATCTGTCCCGGGCAAAATCAGTATTTCTAAAGACTTAGGGATGCAGCAGTAACTTAGTAGGACAAGGATGTTATAAAAACCTTATTTGCTGAATTTTTCAGCATTCTTTTTCATTCGACACTTTTATCATTATTCACGTTACAGAATCTGTAAGTGAAGACAGAGGAACATGACTTTCTAGAGAGCAACGGACCAAGAGGAAAAAAACGTCAAACTCTACTTGACGCCAATCTCATCCCCAACGTGAGATTGTTCTAGATTTGGTATGATAATGATGTTTATTGTGATCTCCGTTGTAGTCATGAGTAGCTAAACTTCTCTGTTAGGGTTATGGAAGTCTTATGAGATACTATCTATTACTATGAGTTTGTGAATTCTGGTTATGTATGCCACTTATATCATTACTCTCTTCGTTTTAATTAAATTCTCATTGTTGCAAACATAGAGAACATGCCATTATAGCATTAACTTGTTCGAGAGAAAAGTTACATGTTTGGAAAAGAGAGTGTGATAAGGAAATAGGGCTACCAACCCCTATTTACACGTTAATGCCTTAACCGGATTAATTTCTTGGAGAGTTCGTACCATTAGCTATACACATTAAGCTCGAGAGAGTTAAAGTGAAATAATCCTGGATGGTTGAGAAACACTAGGATTTACCATTAGAATACGAATCTCTATAAGTGCATGCATGTCTAAATTCCGCATTACTCATAGTTAATAGATACGTAGAACTCATAAGGTGGACATAACCCTAACTTATTATTCTCTGTGATTAAATCTTACTAAACAAAACATTCTGTTGTTACTTTAATAATAGTAATTCACGCCAAAATCAAATCCCCCCTTTTTCGTAGAATTTTCGACCAACAATCTACTAATAATTGCAACACTTAGTGACCAAGTATTCCCTATGGGATTCGACACCCAACCCAGTTGGGTTCTATATTTGACAGCGACCACTTACACTTTCTAATGAGAGCTGTAGTTTAGGCGTTATCAAATTTTGGCGCCGTTGCCGGGGAATACGATTATCAACTAAGTTTGTGATAGTTACTAGACCCTTTGGTCAAAGGTTCTCGAATTTTACTTTTCATCTGTTGTTTTTGTTTTATTCAGGTTTTGTTCAGTTCATACCAAATACTCGAAGTTCGAGTCAACCATTATTACCCATAAACCCTGAACCGCAACTTATTGGCTGGATGGAGGCGCAACGAGACATTGAAAGAAGGGTTGCTCAACAGAATCAGGCTCGATTGGCTGCATTGGCCGCTGCTCAAGTGCATCAACAAAATATTAATTACCCAGGGCGAGCAACAAATCCTGATGATGAAGACCTGGGTGATGATGAGTTACTAAACCCAAGGCATGCTGATGAGGTGGCGGCAACTATGAACAGAAGAGATCGTCAAGCTAGATTGAGACCTGAACGCCGAGCTGTGCAGATTCCTTTTGATGATGATGATGATGATTTGGATGGGGCTGGTGCCACAGGGGCTATTATTCCTCCACCCTTGGCACCTGGAGCTAAGTTCAATATCACTAGCACCATGATTCAACTATTGCAGCTCAAGGGGTTATTTGGTGGACTTGCAGGCGATGATCCAAATATGCATCTGATCAAGTTTATCTCTACATGCAAGTCATTCGACAATCCAGGAGTTGGACATAATGCAATTCGGCTGCGCTTATTTCCATTGTCTCTATCTGGGGAGGCAACTTTATGGTTGAACGGGCTAACTCCTGATTCTATTACTAATTGGAGGCAATTGAAAGACGCTTTCCTAGAAAGATTCTTTTCGCCATCCAAGAGAGCACAGTTGAGAGATGAGATCAGCAATTTTCGACAGCTTCCAACTGAAGCTCTCCACGAGACGTGGGAGAGGTTCAAGAAGAAGCTTATGCGGTGCCCAAATCATCATATGACCAATGTCCACTTGATGGAGATATTATACAGGTCTTTGAATTCGGTGACTAAGCCAGTGGTTGATAATGCTGCAGGAGGGTCATTCATGGACCTTACTTTTATTCAGGCAAGTGATATGCTAGATTATATGAAAAAGCAGAGTAGAGCTTGGCATACCAGGGATTCTGAGGTAGCAAGCCCTACTGTATCTATGGGCATGACTGCAGAATAAAGGCGAAGAGAAGAGGAACGTGATCAGGATATGGCGCACATGAAAACGCAGATGGATCTTCTTACCAAGCATTTATTATCGGGGAAGACCAAAAAAGTCAAGGCTGTCGTATCACAGGGAAGAGATGAATCCGATTCTGAGGAGGAGGCAAACTACTTGAATAATCAGGGGGGTTTCCGAGGCCATGCCCAAGGAAACCAAGGTCGGAACTATTATGATAAATCTGGAAACAAGGACCGTGATCAAGGTAGTTGGAAGAATAAGACTGACAGTAGTGGTTTGTATGTTCCTCTTGGAAACCGTGAGGCCGTGGCGTCTGGATCTGGGAAGATGTCCATGGAAGATATGATGGCTAAGTTGTTGAAAGGAGTGGAGGCAACCAATACGGGAGTAAATGAAGTAAAGAATGATTTTTCATCAATAAATCAATTGGTTGACTCGTATTCCACTTCAATAAAACAGCTGGAACAATAATTGAGTCAACTTTCAGCGGCATTCAATCAAAGAAAGGCTGGCACTTTACCTAGTGACACTGTGCAAAATCCAAGGAACGACGGATCATGTATGGCTATTACTACCAGGAGTGGTAAGGTGTTGGAGAATCCATCCAACGGCAAGCAGGTGGTTGATGATATAACAGATAATGTTATTGATGTAGAATATGAAGATGCCGAAGAAGCTGAAGAGAGTGTTCATGACGTCACCCCTAGACGTCTGCAGCCTGAAAAGATTGATAATCGAAGGCAAGATAAAAAGAAAGCGGTGGAGAAAACTATTCCTCTTCCACCACCACCTTTTCCTCAAAGACTGAAGAAGAAAGCTGATGATACCAGGTTCAATAAATTTATGACTATGTTGAAGCAGCTGACTATTAATGTTCCTTTGGTAGAGGCGCTGGAACAGATGCCTGGGTATGCGAAATTCATGAAGGATCTTTTGACAAAGAAGCGGGCAGCAAGCTATGAGGTGGTAGATAATGTTCATCATTGCAGTGCAATAGCTACCAGATCGCTAGTTCAGAAGAAGGCAGATCCTGGTGCTTTCACTATTCCTTGCACGGTTGGATCTTTGGATTTTGCTAAGGCATTGTGCGATTTGGGAGCTAGCATCAATTTGATGCCACTATCTATTTATAGAAAGTTGGGGTTGGGCGATCCTACACCAACCAATATGCGGCTCGTGATGGCAGATAGGTCGGTAAAACGACCTGTTGGTATCTTATATGATGTATTGGTGAAGGTTTCTTCCTTTATTTTTCCTGCAGACTTTGTTATTTTGGATTGTGAGGTGGACTCTGAAGTTCCCATAATCTTGGGGCGTCCTTTCCTTGCAACAGGAAGTGTGCTTATTGATTTAAGAGCTAATGAGCTTTTATTTCGGATGAATGACGAAGTGGTCCGTTTTAATATATGCAAATCAATGAAGCAGACCAAAGATATGAATGTGTTCTCTGTAGCTGATGTGTACTATGAAGATGAGAAAGAATTATCTGTAGAGAAGCAGCTTATTGTTGAGCCATTGGCTGCTATGCTAATGAATTTTGAGCGTGAGGATATTGAAGATTATGAAGAAACTGTTTGTGCTCTAACAGGAATAGGGTCGTATTCTTATGCTCCCAAGAAGCTGGACCTTGATCTCAAAAATCGACCTACACCACCAGCGAAACCATCCATTGAAGAGCCACCAATGCTAGAATTGAAGGAGCTATCCAGTCATCTAAAGTATGCATTCTTGGGAAGTGGAAACACACTTCCGGTTATTGTTGCGGCTGATTTGGGTGAGCAGCAAGTGGCGGCTCTCATCTCTGTTCTGAAGAGGATCAAGAGAGTCATCGATTGGACTATTACTGATATAATTGGTATCCCTCCTGGGATATGTATACACAAGATTCAGCTTGAAGAAAATTGCATACCCACTATTGAGCATCAAAGACGTTTGAATCCACCTATGCAAGAGGTGGTGAAGAAAGAAATTATTAAGTGGTTAGATGCAGGGTTAGTGTATCCAATCTCCGATAGTAAATGGGTGAGTCCGGTACAGTGTGTGCCCAAGAAAGGGGGCATGACGGTAGTTGCAAATGAAAAGAATGAGCTAATTCCACTCAGACCTGTCACGGTAGTTTCAGAGATGTGTTGAATTCAACTTGGTGCTAAACTGGGAGAAGTGTCACTTTATGGTTAAGGAAGGTATTGTTATTGGGCATAAAGTTTCTAAAAAAGGAATTGAGGTCGATCGAGCTAAGATTGAAGTTATCGAGAAACTATAACCTCCAATTTCTGTAAAAGGAGTTTGTAGTTTCCTCGGTCATGCAGGTTTTTATCGAAGGTTTATTAAAGACTTCTCCAAGATTGCTAGTCCGTTATGCAAACTTTTGGAGAAGGATGCAAAGTCCGATTTCGGTGAAGATTGCGTGAAGGCATTTGAATGGATCAAAAGAAAGCTAGTTGAAGCTCCTATCATTGTAGCGCCTGATTGGTCTCTACCGTTTGAAGTTATGTGTGATGCAAGCGGGGTAGCTTTGGATGCTGTACTTGGTCAGAGAAGAGAAGGTTATTTCATACAATCTACTATGCGAGTAAGACCTTGAATGGAGACAAGAAGAACTATACCGTCACGGAACAAGAGCTTCTAGCGGTTGTTTATGCTTTTGAAAAGTTCCGTGCTTACTTGTTGGGAACCAAAGTGGTGGTTCATACAGATCATGCAGCTCTGAGATATTTAATCGCAAAGAAGGATGCGAAGCCAAGGCTAATTCGATGGGTATTATTGCTGCAAGAATTTGATTTCGAGGTAAAAGATAGAAAAGGTTGCGAAAACCAAGTAGCTGATCATCTATCTAGACTTGAGAATGAGCACATAGCGCAACCCGATCTTGAGATTGATGATGCATTTCCCGACGAAGAGATCCTAGCCACGATGGTGGAAGATTTACCGTGGTACCAAGACTTTGCGAACTACGTGGTAAGTAATGTGATGCCTGAGAATCTCTCTTTTCATCAAAAGAGAAAGTTCATGCATGATGTGAAACACTACTTCTGGGATGAACCATATCTTTTTCGACGATGTGCGGATGGTGTTATTAGGCGATGCATATCTCATGTGGAGGTGCCTATCATATTGGAAGCAAGTCATGCTTCCCAAGTTGGGGGTCACCATGCAGGTGATCGGACAGCCAGGAAGGTATTGCAAAGCGGCTATTACTGGCCTTCATTATTCAAGGATGCCTATGATTTTGTGAGAAGATGTGATCGGTGTTAGAGGCAAGGCGCGATTTCAAAGCATCATGAGATGCCCATGTCTAAGGTTCTTGAAGTAGAGCTATTTGATGTGTGGGGTATTGATTTCATGGGCCTATTTGTGAGTTCGTTTGGGATGAAATATATTCTAGTTGCTGTGGATTATGTATCCAAATGGGTCGAAGCAGTAGCGCTGACTGATAATGAAGGTAAGCGTGTTGTAGCATTCTTGAAGAGAAATATCTTCTCCCGTTTTGGGGTACCACGTACCATCATAAGCGATGGAGGATCACACTTTTGCAACAAGCTGTTCAGAGTCGTGTTGTTGAAATATGGGGTCAAGCAAAACAAGGTAGCTACACCTTACCACCCACAAACTAGTGGGCAGGTAGAGGTTTCTAATCGGGAGATCAAGCTGATCCTTGCTAAGACTGTAAATGCTAGTAGGAAAGATTGGTCTCAGAAGCTCAAACTACAGCTCTCGTAAGAGTGTAAGCGGTCGTTGTCAAATATAGAACCCAACTGGGTTGGGTGTCGAATCCCACAGGGAATACTTGGTCACTAAGTAAGCAACTATTAGTAGACTTTTGGCCAAAAATTCTGCAACAAAGGGGGGATTTTATGCGTGCAAATAACGTAAACAAAATAGTAGAGTAAAAACGGAAAATAGAAGAGTAAAACGGAGTACGTGGTAGGTTTTAATCAATGAGAATTTAGAGTTAGGGTTATGTCCACCTTATGAGTTTTACGTATCTATTGACTATGAGTTATGCAGAATTCAGACATGCATGCGCTTATAGAGAATCGTATTCTATGGTAAATCCAGGCGTTTTTTGACCATCAAGGATTATTTCACTCTAACTCTTTCGAGCTGAAAGCGTATCTATTGGTACAAATTCTCCAAGAGGTTAATCCTGTTACGGCACTAACTTTTTAACAGGGGTTGGTGCCCTATTACCTTGACATTATCTCTTTTCCAGACATGTAACTTTTCTTTCGAACAAGTTAATGCTATACTGGCGTATTCTATATGTTTGCAACCACAAGAATTTAAATTAAGATGAAGAGAATAATGATATAAGCAGCATACGTGTCAAGAATTCACAAACTCATAGCAATAGATAGTATCTCATAAGGCTTCCATAACCCCAACAGAGAAGTTTAGCTACTCATGATTGCAACGGAGATCACAATAAACATCATCATGATCTCACGTTGGTCACAAGGGTCGTGCTTTCTCTGTCAGAAAGTAATGTGAATAGTAAAGAAAAATAGAATTGAATAGAAAAATAATGTCTGAAAACGAATTGATGAAGAAGGGAAAGAATAGAAAGGGGATTAAGAAGAGAATGCTGAAAAGTTTCAGCAAAATAGGGTTTATATAACATCCATATCCTAGTCCTATTGAAATAGGGTTTTTATCCTTGTCCCAGTCCTACTGGGTTACTGTATTCTTATCCTAATCCTACTAAGTTACTATTGATCCCCCAAGTCTTCTGAAATGTTGTTTTTGCCCGGGACAAGTTTTCCATGCGTCACTTTCAGTCCATAGGCATCCAGAAGCTGCCTTCCTTCTTACGTGAAGTTTCCTTTGGCGTCCAATTTCCATAAAATGCTGAAATCTTCATCATTTATACCTGAAAACTTACTAATCACGTTGGTTAGCTCACTTACAGGAAAAAGGACTAAAAGTGCATGAAGTATATATTTTGTCCTTAAAACTTAGCTAAAATATGGGTAAATTATAGTACTTTAGGCGTGTAAATACGCCTATCATCAACACCCCACACTTAAAGCTTTGTTCATCCTCGAACAAAATATCATGTACATCTAAACATCTACTTAGGGTTTCACAGTAACAGCACAAAATATTCATCAAGACAGTCACGGCAATTATTAACAAAGAGTAGTTTTCTGATCACTACTAGAAACAATTTCAACCTCTAATATAGACTCGTGATAATGGTTAATTCGTATTCAAAAGTTAAGGCACAAAGAATCATACACGACTACCCAAAACTCATCAACCATGTGTGTCTCACAATATATAACCCATAATCACTCACAAGTATTGTATATATTTCGAACATGGGTATAAGATTATCCTTGCTCTCACTCTCACAAAGAATTCATATGTTGCAAATGATGACCATAGGCTTGCCCTTAGTGTAATGCTCCACTAAATATCAGAATGCTAAGATTAGGATCAAATAGGTCTTTACAGGTTGTAATGTAGGCTAAGGGGCAGGTAGGACTATTTTGGCCAGAAATAGTGACTATGTTCCTAAGCGCTTTAATACATCACATTATGCCATAAACACTTTCTTTCAAACAACCTTTCTACTTTTTTTTAATCTACCACCCCTTCTCACCTCTTTTGTTATTCAATTTTGAACATAATTATCTTTTTATTTTCCTTTATTTTTTTTTATAACACACCTCTATGATAACCATTCTTTTTCATAACGGATTCAAGTACCAATTCACTTTAAGGCACTACTCTTACCCAATTTCCTCTTATTTTGTCACATGACTTTACAATTTTAAAGCACTTAGGAATTTGGATCGAATTATTGTTTTGAAAAAAATGGATTAGGCTTACATATGAGGCTGTCAAAGAAAATAGGCTAAAGGCTCAAAGGGGTTTAACTAGGATAATGTCCACGGGTAGGTAAAAAGAAGGTAAACAATCACAGGCTGCCAAAGAAATGCCTAAATCATCTCCTAAACTCACACACTTTATTTCGCTTTACACACACACCGGGCAAGTTCTTGCATCAGCCACGAACACAGAATATACTATCACCTCACACACACAAGGCACATGGTCAACTTTATTGGGAGCAGTATAGACTCTTGACCCAACGTATGAAGGAATTAAACCACACACTTATCACATAATGAGTCACACCTCGAGCCTAAACGTCTCAATAGTAATGATCTTAGCACAAAATCTTGTCATAATACCATGCCGCCTATCAGAACAATTTTATGCATCAAAATCTAAATTTTTTTGAAAATTTAACTACTACTAAAAATCAAATAAATAAATGTAGGTAGGCAAAGAAATACAGCATATAAATACCATCACCCCACACTTAGACGGGACACACTGTCCTCAGTGGAAAATAAATAAGAAAAACCTGATTCCAAGAGTGCGTCGAGGTATTTGCAGCGGGGAGGATTCAGCTTGCTCTTTTCTTACCTTTCTGTGAGGTGGACGCTTTTTCTTTTCCTTGTCGTCCTTTTTGGTGCCATTCTACCTGAGATTCATGTTAGCACATCTCAAAAGATCTAATCGAAAAACAAACTATAGTGGCACCACCCCACACTTAATTTATTTGTACAAACTAATTAAGTGAGTGATGTCGATTACTCAGACTTCATCGACATACATATAGGCGATATGTTCCAACAATATGTTCAGCACAGTCATACTTGCATGTTGTCTTTAACTATTCTTTTCAACTCTATGCCATGTAATCTTGACCATCCTTTATGATTTGGATTAATGCATTTTTTGAGCAAGACGACCATGTATAGATTGAATCAAGTTTATGGTATAGAAAATAATCACAACATCTCATGCTTGTATTCAATCATGATCTTTATCTCGATGAATGAGTCATTCAAACATTCAAGCATTCAATTTTGAAGATTATGCATTTAACTTCACCATGTCGACTCAGCAAAAGTATGACAGTGTATCAAAATCAAATACAAGTTGGAACCAAGTCAAGAACACCCACATGTGTTCTTTCACTCAATTAGATGTATCATAAAAAACCAAGCACATTCAAATCACCAACACCAATTCAAGATCTAACGAATCATTATAAGCATAGTACTTACGCAATAAAAAGAAGAACTTACTTGGTGATGGATTCGGAATATGATCTTCCAAGGTTAGATGAGAAAAAAGAAAAGTTTTGAGAGATTTTGGAAGGGTAGGCGGTGCTTAAATTGAGTGAACAATATGACTTTGTATTAAGGATGAAGTTCTTATTTATAGGACAAGCTTGGGTCGGGTTTTGACCTATTTGGAATCGGATTAGGAGACCAAAAGTGAGCATAGGCTGCGCCTAAGCCATGGCATTCTAGATTCAGAGACAAAAGACATTGGCATAGGCGGCGCCTATGCTATGTCATTGTTGAGCATAGGCGGTGCCTATGCTATGGCATTCTAGATTCTTAGAGCTTAGGCCATAGCATAGGCCATGCCTTGTTCGTTGCCTAGATTTACATAGGCCTTGCCTAGTTCGTTGCCTAGATTTTCATAGGCAATGCCTAACCCATAGCCTTTTCTTCTTCATTCCTAACTTACCACCTTCAACATGAACCACTTCCAAATCAAAATTCATGACCAACCTCCTTCCTTATACATCTTGCACCTACACTTACTCAAAAACAACAAAAACGATTAGAACGATGGGTTGCCTCCCATCAAGCGCCTTAGTTTTGGTCGTGGCTCGACAAAATCCTAGGAAAACAAAACAATTAAAAATAATTAAAAACGATGGATTGCCTCCCACCAAGCGCTTGATTTATTGTCGCGGCACGACATAGCTATCTCGATTACTTAGACTTCATCGAGATAGATGGTGCATCATTTTCTGAATGGATTCAGACGACGCTGATACTTACTTGTGGGCATGCAATCTTCTTCGAGATGCCTTTTGTGTATACATATCCAAGGTGGGATGCCAATTATATCATCAATAGACCAACCCATAGCTCTCTTGTACCTTTTCAGAGCAGAGATGAGAGCCTCTACGTACTGATCACCTAGATCAGCCGTAACACTTCTTCCCAAGAACGCATACCTGGGGAGCTCTTTCGATTCTAGCCCTGGTGGTTCTTCAATGGAAGTCTTCACTATTGGTGACGGTCGATTCTTAAGATCAAGGCCCAGCTGCTTACCATTCATAGTTTCTGTTAGAGAATAGGACCCTATTTCTGTTAGAGCACACATAGTTTCTTCATAATCTCCATCATCCTTATGCTCAACATTCAACAGCACATCAGATAGTGGCTCAACAGTAAGCTGCTTCTCTATAGATAATTGTTTCTTGTCCTTATAATAAGAATCATCTACAGAGAACACATTCATATCGCTGGGCTGCTTCATTGATTTGCATACATCAAAATGAACCACTTCATCATTCAACCAGAATAAAAGCTCATTAGCTCTCAAATCAATAAGAATGCTTCCTGTTGCAAGAAAAGGGCGCCCCAAGAATATGGGAACTTCAGAGTCCACCTCACAATCCATAATAACGAAGTCTTCAGGAAAGATGAAGGAAGAAACCTTCACCAACACATCATTCAAGATACCCACAGGTAGTTTTACCGACCTATCAGCCATTACGAGCCTCATATTGGTTGGTGTCAGATCGCCTAACCCCAACTTCCTGTAGACGGATAGTGGCATCAAATTGATGCTAGCACCCAGATCGCACAATGCCTTGGCAAAATTCAAAGATCCAACAGTGCAAGGAATAGTGAAAGCACCAGGGTCGGCCTTTTTCTGAACTAGCGATCTTGTAGCGATTGCACTGCAATGGTGAACATTATCTGCCGGCTCATAGCTTACTGCCCTCTTCTTTGTTAAAAGGTCCTTCATGAATTTTGCGTACCCAGGCATCTTTTCTAGTGCCTCTACCAACGAAACATTAATGGTCAGCTGCTTCAACATAGTTATGATTTTGTTGAACCTTGTATCATCAACTTTCTTCTTTAATCTCTGAGGAAAAGCTCGTGGTGAAAGAGAGATAATTTTCTCCACCACTTCCTCTTTATCTTTCTTCCGATTATCAACCTTTTTAGGAGTGTCATCAACCTTTTTCTTTAGTCTCTGTGGAAAAAGTGGTGGTGGAAGAGGAATCATTTTCTCCACCACTTCCTTTTTATCTTGCTTCCAAATTTCAATCTTTTCAGGCTGTAGACTACTAGTGGTAACGTCATGATCACCCTTGCCAGCTTCTATGGCATCTTCACCATCAGCATCAATATCGTAGTCCGCTACATCATTGACTGCTTGCTTGTCTTTGGGTAGATTTTCCAACACCTTACCACTCCTGGTAGTAATAGCCATGCATGTTCCATCGTTCTTTGGGTTTTGCACAGTGTTGCTAGATAGCGTTCCAGCCTTTCTTTGGTTGAATGCCGCAGATAATTGACTCAATTATTGCTCTAGCTGTTTTATTGAAGTGGAATGCGAGTCAACTAATTGCTTCATTGAGGACAAATTATTTATTACCTCCGTTACTCCCGTGATGGTTGCCTCTACTCCTTTCAACAGCTTAGCCATCATATCTTCCATGGACATATTTTTGGACCCAGATGCAGTGGTGTCACGTCTTCCTGGAGGGACATACAACCCACTCCTGTCAGTCTTGTTCTTCCAACTACCTTGATCACGGTTCTTATATCCTGATTTATCATAATAGTTCTGACCTTGGTTTCCTTGGGCATTGCCTCGGAAACCCTCCTGATTATTCAAGTAGTTGGCTTCTTCCTCGGAATCGGATTCATCTCTTCCTTTTAACGCTACCACTTTGACTTTTTTGATCTTCCCTGATAATAGATGCTTTGTAAGAAGATCCATCTGCGTCTTCATGTGAGCCATATCTTGGTCACGTTTCTCTTGTCTTCGCCTTTGCTCTGCAGTCATTCCCATGGATATAGTAGAGCTTGCTACCTCAGAATCCCTGGTATGCCAAGCTCTACTTTGCTTTGTCATACGATCTAGCATATCACTTGCCTGAATAAAGGTAAGGTCTATGAATGACCCACCCGCAACATTATCAACCACTGGCTTAGTCACTGAATTCAAGGCTCTGTATAATATCTCCATCAAGTAGACATTGGTCATATGATGGTTTGGGCACCGCAAAAGTTTCATCTTGAACCTCTCCCATGTTTTGTGGAGAGCTTCAATTGGAAGCTGTCGAAAATTGCTGATCTCATCTCTCAACTGTGCTTTCTTGGATGGCGGAAAGAATCTTTCTAGGAAAGCGTCTTTCAATTGCCTCCAATTAGTAATAGAATCAGGAGTCAGCCCATTCAACCATAGAGTTGCCTCCCCAGATAGAGACAATGGAAATAAGCGTAGTCGAATTGCATTCTGTCCAACGCCAGGATTGTCGAATGACTTGCATATAGAAATAAAGTTGATCAGATGCATATTCGGATCATCGCCTGCAAGTCCACCAAATAGTCCCTTGAGTTGCAGTAACTGAATCATGGTGCTAGTGATATTGAACTTGGATCTGGGTGCTAAGGGCGGAGGAATAATAGCCCCTGTGGCACCAGCTTCATCCAAATCGTCATCATCGTCATCAAAAAGGAATCTGCATAGCTCGGCGATCAGTCCTCAATCGCGCTTGACGATCTCTCCTCTGCATGGGTGCCTCCACCTCAGCAGCCTGCCATGGGTTTAGTAACTCATCATCACCCAGGTCTTCATCATAAGGATTTGTTGCACGCCCTGGGTTATCAATATTTTGTTGCTGCACTTGAGCAGCCATCCTTTAAATTTCACGTTGTGCATCCATTGATGCACTGAACAAACCTGAATAAAACAAAAACAACAACTAAAAGTAAAAGTACAAGAATCTTTGACCAAAGGGTCTAGTAATTATCACAAACTTAGTTTACAACCGTATTCCCCGACAACGGCGCCAATTCTTGATAACGCTCAAACTACAGCTCTCGTAAAAGTTTAAGCGGTCGTTGTCAAATATAGAACCCAACTGGGTTGGGTGTCGAATCCCACAGGGAATACTTGGTCACTAAGTAAGCAACTATTAGTAGACTTTTGGCCAAAAATTCTGCAACAAAGGGGGATTTTGTGCGTGCAAATAACGTAAACAAAATAGTAGAGTAAAAACAGAAAATAGAAGAGTAAAATGGAGTACGTGGTAGGTTTTAATCAATGAGAATTTAGAGTTAGGGTTATGTCCACCTTATGAGTTTTACGTATCTATTGACTATGAGTTATGCGGAATTCAGATATGCATGTGCTTATAGAGAATCGTATTCTATGGTAAATCCAGGCGTTTTTTGACCATCAAGGATTATTTCACTCTAACTCTTTCGAGCTTAAAGCGTATTTATTGGTACAAATTCTCTAAGAGGTTAATCCAGTTATGGCACTAACTTTTTAACAGGGGTTGGTGCCCTATTACCTTGACATTATCTCTTTTCCAGACATGTAACTTTTCTTTCGAACAAGTTAATGCTATACTGGCGTATTCTATATGTTTGCAACCACAAGAATTTAAATTAAGATGAAGAGAATAATGATATAAGCAGCATACGTGTCAAGAATTCACAAACTCATAGCAATAGATAGTATCTCATAAGGCTTCCATAACCCCAACAGAGAAGTTTAGCTACTCATGATTGCAACGGAGATCACAATAAACATCATCATGATCTCACGTTGGTCACAAGGGTCGTGCTTTCTCTGTCAGAAAGTAATGTGAATAGTAAAGAAAAATAGAATTGAATAGAAGAATAATGTCTGAAAACGAATTGATGAAGAAGGGAAAGAATAGAAAGGGAATTAAGAAGAGAATGCTGAAAAGTTTCAGCAAAATAGGGTTTATATAACATCCATATCCTAGTCCTATTGGAATAGGGTTTTTATCCTTGTCCCAGTCCTACTGGGTTACTGTATTCTTATCCTAATCCTATTAAGTTACTGTTGATCCCCCAAGTCTTCTGAAATGCTGTTTTTGCCCGGGACAAGTTTTCCATGAGTCACTTTCAGTCCATAGGCATCCAGAAGCTGCCTTCCTTCTTACGTGAAGTTTCCTTTGGCGTCCAATTTCCATAAAATGCTGAAATCTTCATCATTTATACCTGAAAACTTACTAATCACGTTGGTTAGCTCACTTACAGGAAAAAGGACTAAAAGTGCATGAATTATATATTTTGTCCTTAAAACTTAGCTAAAATATGGGTAAATTATAGTACTTTAGGCGTGTAAATACGCCTATCATCAACGATGCCTTATGGGCTTATAGGACTGCGTTCAAGACACCAATTGGCATGTCCCTGTACCAACTAGTTTATGGGAAGGCTTGTCACTTGCCAATTGAGGTCGAACATAAAGCATGGTGGGCGTTAAAGCGGCTTAACTTGAATTGGGATGATGCTATTAATCTGAGATTGGAGCGGCTAAATGAGATGGATGAATTCCATCTACTTGCGTATGAAAGGGCAGACCTCTACAAGGAACGGATAAAAAAGTACCATGATCGGCAGATTTTCCAACGAAACTTTTAGAAGGGTGATATGGTACTTCTTTTCAACTCCAGACTTAAACTATTTCCAGGTAAGTTGAAGTCTAAATGGTCTGGTCCGTTCAGAATTAGCCAAGTCTACTCATCTGGAGTAGTAGAGTTAGAAGACAATAATGGTGGTGTCTTTAAGGTGAATGGCCAATGAGTGAAGCCATATATCGGTCCTCTTGACTCGATAAAATGCATGGCCACCATCTATCTCGATGAAGTCTAAGTAATCGAGATAACTATGTCGTGCCGCGACAATAAATCAAGCGATACATAGGAGGCAACCCATCATTTTTAATCATTTTGTTTTACTAGAAGTTTGTTTTTGTTAAATAAAAATCCAAAAAGAAGAGTCGATCCACGACCAAAACTAAGGCGCTTGGTGGGAGGCAACCCATCTTTCTAATTGTTTTTGTTGTTTTTGATTAAGTGTAGGTGCAAGGTGTACAAAGGAGGGGATTAATCCCAAAAATTTTGATTTGGAAGTGTGCTATATTAAAGGTGGTAAGTTAGGAATGAAGGAGCAAAGGCTATCGGTCAGGCATTGGCTATGCAAATCTAGGCAACGACAAGGCCTATGTAATTGCCTATGCTCACTGCCTCAACTAGGCAATGGTAAAGGCAAGGCCTATACAAATCTAGGCAATGAACAAGGCAAGGCCTATGTAATTGCCTATGCTCACTGCCTCAACTAGGCAATGGTAAAGGCAAGGCCTATGCAAATCTAGGCAAAGCATTAGGCGCCGCCTATGCCCAACTAGGGAATAGCATAGGCGCCGCCTATGCCATTACCTATGCTCTCTGAATCGACAAGGCTATAGCATAGGCAAAGCATTAGGCGCCGCCTACTTATGCATTTTTGTCTCCTAACCCGATTCTACATGGATCAAACCCGACCCATAGCCTAGTATATAAATAGATCCTCAACCTTAAGACAAAATGCACTTGTTTGCTCAACCTAAGCGCCGCCTAAGTTTCCCAAATCTCTCAAAACTTTTCTTTTTGCTCATCTAACCTTGCAAGATCATCTTCCGAGTCCATCACCAAGTAAGTTCTTCTTTTATATTCCGAAGTTGTTACAATACTACGCCTATAATGGTAGTTTAGCTTTTAAAGTGGTGTTGGTGATTAGAATGTGGTTGGTTTGTTGTGATACATCTAGTAAGTGAAAGAATATGTGTGAGTGTTCTTGACTTTGTTCCAATTTGTATTTGATTGTTATACACTGTCATATTTTTGTGGAATCGACATGGTGAAGTTAATTGCATAATCTTCAAAATTGAAAGCTTGAATGTTTGAATGACTCGTTCATCGAGATAAAGATCATGATTGAATACAAGCATGAGATGTTGTAATTATTTCTTTGCAATAACTTGATACGATCTCTATGTAGTAGTCTTGTTCAAAAAGTGCATCAATCCAAACATGAATGTATAGTCAAGATTACATGAAATAGAGTTAGAAAGGATAGTTAAGAGGACATGAAAGTATGACTGTGTTGAACATGTTGTTGGAATATATCGCCTAAATGTAGGTTGATGAAGTCTGAGTAATCGACATCACTCACTTAATTAGTTTGTGCCTACAAATTAAGTGTGGGGTGGTGCCACTACTGTTTGTTTGTTGATTAAATCTTTTGAGATGAGCTGACATGAATCTATTTTAATATCAGGTAGAATGGCACCAAAAGGACGACAAGGGAAAGAAAAAATGTCCACCTCACAAAAAGGTCAGAAAAGGGGAAGAAAAGAGCAAGCTGAATCCTCCTCGCTCTAAATACCTCGACGCACTTTCGGGATAAAGTGGGTCCTAGAAGAGTAAAGAAAGGAGTGGTACAAGAACAACAAAGTAAAAAAATATGTTCACGTGGAGTTGATACAAAAGGAGAGTCTAGCGAAGAGAGAACCTCATATTTTGGCTAAAATCATGGCGCTAAATCTTGATTTTATTTTCCGAGATATGGGAGAATTCAATCTTGATCTAACGCGAGAGTTTTATGCAAATTGGTCCCCAAAGACTATCGGAAGTGAAGTGAAGATTCGGGGCCAAGTCTTGCAACTGAATGCGGAGTTCTTCAACACTTTTCTGGGTCTTCCATCTGTCGATCCATCACCGCTCAAGGAGCTTCATCACAGACCTCCCTACAGGGCAATCAGACACACACTGTGCGAAACTAGATCAATGGCACGTTGGAATCGTCACAAGGATATCGGTTGGCACAATACCTTCCCGTATGCTTCCCTAAACAGAGAAGCTCGTATATGGTTGAGGATAGTCAAATCTTGCCTTATTTTTGGGACACAGTACACAAAGATCACACGTGATAGAGTATGCTTGGTGTAAGCTCTGATGACTAATATTCCCATCAACATTGGTGCGGTTATACGATCGTCAATGCGTAAGGCCAGACTTCACAAAAGGTCCCACTTCAGCTTTGGCAATTTGTTGACTGCGATATTAAAGAAGGAACACATTGAAGAGGAACCTGCAGATCATAAGCTTTCACACAACCCGAAAAAGGTTGATCTAACAAAAGTTAAAGAGCCTGAAACTGGGCATGACATCAACCTGACCACTGCAGAAAGACATGCTCGTGACGAAAGCTTCTTCCGCCATTTATATGGCATGACGAGGTTTACCATGATGAGTGGGGGTCGTGTTCCAACTAATGCAGAGCTCCAGCAGTTGGATTATGACTACCCGATGAATGAGCATGCGCGGGCTATGTGCGGAGTAGGGGTACATTTTGAGAAACCTCTCGATGATGACGTGTCGACTGATGATGATCACCGAATTCCAGACTCAGACATGGAGGAGAACTCTGGTGACGACGACTCTGATGATGATTCCGATGCAGGGGGTATGACCCCAGACATAGAGGAGGAGTCCGACTAATTAGGTTTTCCTTATTTATTTTCCACTGAGGGCAGTGTGTCCCATCTAAGTGTGGGGTGCATGCTGGTATTTGTATGCTGTACTTCTTTGCCTACATTTATTTATGTTTGTTTATTTGAATTAGTCGTAATTAGTTTTAGTTTAGATTTTGCATGAAGTGCATGGAATTGTTCTGATAGGCAGCATGGTATTATGACAAGAGTTTGTGCTAAAATCATTACTATTGAGGCATTTAGGCTCTAAGTGTGACTCACTGTGTGATATCTGGGTGGTTTGATTCATTCATCTGTTGGGTCAAGAGTCTATACTGTTCCCAATAAAGTTGACCATGTGCCTTGTGTGTGTGAGGTTATAGTATATTCTGTGTTGTGACTGATGCTAGAACTTGCCTGGTGTGTGTGTAAAGTGAAATAAAGAGTGTGATTTTAGGAGATGATTTAGGCATTTCTTTGGCAGCTCTGAATTTGTTTACCTACCCTTGTACATTATCCTAGTTCCCCCATTTGAGCCTTTAGCTATTTTCTTTGACAGCCTCATATGTAGCCTAATCCATTTTTTTTCAAGACCATAATTTGATCCAAATTCCTAAGTGCTTTAAATTGTAGAGTCATGTGATAAAATAAGAGGAAAATGGTGAGAGTGATACCTCAGAGTATATTGGTACTTGAAATTGTTGTGAAAAAGAGTGCTATCATAGAGGTGCTTTATAAAAAAAAAAAAAGAACTAGAAAAATAAAAAGATAGTTGTGTTTATGATTAAATAAAAAGATAGTTATGTTTATGTTTGAATAACAAAATAGGTGAAAAGGGGTGGTAGATGAAAGAAAGGTAGAAGGGTTGTTTAAAAGAGAGTGTTAATGGCATAATGTGATGTATTAAAGCGCTTAGAGAACATAGTCACTATTTCTGGCCAAAATAGTCCTACCTGTCCCTTAGCCTACATTACAACCTGTAAAGACCTAGTTGATCCTAAGCTTAACATTCTGATATTAGTGGAGCATTACACTAAGGGCAAGCCTATGGTCATCAATTGCAACATATGAATTCTTTGTGAGAGAGAGAGCAAGGAGAGTCTTATACCCATGTTTCGAAAGATGCAAAACTTGTGAGTGATTATGGGTGATATATTGTGTGAGACACATATGGTTGATGATTCTTGGGTAGTTTTGTATGATTCTTTGTGCCTTAACTTGTGGATACGAATTAACCATCATCACGAGTCTATGTTGGAGGTTGAATTGTTTCTAGTAGTGATCAAGAAAACTACTCTATGTTAATAATTGCCGTGCATGTCTTGTTGAACATTTTGTGTTGCTACTGTGATATCCTAGTTAGATGTTTGCATGGACGTAATATTTTGTTCGAGGACGAACAAAGCTTTAAGTGTGGGGTGGTGATGTTGGGTGTATTTATACCCCTAAGAACCATAATTTACCTATATTTTAGGCTAAGTTTGGAGGATAAAATATATAATTCCTGCACTTTTAGTCCATTTTCCTGTAAGTGAGCTAACCTACGTGATTAGTATGTTTTCAGGTATTAATGATGAAGATTTCAGCACTTTGTGGACCTTTGGGCAGCAAAGGAAAACTTCACACATGAGGGAAGGCAGCTTTTGGAAGCTTGTGGACTGAATGTTATGCATGGAAAATCTGTCCCGGGCAAAATCAGTATTTCTAAAGACTTAGGGATGCAGCAGTAACTTAGTAGGACAAGGATGTTATAAAAACCTTATTTGCTGAATTTTTCAGCATTCTTTTTCATTTGACACTTTTATCATTATTCACGTTACAAAATCTATAAGTGAAGACAGAGGAACACGGCTTTCTAGAGAGCAACAGACCAAGAGGAAAAAAACGTCAAACTCTACTTGACACCAATCTCATCCCCAACGTGAGATTGTTCTAGATTTGGTATGATGATGTTTATTGTGATCTCCGTTTTAGTCATGAGTAGCTAAACTTCTCTGTTAGGGTTATGGAAGTCTTATGAGATACTATCTATTACTATGAGTTTGTGAATTCTGGTTATGTATGCCACTTATATCATTACTCTCTTCGTTTTAATTAAATTCTCATTGTTGCAAACATAGAGAACATGCCATTATAGCATTAACTTGTTCGAGAGAAAAGTTACATGTTTGGAAAAGAGAGTGTGATAAGGAAATAGGGCTACCAACCCCTATTTACACGTTAATGCGTTAACCGGATTAATTTCTTGGAGAGTTCGTACCATTAGCTATACACATTAAGCTCGAGAGAGTTAAAGTGAAATAATCCTGGATGGTTGAGAAACACTAGGATTTACCATTAGAATACGAATCTCTATAAGTGCATGCATGTCTAAATTCCGCATTACTCATAGTTAATAGATACGTAGAACTCATAAGGTGGACATAACCCTAACTTATTATTCTCTGTGATTAAATCTTACTAAACAAAGCATTCTGTTGTTACTTTAATAATAGTAATTCACGCCAAAATCAAATCCCTCCTTTTTCGTAGAATTTTCAACCAACAGTCTACTAACAATTGCAACACTTAGTGACCAAGTATTCCCTGTGGGATTCGACACCCAACCCAGTTGGGTTCTATATTTGACAGCGACCGCTTACACTTTCTAACGAGAGCTGTAGTTTAGGCGTTATCACCCTTATGTATGTTTCTAGTTAGCCCCATTAATCCTTTAGCCTATTTTATTGGTAGCCTCGTATATAGCTTGTTCCCCTTCTTTAGTTGACCTTAATTTGATCCAAAGCTCCTAAGTGCTTTAAGTGAAAATAAATGAAGTAAAGGAGCGTGAAAATAAGAAGAAAAGAGGTGAAATGAGGCCCCCAAAATTAGCTATTGGCGTTTAAAAAACATTGATGTGTGGTGGTTAGGAAAGAAGAAAAATATGCCTAAATTTAATCATGTGTGAGAGAAAATACTCCTTTTCATAGTACTTTTGACTAGCTTAATGAGATAGGGCAAAACACGAGAAGTGTGTAGACAAATGTGGTGGAATTTGGTTGTTAATAGAGAAATCTTTATATTTATTTGATGTATTAAAGCTCTTAGGGAAGATAGTTACTATTCATGGCTAAAATAGTTCCTACCCGTCCCTTAGCCTACATTACAACCCTTAAAACCCTATTTGATCCTAAGCCTTAACATTATGATATTAGTAGAGTACTACACTAAGGGAAAGCCTAGGGTTCATCATGTGTAACCTATGAATTTTTTGTGAGAGTGAGTTTAATTTGAAAATTATACCCATTCTTATGATAATTGCATCTATGTGAGTGAATATAGGTAACTCTCTTATGGTGTGGGCACATATTTGATGATAGTTAGCTGATTTGTATGATCTCTGTGATTGAGTAATATGCATGAGTTTTCTGACTTAGTGAGTCAATTTTTGAGGTTAGGATGTTTTGATGTAGTATTCTTGAGTTCACAATTGTACAAGACATGTTGGTGTGTGAAACTTGCTCTCTGTGTAGTCATTGTAGTGCTAGCTTGAATATTTGCTTGTAGTAGAAGTGTGGAGTCTTCTATGATTATAATTCTTAGAGTAAAGATTTATTTGAGGACGAAGAAGGCTTTAAGTGTGGGGTGATGATCTGAGGTGGATTTATGCACCTTCGTATTGTTATCCGGGCTTAATTAGACTTGTTTTGAGGATTTCTCTTGAGCTTAATGAGTTAATTCCTGTATAAATAAGAATCTAAGTGTTATCTTATGTAAATGTAGTGTTTAAGGTGTGTGCATAATGATTTTGGAGTCAAACCAATAAGTTAAAGATCAAAAGGATAAAACTAATACTCTTAGCTTGAGCTATGACCTTTACTAGTTCACCGTCTTAATTTGTATCTTGTTCGGAGCTCTAATATATGGTGTTTGATGCTATATGATGCTTGGTTAGTTGATTATGATGATATATAGAGGTTACATAAGCTGGAAATTAAGTGGAAATAACATCATAAAGCTTGGACTTGAAGGACAAAAGCATGGGACAAGACTTGGCTAAAGTTGGATGTTTTGGACTCCTTGGCATGCCACGCTGCCTAGGTGCTGCGATAGGGCCGTGGAATGCCCTTAACAGCATCATTGGAAGTAATTTCTAGTAGCTCATCGTGATTAGGCCATGCCACACTATTTAGATGGAACGATATTGGTGTGGCACGGACCTATGTTAAAATCGACAATCTTGTTCCAAGTATAAATAGGACTCTTAGTCATTATGTTTAACACCTTGGACGACCTTAGGGCTTTAGCACACAATCAAGGAGGTTGAAAATATGGTTTTTAATCTTTTACCTTAGTTTATTCTTGGATTTATACATGGATTATTGTATGATGATTCTTGTTACATCCATGAGTGGCTAAACGCCCTTTTCCAGGGTAAGGCCAAGAACATGAGTATTATGATTATGAATTAATTTGTTTTTGGTTTCTTATCATAATTGGTTGTTTATTTATCCTTGTTATTACTATTTTAAGAATTCACGATCCTTAGAATACATGCTTAACTCTATTATAAACCTGGAAGGATTAATGATAAGCAGAACGTGGGATGAATAGAATAAAATTGTAATCTTACTTGGATGAGTTATAATTTGCATTGAGGATAGGAATATACCTAAGTTTCCTATTTAATTCAATTATGGGCTGAAATATGAATGCATTTAACTTAGTTCTCGTATCCCCACTCAACTATGCAGTTATGGGGCTAAGTTAAGTAATCGATTATAGGTTTGGAAGACCATAGTCTTTTTATCGACCCCGTGAACCAACAACCAAGATAATTAGCCTAACCAATGAAGTTCTATAACATAGTATGATTGTTCACAGTGCCTTGACCCTGGGTTTCTCTCATTGTTTGTTCAAACCTTGACTTTACCACATTGTTTAGTTTACATTACATTATAACTTTCAAACTCTTGTGGTTATGTTTGCACTGATTGAATCTTAACAGTTAAACTAAAATTGAACAGTTGTTTAACACTGGTCCCTGTGGGATCGATACTTGACTTTCTTTAAGGCCACTATATTACTTGGGTGGACTACGTGCACTTGTGTGCGCGCTTGGTCGCAACATTACTCCCCATGAGCAACAGCTAACACTATTCATTATGTCTTAATTATGAGATACTCTATAATTCTTGTCTTAGAGGCAAGACTTAAATTTCAAACAATAAGTTATGCCCCATACTTGACACTACAACATTGTGTCTTGATTTATGAGATATTCTATAACTCTTGCCTTAAAGACAAGCAGAGAAAAAGATTTTCTTTGCGGATTATTTAACTTTTTATTTATTAGCAAAATATTAATAGACACTGAGAAAAAAGAAAAACAAGAAAAAAAATAAAGATTGGATTAAAGAAAAAAAGAGAAAAAAATAAAGGTGAAGAAAGAAAAAAAAGAATAGAGGAACAAAAAACCAAAAAAAATAAAGATTGAGAAAAACAAAAATATGAAGAAAAAAATAAAGATAAAGATTAAGAAAAATAAAATAAAGAATTTTTTTTTATAAAAGATAAAAAAAAAATAAGGTTGATACTTAGGAATTAAAAAAAGAGAAATAAGAAATAAATAATGTTTGAGAAAAAAAGAATAAAAAATAAAAAATATAAAAATAAAGATTGAGATAAATGAATTAAAATAAAAAAAATAAAAGTAAAAGTTAAAAAATAAATAAACATAAAAAGTATTTTTTTTTAAATGTAGAGAAACAAGATATACCTTTGCTCTCTAAAAGAATGTTAGCAGCCGTTTGGCCATAAAAATAATTTATTTTTTTTAAAATAAATTATTTTACTTTAGTAAAAAAAGTGAAAACAGTAACCATGAGAATCTTAATTCAATTTGAAATTATATCTGGAAAAGTAAAAATAAGTAAAACTTATTTTTATTTTTTTTACTCCTACTTTATCACAAAATTTCAAAAAAAAATCAAATTTATATAGATAGACCAAACACAACTCCAATAATAATTTTTAACTTCAAAAAATTATGATATTCATGATCAAATGGTATTAATAAACTATTTTCTCTACATAAAAAGGAAATAAAAGTTCATAAACTTTTGGAGCGCATGGTGCAAAAAAAAAAAAAAAAAAAAAAAAAGAAGAAAGCAGCCCCATTTGGGGAGCGCCAAGAAGCCATTTTGAACTTAAAAGAGAAGCTTTAAATTCTGTCTCCTGTGTCTCGCTCTTCAATTTGATGTTTATGGATCCACAGATTCGTCACCATTTTCATAAACTAAGCACCGTATAAATTTATTCCCCCTCTTTCTGTTTCTATATATGATACTTTTATTACGGAATAGTGTTGTACTAAGTAGTGAAGAGAAATGCAAGTTGCAATTGATCAATGGAAGGTGAGAAGGTGAACCTTCTAGGACCAGAAGAAGCAGCAGTGACGACGAAACCCATTTCCATTTGTCCAATCGATCCGTCAGAATCCGCTAATGTCAGCCGTTCCTTTACACTCTCTTCAACAACATCGACGACGTCTTCTTCCTCATCTTCTCCTCCGGATTTCCTCCGTCACATTCAAGCCGCCTTCAAACGCCCTCGTCCTCGGGGTAACTATTCCTCTTACGCTGCCGCTACATTTTAGGGCTTTTTCATGATATTATCTTTTTTTATGTTAGGGCTTTTATCTTTGGTACTTGCTCTGAAGTGTATGGTGACATGTCCTATCAATTTCTGGTCATTTTGTAATTTTGAGCTATTAAAACTATCGTTTTATGGGTTTTACCCTCTTGATTCTGATTTATGGTAACTTCAGTTAAGTGAAAATGACAATTGGGAAAGAAAGGTTGAAGGCACAAGTCTAATCTTTGCTTCTTGTGTGATTTATTTGCGTTTTATCTTCTTCTCGTGGGTTTGTTAGGACCAGATTTTGCAGTTTTTGTTTTACGTAATTAGAATTGTCGGGGTTTAAGGGATACTTGTGTTTCTGTATAGTTATCTAGCTGTTTCATTCCCCCTCCCCCCTTTCTGCGTATTGCTAGTATAATAAACACGTGTTAGTGAGCTTGTCATATCATCATGCCATGGTTTTTCCTGGTTGTTGGGTTATTAGGTTCAGTTTATTTTGGCTGGAACTCATGGGAGGTTCTTGATTCATCATGGATGTTGTTTGTTTCCACCTTTAGGCAATCGTTATTGAAATATAGCTATTTCAGTTTTACGAATTTAAAAGGTTGTGGCTTTGGGTTAATGAAGTACCAGCTTTAAATAAAAATTGCAACTGACATGAGAATTCTTTAGTTACAATGCAGTCAAATGGTATTATGCCAAGGAGATTGGTAGGTCCTCTACGGCAAGCGTCAAGAGGCTCTACTTTGAATACAGACTGTACAGTTGAAGCAAAGAAGACCCAAGATGAGATTTCCCTGAGTCACAGATTGATGGAATGTATTTCACAACCAAAGAACATTGGCTCTGATACCGTAGAAGCTCAAGAGGATGCATCTATGCCACCTTCAGAATATGGTTCCACAGTAGACACACATGGAGAGAATTATAATTCTTTCAACAGCTTGAGAGATCAACAAAGATCCTTCACTGGTCAGAGAAGCAACATTACAGCTGCTTCCATAAATACAGAGTGTGAGCACGCTTTATTGGCTGAAGGGCAGAAGAAGGTCCACTTTGCTGCTGATAATACTTCCAGGTCTCAGGGTAATGTAGTATGATCCATTTATGAACGAACTCCTCTAACTTAAATGCACATGACTTTCTTTTCTCTTAGACATATCTTGAGCTTTTCTGTTTGTCGTCAACAGAATAATCTGTTAGTGCTTATCTATCAAATTAAAGGATGTCTTACTGGCTATCATACTGCAACCTAGGTCTGTTTAGTAGTTTGCACGTTATAGTATACACACTACATATGCTTTTTGCAGGTGTCAATGACCGGATGGTCACTGTAATGGAGGACTTCTTGTCTCATGTGACTTCATTTACTTTTACAGAAATGGATTGGGATGTAGGCAATCAGATGGAGGCTGTGACTGCTGCTAGCCAAGTCTTGAGAGATCAAAATATTCAGACCACAGTTGTGGATGGTAACGGGAATTCTTCTCTATTGGCAAATAGAACATTAGGAGTTGCAGATCAGATTCACCAATTCAGAAACTTCTTACGAAATGATTTGAGCCACCCTGTGACTCAAGCTTCTGTGGTTGGATCAACCTGCACTGCAACAACATTGATAAACTCAACATCTGCTCCGATGCTAAGCTCAACAACCTATTGTCCGCAATCTCATCTTGTGAGCGACTCTATAGAGTCACTGGGGGAAGGCAAACAGAAATCTGAACATCTGATGCAATCTTCTTATCCTTTTCCAAAGAATGAAAACAGGCTTTCAGCTGATCAGACAACTATTGCAGTACCTAGTTCTACCACCGAAACTGATTCAGAAGTTAAGAGACCTAATATGGGTGTAGGGCCAAAGAATAGTATGCTGATTAAAGGTGACATGCCTAAAGATACTTCCCCTTGTGAGGATAACTCAGCCAAAGAATGTGCAACAGATATACAATCTCAAGCTCCCTTGACAAAAGTTTCATCTTCCAACATGAAGTTTGAACCTTCTAAGTCTGAAAAGCAAGAAAAAAGCGTGGGTAGTAAAGCAACAGCTTCGTCTCGTAAAAAAGGTTATGATCCTGATATATTTTTCAAAGTTAATGGAAAGCTTTACCAAAGGCTTGGAAAAATAGGCAGTGGTGGAAGTAGTGAGGTCCACAAAGTCATTGCATCAGATTGCTCAATTTATGCATTGAAGAAAATCAAGCTTAAAGGTCGTGACTATGCTACTGCATATGGCTTTTGTCAGGAAATTGAGTATTTAAAGAAACTGAAGGGAAAGAACAACATCATTCAACTAATAGACTATGAGGTATGTGTCAATGATTTTCGAAAACATTAAGGGGTCTCTTGGTAGGGTGCATTAAAAAAAATAATGCATGCATTAGCTTTGTTTATTACTAGTACCCTATGTTGCTTGGACTCTTCAAAAATGTCAGGGGGTGGTGTCGGATTCTCCAAAAGTAGTGTATTTTTGGAGAATCCGACACGGGTGCGGCATCGAAAGGGAAGAGTTGCACAACTTAGCTAGTACCTTGTTTGGTACACTTTTTCAACCTATCTAGCATTAGTTATACACTCTATTTGGTATTAAGGTGTGTACAACTAATACGTGGAAATCTATGGTATTAGCAATGCAATGGGTTCTAATGTATGCATTAGCATGATTAAAGATACAATTGCCCCTCACAACCTTTTCCACATCCTTTCCAGCATTACTGTTTTTTCTTTAAGTATTTTTATTGCTCTTTTTCCTTTTTTTTCTCCCCTGAAAGGTCTCCAGCATATCTTTAAATGCTGAAGAATACAAATTACCATTCTCAAAAAAATAAAATAAAATACCAGCATTACTAATGCAAGCATCAATGAAACACCATGTTTTGCACTACTCTTGCACACCCTACCAAGAGACACCCTACCAAGCGACCCGTAACTGTTTACTGGGTTGAACTCTGGCTTATTTTCTGATTGAAAAGATCAGGGAGAAAAAAATCTAAAGTTGGTGGTTATTTCATGGTTGAAAGAATTGAAAAATATTCTGTAGCTAAAAGGAGGATGCTGGTAGTTGCTCATCAGTGCTGTCTTTGAACATGCTAATGGACATAACAACGGCTGGATTTGCCTAGGATTACCTCTAGGAAAAGCTGCATAAGTTAAGGATGCCTATAAGTAACTAACTACCCCTCAATCCCAACTACCTAGGGCCCCTATATGAATATTCACAATCCCTGTCACTCCATTCATACCCGTATCATTCTAATAATCAATTTATGGTTTATAACAGAAGTTCTTTACATTTTCACTGCCATACAAGTTTCTAAATGAGGCTAAAGATTCCTAGTGCATTATTCACTTAACTTTAATCCCAACTAATTGATATCCATTATATAGATTTTTTTTCTTCCATTATTCTTGGTTTCACTTATTTTGTATGGATTCCAAGAGATTGTAGGCCTATCAGGAAAATTTCCTTCTTTCTGAATTTACGTCTACCTTGTCCATTTTAACACCTCCCATCATCATAGTTTCACACCTCAAACAAGTGCATTTGGAGGTTAACATAGAACATGATCAAACTGTTTCAAGCAACCTCATCTTATAAGAAAAGAAGGCTTCTAAAGTGATCTCATACAGCTCATTTATCCTCCATATATGTTATTTGCACCTTCTGATGCATGCGATCATTTTTAATATTTTCTAATCTTTTATGACTGCATCTATCTTGGTGTCCATATTTTTGTGACAGTTTTTTTTTTTTAAATGGTAATTTGTAATCCTCAGCATTGGAGACCTCCAAAAAGTTATCAACAGAGAACTATAACCAATGGCTAATTACAAAGAGCCTAAAAAATGTACCGACTGGATTTCATCCTCTATATTTGCTAGTTTACACCAAAAAGGAAAATTTACAATGCAGTTCCATTTAATCTTCTACAAAGTATTGGATTTAGCCTTGAAGAACCTCCCGTTTATTTCCTTCCATATAGTCCATCAAATACATGAAGGGACTTGTCTCCACCATCTTTTCTGGGACTTGCTATCCCCTCTCCTAATCCAGCAGCTTAGAAAATCTGCTGTATGTTCTAGAATAGTCCAGTTGTTACCTGTGAGGCTGAAGGAAAGTGACCATAATTGGGCTGCCACTTTACAATGCAGAAACAAATGATTATTTGTTTCTGCAGTTTCATTGCAAAGGAAGCATCTGTGTACTGATTGAATGCAAGACTTCATGAGTGAGACAGGCCCTTCTGGCCACTAACCAAGTGAAACATTTAATTATGGATGGGACCAAGCATTTCCGCTCTTTGGACATGGCCCTGTACTTCCTCCTCGTTGCCCCAATGCTTCCAGTTTGTATAATCTATTGAGAGAGAACCTCCCATCACTGTTATACTTCCAGTTGATAACATCTGGAACTGGAGAGGTACCTTTAAATTTGTCAATTTCCTTCAGACGACCAACTTTAGCACCATTGCATTGATATGATTGTTTAGACATTTCGAAAGTTTGAAAAGTCATTAAGAAGGGCGTTGGGGGGGTGGGTGTGCTCTAAGGAAAAGACATTTTAATTCCTTTAACTTCTCATACTGGTACTGTCAAAGTGAGAATTAGAACATTCAAAGTGAGAATTAGAACATTCAAAGATGCTAATATCAATTCCAAATAACTTATCGTAATAGCGTACAAATTGAATGAGGGCTATGATGGACCACGTTAAATGTGCTGGAATTTTACTTCTATTTTCAAATAAAGCTATAATTTTCTCTTTCTCATGCTTCTCGCTGTTGGCATACATTCAAGAAAACTTATTATTCAGTTTGTAGTACTGCTATATAAATGCCCATGAATCTGGAAATGGACATTTCCTTGTTGAGACCTTTGCAACTTCATAGGCTTATTAGGGGCCCTTGGAGAGATGAGACCTAAGCTAGGATCTTCCAGAACGTGAGAACTGAGAAGAAAAGAAGAAAGAAAAATCACTCTTTTATTTTTAAATGGGCTTGTAGCAAACAATATCGCTCCTTATATAGGAATTATGAGCATAAGGTCTCCTAATTACCAAGATTCTAATTATAATGACATATATATTAATGATTTTCTTGACCATAATATAATCATTAAGAAAATCTATACATAATATTCGTAATGGTTCTCTTGATTTTGAACTCAGAACATGAAGTTTGTGGTGATTAATAGTATATACAGTTTAAGAAGGCTGATGGTCAGATCTCCTAGGCCTTGAAAAATTTCAAATCTCATGAATTTATTCAACAAAATCTGGGTTGCTTGCATTTCTTTTGAGATCACCTTGTGATTGATTATCCCTAAAATCGCTTGTGTTTAAATTACTAACTTAGCTTCCTCAACCTAATCTATAGGCTTACCAAAGCGGTTAGAACTTTATGTTCCTGCATTTGGTGTTGAGGGTTCACCATCTGGGGTTTTACATGTTGGCAGTTTAGTTTTGGAGCAAATACTGACAACCCCTTCTTTGTTAGGTTACAGATAAGAATTTACTAGATGAAGTCATGAATGGTTCGATGAGTAATAATGAAAGCAGAGTCAAAGAAGATGGATACATATACATGGTTCTCGAATACGGTGAAATTGATTTGGCTCATATGCTGTCTCAGAAATGGAGAGAACTAGATGGTTCTGATTCAATTATTGATGAAAACTGGCTTCGATTTTACTGGCAGGTCATTTCTTTCTATTTTCGCCTTTATTTGCAGTTACAGATTGTTTAACGAAGTTGCTGTCATGACCTAATCTTTACTGAGGATTCATTTTCCTAAACTAAAGTTGTTTGCATTATTTATTCCTGGTCCTAAATTTTTTCTGTTCTGAATTCAAAATTTTTAGTAAGTTCTTTTTAGCTAACAGGTTCTTGTTTAGTGTCTTATAGTTCTTCTATGCCCTTGCATCTATCTTACTTCGGCATTGAGTAGTAATGCCTTAATTCATCCTTTACCTCCTAAACTTGTACGAAAATCCTTTTACAAATCTGTTTTTGCAGGCATCCTTTTACAGACCCTCAACTTGTATAAAGTGGAACTGTTACTCAACCATATGTGTGTGGCATGCACATGCAGAACTACTAAATAATCACACATAAGTTTCCTTGGTAGTAGTGATGAAGGAGAAACCACGTTGTATCCTAAGTTGCTCGGACTCAGGTGCGGGAGTCCAATATGGGTGCGGATCTAGAGGTCGGATGCTTCATGATCTCATGATCTCAATTTTAAGATTACGGGATATGGATCTAGGTATAGATATGTATGCGGAGATTCGGCTAAAAATAATTCAAAAATCTATGGATAGAGTTATAAATCCTAAATTATGGCGTATGCTGTGGAAAACTCGAGGACAAAATATTGATCAAGAGCTGAATCGTGGAAGGAGGTTAAAGGGAAAAGGAGTGACATAGAATTTTATACATACAAGGTATTCCATCTTCTTCAATTTCACCTTAGCTTTTGTGAGAGATCATTAAATTTGTCGGGACTTTCCCTGTTGATTTTGGTCAAAGTACCCCAAATATTGACCAAATCGGGTACGGATCCGACACCCACAACCACACCCATATCGTGTTGGCACAGGTGCGGCACCGAAAGTGAAGGGTCCAAGCAACATAGGTTGTATAGCCTACTGTCTGGTAATGTGGGAGATTCTGAGGGGCAAACCACTCAGCAGTGAATCAATGTGCATTTATTGCTTTTCCCTTTTTTCTTGGTTGGTTTTTATCCCTTTTTTTTTGGAGTTGGATAGCGGAGTTTGCAGGAGGTGTTGAAATGACGAACTGAAAATTAGGAATGGAAAATATCTGCTGTTGGTTGGAAATGGAGAAAGAGGAAAAGACATAGGGTATATTTGGGCAAACGGGTGGTAGTTTTGGACCAAATTCCTTCTGGGAATTGCACAACACAGCTACTTTGGACACGAATCTTAAAAGTTAAGGTGTAAAAGGATGCTCAGAAAGAAAAGGTGTGTAATAGGAATTTCCATGGAAGGGTAAAGTATGTATTTGGCCAATGTTAATTATGCCTTAATTCAGTGTATATCATTATGGTACTTGAGGTTTAGCACATGTATTCCTGGAACAATTAGGATAAAAGCTATTGTTCAGTTGCAGCATGCAATTCAAGTTTTCTTAATTTATAATGCATCTTTTGCTTTATGGAGTTGCGCCATTTGATCATTCACATCTCATGCCTGTATATAGATTTTTAGTTTGCTTTTGAGGACACTAGATACAGGTGTCTCATTAGTAAGATGTAGCACACTCGGAGTGGTAAGTCGACTCTTCTGCGAATATCTCTCAGGCACTGTTCTTTGCTCAAAGAATTTTACTGTATGAGTTAAGGTTCAACAAAGATAAAAACTGATTGTATCAGGGAATACTTCTCTCTGATTTTTGTCGAACATCAAGTAATACTGATCCTACCTGTCTTCGTATAAGGAATGTGCTTTCAATGGCCATCAGTATCATATCTTATAATGAGCTCTTGAACCTCGATATTCTTTACTCCAAGGAATGATGGAGATTTGATTATTTCCCCATTCGTTCGATCAATTTAAGATGTATGCAATTCCATATTGAACTTAAATCCATAAAGTTGGATAGGCCTAGGGCGAGATGATCTGAGGAACACTTTTGGAATCCATCCAAGGGAAGGGAATGGGGAAGATGAACTCCATGTTGCTTTTAAGGTGACTGAAACTGCCATCATTGAACCAAAGTCCAATTCAGGAGTTTGTTCCTGTATATCTCAAGTAAATGCCATAAACAGAACTTTGGCCAGTTGCTTTTTGATAAATTGAGATTGTCACTTTTCAATCTCAATCTGTAAATTTCTCTTGATTTATGGTAGATTTTGATTATGCTTAAATATCTTGAGACTATGATTTTGATTTCAAAATATTCTGTACAGTCCAGTTAAAGACAAAAATCTTTCAGTATCCGTCTTAAGCCTCACTCCTTTTTTTTTTTTTCAAAATTTAAAATTATTATTAATATTATAATTCTGTCTTTTTGATAACATATATACCTGGTTCATTTGGCTGTAAGTATTGTTTTTTTGTTTGAATATAAAGGCATAATACATAAACATGTCCTTTAACTTGACCTCAAATTACATCTATGACCTCCAACTTTGGGTGTGCATAAGTAGACACTTAAACATTTATAAAGTAGAACAAGTAGACACATACGTCCTATGTGGCATAATACACGTAAGATGCCATGTAGGACAAGAATTGGCCACGTAGGATGCCACATAGGACATGTGTCTACTTCTTCAACTTTATACAAGTTTAAGTGCCCACTTGTGCACACCCAAAGTTGGAGGTCATAGAATGTGATATGAAGCCAAGTTAAGGGGCATGTTTATGTATTGTGGCAATTATAAACTACTGCCTGAGGCAGAACTTTATGATCCTTTAGCCTTCCATCTAGTATAGGGGAAGAAAGACGTGGTCACCTTAATTTCATGGACCACGTACGACGTACATTATACAGATTTGGAATCTGGTTTAAAGTTTTTAAATATTTTTGAATTGCACTCAAAAGTTCTAAGCTTACTTTGCAGCAAATACTTCTTGCTGTCAACACCATACACGAGGAACGGATCGTCCACTCGGACTTAAAACCAGCTAATTTCCTTCTTGTCAGAGGCGCACTAAAGCTGATTGATTTTGGTATAGCGAAGGCTATAATGTGTGACACAACCAACATTCAACGTGATTCACAGGTATTTCGCTCTCTTTCTTTAAGATTTACATGGAATGCATCTGATTGCCCCACCTCGACATCTAAAAGAATAGTGTACTGCCGAGAGGAAGATAAACATATAGTAATCAGCAATATCAACTTCATACCTTCTTTCTTAGTGTACGTTAATTCTTATACAGGTGGGTACTTTAAGCTACATGTCCCCTGAAGCTTTTATGTGTAATGAGACAGATGCAAATGGCAATACCATAAAGTGTGGTCGGCCCTCAGATATCTGGTCATTGGGATGTATTCTTTACCAAATGGTTTACGGGAGAACACCCTTCTCAGAGTACAAAACTTTCTGGGCGAAATTCAAAGTTATAACAGATCCAAACCATGCTATCGCATATGAACCTTTGTCCAATCCCTGGTTACTTGATCTTATGAAGAAGTGTCTTGCATGGGACCGAAATGAAAGATGGCGGATTCCTCAGCTACTCCAACATCCTTTCCTTGTTCCCCCTGTTCCACCACAGTTACCAGCTCCTCTTGAGCAGGAGCAAACCTGTACACTTCTTCAATTAATTGCTAAATCATGTGAAAAAGATGGAAAGGCATCGGTGCTATGTATGCAACTTCAAAATTTACTAGTGCACCCCAGTCAAATATCGCATGAGGTATTACCTGTATGCCAATACCAGAAGTTGCTTTGTGATGTCTCTGCTCTCTGTCTTCAACTCCAAGAACAGTTGGGAAACTCAGAAAGAGGAAGTATGCTATAATGTTAAAGACGATTTATACATTTTTGCCTTCTTCAGTCCTAGGTTCTTTAAGGTATTAGGCAGTTACAAAGCTGTCTCCATCTTTTAAGTCGTCTAAGTTACTGCTGTATATACTAAAACCAGTCAAGTGGCCATTGCAATCTGGTTTTGTTTTCTTAAAGTGGGTTACAGATAATAGGTGATGAAGTGCTGTAACTTTGTCCAGGAAAGGACCCCTAAGTGTGTGCAAGAGTTGGTATATTTTCCTTGGAAATACATAATGACATATTCATCTAATTCTTAATATAATTTTCTCTTTTACCTAATAATTGGTGTTTGTAAATCAAAACAGAAGAGGGAGAGGGAGAGAGAGAGAGAGAGAGAGAGAGAATGTAGAATAAACCAGCCCATCTGGATAGAGGTGGCTGCAGAAGTGAATTTTCTTAATTCAATTGGACCCAAGGGTTCTGTTATTGATTCTCTTTCAGTAATGGAGTTCGAAATGCAACATCATCTGTTCTTCAATTCCTTAACCGAGTTATTGACTCTAAGCTTTTTAATGTGACAGCTTCAATTCTTTACATTCGAGTTTGGGAAACGTAGGCCCTTATTTTATATTAATAGTGTATGGTCTTTATGCTACACTAGACGCGGCAAGGTTTGGTCTCATACGTTCGTAATAATCTTTCTAATCAAATATCTCTATTGTAGGGACAAGGTGGTACCGAGCGAAAAAAAAGAATTTGTATCATATGATCAGTGAAGAATAAATTAATCCACCCATTTTCTTTGAAGTTTATTTTAATCAGCAACAACACATTCAGTGTGATCCTAGAAGTATGGAGGGAGTGAGGTGTATGCAACCCCCTTACCCCTAGCTTAAAAGGTAGAAATTGTTTCTGATATATTCTCGGTCCAAAAAAATTGTTTTAAAAACAGGTTTGACAAATACAAAAGTAAAATATGTGATGCAATATTGCAGAGAGAAAAGTATTAAATAATTACAAATAATCCAAGAAATAGGCAAGGGTGACAATAGTGATATTGATAACTAGAATCATCCTCTCCCTCGTGAAAAAAGAAAATGCTCGATTACCTATTAGGACTTTTGTTTTGATATTCTTACCAAGTTTAAGTTTTATTTTTTTGAAAGAAAAATAAAAGTACTACTATAATTACTTTTACCATTCTTAAAAGGAAAATATAAAATTTTTTCATATTTAGCTAATCTCTTTCCAAGAGGAATAATTTTTGGAATTCTATAAATAGAAGATCATTCCTTCTCATACAATATCACAGTAGCATCCACAATATAGGCTTTAAAGAGTCTTATTTAGGGGGAGATTTCTCTCAATAGTTTTATGTTTTATCTAATATTATTTTTCATGTGTAGGTCAATTGATCAAATAATATCAGTAATATGTTTTTTTAGTATATTTTTATTTGTCGTCTGAATTATCGTTGTTTTGGTTTGCAACCTCTAAGCTTCCGCATGACGCCCTCTTGATTCGAGTGCAACAAGTGGTATCAGAACTTATGGTTCAAAGGTCCAATAGTGTGGTGAGACGAGATTAAACAGGTTCAAAGCGGTTTCAAAATCAAGTTGCAACTAGATTGGCGATAATGAAAATTTTGTTTAGCTACATGTGGAGAAAAAGTTTAAGTATATTTCAACAATCCTGTTGCTGTATATTTAAAAATAAAAAAAAAATATTAATTTTTAACCCAAGTGAAAGCGGGTTAAAAACAAGGTTTAAATTAAGGAAAAACCAAAAATCCCTATATTCGCTTTTGAAATGATGAATTAATGGGTTTTGATGACACAAATTGAGGTAAAATAATTGAAATAGTAATTTGGAGCTTACCCAAGCTCGAAATGGAAGGAATCGACCAAAATCCTCTTAACCTAAGCTCAAAATCCCCAAAATAAAAGAAAAACCAAGAAAGAAGGTTCTTATATTGACCCAACATTGATCGCTAAATAAGTCAATTGACCACTTAAGCAGTCACCTCTTTAGTGTGGATCGACTGCTAAAGTGGTATGTACCTAACACGGGTTAACCGCTAAAGTGGTTCCTATATCGCTTAAGTAAATACTGCTAAAGTAGCCAAAGCCCACTTTAGCGACACCTGGGACATTAAAGCAGTCACTACCTTAGCGACACCAGATAATTGGTACACCAATAAATTCACTAAAAAAACAATGTTACAGGTAAATGGAAAGTGCTACTAGACTAATTTTTACATTTTGAACTCAATGACGACAAAAGATCTTTGAAAATAGGTTGTTTTAACAAACTAACCCCCGAGACCTAATTTTACAATTTTTCAAACCGAAAGTCAAAATAAGACCCAAAAGCCATAAATTCTCACAAGCCATGCTACCAACCCAAATAGACATTCTGGATATGCTTGCAATTTATTTTTCCACCCAACATACAAAATAATAAATATTGACTGAAGTCACCTATAAGGGCTTTCTACTATTTAAAAACCATAAATTCGCATAAATTATTCCAAATTGCATTGAGAACTAGGCCAACCTTTCCTACACTCCAAGAACATCACGTAGCAACCACATGGAGTGGTAAACTGCTCAAAACACATAAAAATGAAAAATTTACAGAATCAAGCCCTTACAATATCCACCACTAAGAATCTAGTTCGTCCTTGAACTAAACAAAAGGGAAATACCTGAATCAATAAAAATCTAGGGATAACTTTAATGCATGTTAGAATCGACCTCCCAAGTAGCCTCATCTATAGATCGATGTCTCCATTGGACCTTAATCACCAGAATATCTCTTGAACGACCTTGTCTAACATCCTTGGTTAAAATGGAGATGGGCTCCTCAACAAAGTACAATTTCTCATCTAACTGCACCGAGTCCCAATGAATAACATAAGACTCATCCAAAATATAATATCGAAGCATGGATACACAAAAAACTAGATGAACAACTGATAAATCTGGAGGCAATATTAACTCATAAGCTACATCCCCAATAGTATGAAGAATCGCAAATGGCTCGATATACCTGGGGTTAACTTGCCTCTCTTCCCAAATCTCATCACGCCCTTCATAGGTAAAATACAAAGGAAGACTCATTCACCAACATTAATCTCAAGGAATGAAGTCTACGATTTACTTAGCACTTCTGCCTACTCTGAGCCTTTCAAAGTCTATCCTGAATGATTTGAACTCTATCAAGAGACTAGCAAAATAAGTTCATACCTCAAGGTGTAATATCATAAACCTCAAACTAACTAACTAGAGATCGACAACGCCTACCATATAAAGCCTTGAAGGGCTCCATCTCAATACTAGAATGGTAGCTATTATTATACACAAACTCTGCCAAAGCTAGATGCTGCTCCCACTGACTTTTTAACTTTATAACATAAGCATGGAATATATTATATAAAACTTGAATAATCTATTCCGAATGACCGTCGGTTTAGGAGTGAAAAGCTATACGAAGATCAACCCGGGTACCCAACTTCTTCTGAAATACCTTCCAGATGTGAGATACGAAATATATATATCTATGTAAGATAATAGACACTGGTACACCATGGTGAAAAACTATTTCATGAATATAGATACGAGCCAACCTCTTAGTATGGAAAAAAACCTAAATAGGGATGAAATGAGAAGATTTGGTCAGTCGATCTATGATGAACCAAACACTGTTAGAACTACAAAAAGTATAAGCCAACCAAATCATTAAGTCCATAGTGATCCATTTCTATTTCCTCTTGGGAATAGGTAACCTCTAAAGTAAACCACCAGACCTTAAATGCTCAGCCTTTACTTTCTGTTAACTGATAACGCTCAATCTACAGCTCTCGTAGGAGTGTAAAGCGGTCGCTAGCAAATATAGAACCCAACCTGGGTTGGGTATCGATCCCACAGGGAATAGCTTGGCCAACAAGTAGGCAACGATTACTAGACTTTTAGTGCAAGTCTCGAAAGAAGGGGGGATTGTAATGTGTAATCAAAATATTAAAGTAAAAACTGAAAATAGCAAAGTAAACAGAAAGAATGTTTAGTATGTTGTAAAACAATGAGAATTGAAGCGTTGGGGGTATGTCCACCTTATGAGTTTACGTCTCTATTAGCTATGAGTGTGTTGAATTCTGACATGCATGTGCTTATAGAGAATTGTATTCGATGGTAAATCCAGGCATCTTTTGACCTATTCGAGGATTATTTCACTTTAACTCTTTCGAGCTTAAAGCGTGTCTAACGGTACGAATTCTCCAAGAGGTTAATCCAGTTACGGTACTAACTGTTTAATAGGGAATTTAGGATGTGACCCTACTACCTTGACACTATCTCTTTTTCAGACAAATAACCTTTCTTTTGAACAAGTTAAATGTTATACTGGCGTATTGTTGCGTTTGCAACCACAAAGAATTTAGATTAAGATGAAGAGAATAATGATATAAGCAGCATACGTGTCACGAACTCACAAGCTCATAGTAATAGATAATACCTCATTCGGCTTCCATAACCCCAACAGAGAAGTTTAGTTACCCATGAATGCGAAGGAGATCACGATTGACATTGTTGTTATACAACAAGATTGATTAATTTCGTGTAGCACAAGTGGTAGGCGTTTAGGCGTGAATTCCTAGGCAAAGTAACGATTCTCTTGTTGCAGAAATTAAGAATAAATGAATAGAAGAAGAAAAATAGAATTAATGGAAAGATTAGAATTGTTAATTGATGGAAGAATTAGAATTGTAAGAATCTGAATGTATCTCTCCACTAAGGGAGGAATCTCTCTCCACTAAGGGAGGAATGAATAAAAATCTCTAGCATGATAGGGTATTTATAATACCCATATCCTAATCCTACTAAGCTAATGAAATACTTAACCCAATTGTACTAGGTTAATGTAACATTATCCAAATCCAAATAAACTAATGAAATACTTAACCCAATTGCACTAGGTTAATCTATTATTATCCTAATCCTAATAGGTTACTGCAAGTCCCCAAAGTCTTCAGAAATGCTGTTTTAGCCCGGGACAGATTTTCCATGTATCAATTTTGGTCCTTTAGGCGTTCAAGCTCCCTTTCCTTCCTTCGTGAGCTTCCTTTGGCGTTAAGTAAGCCATAAAATGCTGATTTCTGCATCATATATACCTGAAACTTTGCTAATCATGTTCGTTAGCTCACTAACAGGAAAAAGGACTAAAAGTGCATGAAATATATAATTTGTTCTCAAAACATGGCACAAATATGGGCAAAATATATTGATATAGGCACGTAATATCGCCTATCATCAACACCCCACACTTGAAGCGTTGTTCGTCCGCGAACAAAATATCATGTCCATCTAAACATCACTTAGGGTTTTATAGAAACAACACAAAATATTCGTCAAGACAAGCACAACAATTACCAACAAAGTGTAGCTTTCTGATTATTAGTAGAAACAGTTTAGCCTCTAGCATAGACTCGTGATGGTGGTCAACTCATATTCAAAAGTCAAGGTACAAGGAATCATATACAACTACCCAAACTCATCAACCATGTGTGTCTCACAATATAGTACCCATAATCACTCACAAGTATAGCATATTTTTCAAACATGGGTATCAAAATATCCTTGCTCTCACTCTCACAAAGAATTCATATGTAGCAACTGATGACCATAGGCTTGCCCTTAGTGTAATACTCCACTAAATGTCAGAATGTTCAGATTAGGATCAAGTAGGTCTTTTGATGGTTGTAATGTAGGCTAAGGGACGGGTAGGATCAGCTATTTTGGCCAGAAATAGTGACTAAGTTCCTAAGCACTTTAATACATCACATTGTATCATTGGCACTTTTTTCTTTCATCCTTTCTTCTTCTTTTCTTCTACCATCCTTGTTCTCCTCTTTTGCTTTTCAATTTTAAACATAACTCACTTTTCAGCTTTCTTTTTCCTTCTTCTTTTCACAACATACCTCTTATGATAGCACTTTCTTTTTCATAACACATTCAAGCACCATTACAATTTAAAGCATCATACTTACCCAATTTCCTCTTATATTGTCACATGACTTTATACTTTAAAGCACTTAGGAATTTGGATCAAATCACGGTCTTGAAAAAATGGATTAGGCCTACATACAAGGTTGTCAAAGAAATAGGCTAAAGGCTCAAAAGGGTTTAAATAGGATGATGTCCAAGGGTAGGTAAAACGAAGGTAAACATATGTAGGTTGCCAAAGAAATGCCTAAATCATCTCCTAAACTTACACTCCTTATTTTCGCTTTGCATACATACCAGGCAAGTTCTAGCATCAGCCACAAACATAGAATATACTATTAATCTCACACACACAAGGCACATGGTCGACTTTATTTGGAAGTAATATAGACTCTTGACCCAACAAGTGAAGGAATTGAACCACACAATATCACATAATGAGTCACAATTAGAGCCTAAACGTCTCAATAGTCATAATTGTAGCACATACTCTTGTTATAATCTCATGTTGCCTATTGGAATTATTTCATGCGAAGCTAAGCTAAAAAAATTATTCCTAAAAAAACTAAAAAAATGACACAAAAATAAAACAAAGTAAACAGAGTAAACAAACATAGATGCGATAGAGAAGTATAGCATGCGATACCGCAACCCCACACTTAAATGGGACACTGCCCTCAGTGGAAAATAAATACGAAGAACCTGGTCAGTCGGACTTTTCCTCAATGTCGGGGGTCATACCCCCTTCGTCGGAATCATCATAAGAGTCGTCGTCAGAGTTCTCCTCCTCGTCGGAGTCTAGCAAGCGTCGATCGTCATCGGTCGGCACATCATCGTCTAGAGGTTTCTCAAAGTAAACGCCCACTCCACACATATCCCGTGCATGCATGTTCATTGGATAGTCGTGGTCCAGCTGTTGGAGATCTGCAGCAGTTGGAACACGTCCACCACTCATCATAGTAAATCGTGTCATGCCATAAAGATGACGGAAGAAACTCTCATCACGAGCATGTCTCTCCGCAGTAGTAAGGTTGACACCATGAGTTGTTTCAGCATCTTTGACCTTTGTGAGGTCAACCTTCTTCGGGTTATGTGGGAGTTTATGATCAGCTGGTTCCTCTTCGATATCCTCCTTCCACAAGATTGTTTTCAACAGATTACCAAAAGTGAAGTGGGACCTTTTGTGGAGTCTGGCCTTCCGCATTGTAGAGCGAATGATTGCCCCAAAGTTGATAGGGACATTCGTCATCAAAGCATAGACCAAACACACTCTATCTCTTGATATTTTGGTGTATTGAGTCCCAGGAATAAGGCATGAGTTGACAATACGCAACCAGATTCTTGCTTCCCTATTCAATGGAGCATAGGGGAAGGTGTTGTGTCGTCCGGTGTCTCGGTGTCTGCCCCACCTTGCCATGGATCTACTTCCACAAAGTGTGTGTCGTATTGCTCTATAAGGAAGCCTACTGTACAGCTCTTTGAATGGTGCTGGGTCGACCGAAGGTAAGCCAAGAAAGGAGTTGATCAAATCCGCGTTGAGCTGTAACACTTGGCCCCAAATCTTGACTTCGTTGCCTGTGGTTTTCGGCGACCAGTTGGCATATAATTCCCTTGTGAAATCGAGATTACATTCTCCCATGTCGCGGAAGATGAAATCCAGATTCAACGCCATTATTTTTGCCAACATACGCGGCTCCTTCTTCGCTAGGGTGTCCTTATTGATCAAGTCGACGTGAACATATTTTCTTTCCTTGTTGTTCTTGTACCATTCTTTGGCTTCCTCCTCAAGAACCCATTTTATTCCAAACATTCGGCGGGGTAGTTGCATGGAGGATGATTCTCCTTGGTCTTTGAGACCTCTCTTCTTTCCCTTTTGGGAAGTGGTAGCCTTATCTTGTCGCGCTTTAGGTGCCATTGTTCCTGAGACTTAAACAATATTCATGTTAGCATCAACTCAAAGGAAACAATCTATAAACAAGCCGTCGGGGTACCACCCCACACTTAGGTTCGTTGATACAAAACAGTGAAGTGAATGTAGTCGATTACTTGAACTTCGTCGACATACGTTTTAGGAACTATATTCCGACAAGAAAATCAGCGATGCATCACTACTTGCAGCCATTGCACTACTTTCATGTTAGGTATAACAACACTACTACATAGGGGCTTCATCATGGTATAGTTTCTATCAACAATTACAACCTCCTATGTCGGTAGGCAACTATAAGTCTTATCCTGATGAACGGGATCTTCTAACATGTAGGTTTACAAGTGACAAGACTATGCAATGCTCATAACCATAGGAATTCCGCAAAGAGTATGACAATGCAATTAAAACCAAATTCAAGTCGGAAACAAGTCAAGATTATCCTAACGTATATGTTGACTCACATGGTTTTGTATCAACAATCCAAACACATTAACATCACCAATAATCCTTCAAGATGTAGAAATTCATAATAGACATAGTAACGTAGTACTTACGAGAAATAGATGAAGAATAAAAGAGTACTTACGTGATTGAAGCCTTTGGAGATGGTCTTGTGAATTGGAAGAGCAAAAAAGAAAAATTTTGAGATGATTTGGGTGGATGTGCGGCGCCTTTAGGTCAATTTCCAATGTGGTTATGTTTCAAGACTAAGTCCCCTTTATATGGGAAAAGAATGGGTCGGGTTTTGACCCATTTACAAACGGTTTTGGAGACAAAAATGACCTCTATGCGGCGCATAGTGTTTTGCATAATCATAGTGTAGGCGGCGCATAGTGTAGTGCATTTAGGGACATATGCGGAGCATAGTGTATAGCATTTAGGGACATATGCGCCGCATAGTGTATGAAATTTGAGATACTGAGACCTAATGCTATATCATAGGCGGCGCATAGTGTATAGCACACTTAAGCATGGGCGGCGCCTATGTCTTTGCACACTAGCTTCCGAGACCTTAGGCTATAGTATAGGTTTTGCATTGTTCGTGGCCTAGTTTTACCTAGGCCTAGCCTTCCTCGATGCCTATTTTGGCATGAGCAATGCTTAATCCATAGCCTTATGCATCCTTATTCCTAACTTACCACCTTTACCATACAATACGTCCAAATTGTCATTTGAAACCAATCTCCTCGTTGAATACTTCTCGCACCTATATTTGCTCAAAACCAATGAAAACGATTAGTACGATGGGTTGCCTCCCACCAAGCGCCTTAGTTTTGGTCGTGGCACGACTCTTATTTTTGGATTTTCTTTTATCAAAATCAAAAAAATGAAAGACGATAACGATAAACGATAAACGATGGGTTGCCTCCCATCTAGCGCCTTATTTATTGTCGTGGCTCGACATAGTTACCTCGAGTACTTAGACTTCGTCAAGGTAAGTGATGGCCATATAATTCATCGAGTCAAGAGGACCGATATAAGGTTTAACACGTTGACCATTCACCTTGAAGACAACACCATTATTGTCTTCCAATTCAACTACTCCAGACGAGTAGACTTGGATAACTTTGTATGGACCAGAACACTTAGACTTTAACTTACCAGGGAACAACTTCAATCTAGAGTTGAAGAGAAGCACCATATCATCCTTGTGAAAGTTTCGTCGAACAATCCGCTGATCATGATACTTCTTCATCCGCTCCTTGTATAGGTCCGATCTCTCATAAGCATGGAGACGGAACTCATCTAATTCGTTCAGCTGCTCTAACCTCAGATTCATTGCATCATCCCAATTCAAGTTCAATTGCTTCAATGCCCACAATGCCTTATGTTCGAGCTCGATGGGTAAGTGACAAGCCTTCCCATAAACTAGTTGATAAGGAGACATGCCAATGGGTGTTTTGAATGCAGTCCTGTACGCCCATAGTGCATCATCAAGCTTCCTAGACCAATCCTTCCTATTCGCATTAACCGTCTTCGCAAGGATTTGCTTGATCTCGCGATTGGAAACTTCTACTTGTCAACTAGTTTGGGGATGATAAGGCGTAGCTACCTTATGTTGCTTGACACCATACTTGGCCAAAACTGATTTGAATAGCTTGTTGCAAAAGTGAGATCCTCCATCACTTATGATAGTACGAGGTACTCCAAAGCGAGAGAAGATATTCTTCTTTAAGAACGATACAACACGCTTTCCTTCATTGTCGGCCAACGCTACAACTTCCACCCATTTCGAAACATAATCTACAGCAACCAAGATGTACTTCATTCCAAACGAATTCACGAATGGACCCATGAAATCAATACCCCACACATCAAAAAGTTCTACCTCAAGAATTTTGGACATGGGCATCTCATGGTGTTTCGATATAGCACCTTGGCGCTGTAATTGGTCGCACCTTCTAACATAGTCGTAGGCATCTCTAAATATCGAAGGCCAATAATAACCACTTTGCAAGACCTTTCTTGCTGTCCGATTACCTGCATGATGTCCTCCAACTTGGGAAGTGTGGCATGCTTCCAAAATATTAGGCACCTCTACATGGGATATACATCGTCGAATAATACCATCCGCACATTATCGAAACAAATATGGCTCATCCCAATAGTAGTGTTGTACGTCATGCATAAACTTCCTTCTTTGGTGGTAAGATAAATTGGCAGGTATCACATTACTCACCATGAAATTTGCAAGGTCGGCATACCATGGTAATTTTTCCATTGTCGTCGCTAATATCTCCTCGTCAGGGAATGCATCATAAATCTGAATTTGAGGTTACGCCACATGCTCATTCTCGAGTCTAGATAGGTGATCAGCCACTTGGTTCTCGCAACCTCTTCTATCTTTGACTTCGAAATCACACTCTTGTAGCAGCAATACCCATCGAATCAACCTTGGTTTTGCATCCTTCTTTGTCATTAGATACCTAAGAGCTGCATGGTCTGTATGAATGATAACCTTAGTTCCCAATAGATAGGCACGAAACTTCTCAAACGCATACACAACCGCTAGGAGCTCTTGTTCTGTCACAGTGTAGTTCCTTTAGGCTTCATTTAGGACCTTACTTGCATAGTAGATAGGATGAAATAATTTCTCCTTTCTCTGACCAAGAACAGTACCAACGGCTATACCACTAGCATCACACATGACTTCGAACGGGAGAGACCAGTCTGGTGCTACCATGATAGGGGATTCAATGAGTTTTGCTTTGAGGCATTGGAATGCCTTTAAACAATCTTCATTAAAGTCAAACTTCACATTTTTCTCCAATAGTTTGCACAATGGACTAGCAATTTTGGAGAAGTCTTTAATGAACCGATGATAGAAACCTGCATGGCCGAGAAAACTATGAACTCCTTTCACCGAAATTAGAGGCGGTAGCTTCTCAATAACCTCTATTTTTGATTGATCAACCTCTATTCCTCTTTCAGAGATTTTGTGCCCAAGAACGATTCCTTCTTTTACCATGAAGTGGCACTTCTCCCAATTTAGCACAAGGTTGAATTCTATACATCTTTGCAACGCCATGCTTAGGTTCGCTAAGCACGCCTCAAAAGACTCACCAAAAACTGAAAAATCGTCCATGAATACCTCCAAAGTGTCTTCAACCATCTCAGAAAAAATAGACATCATACAGCGTTGAAAGGTGGCTGGTGCGTTACATAACCCGAATGGCATACGTTTGAAGGCGAACGTACCATATGGGCATGTAAACGTTGTCTTCTCTTGGTCTTCGGGGGCAATACAAATTTGATTGTATCCTGAATAACCATCCAAGAAACAAAACCATCCTTTCCCCGCTAATCGATCTAGCATTTGGTCCATAAATGGCATTAGGAAGTGATCTTTGAGTGTCCAAGAATTCAGCTTTCGGTAGTCCATGCATACTCTCCATCCAGTGGCGGGTCTGAGTGGACTAAGCTCATTCTTCGCATTCGCGACCACCGTCATACCTCCTTTCTTGGGAACACATTGTACTGGGCTTACCCATGTACTATCAGAGATAGGATACACAACCCCCGCGTCTAACCATTTGATAATTTCTTTTTTTACCACTTCTAGCATAGGTGGGTTTAGACGTCTTTGATGCTCAATGGTGGGTATGCAATTTTCTTGAAGCTGAATTTTATGTGTACAAATCCCTGGTGGAATACCAATAATATCCGCAATGGTCCATCCAATGGCTCGTATATACTTGCATAGAATAGCAATAAGAGCTGCAACTTGTTGCTCACCCAAATCGGCTGCCACAATAACTGGAAGTGTGTTTTCGCTTCCTAAGAATGCGCACTTTAAATGACTTGGAAGCTCCTTCAATTCTAACGTGGGTGGCTCTTCAATAGATGGCTTAGCTGGTGGTGTGGGTCAATTCTTGAGATCAAGGTCCAGCTTCTTGGGAGCATAGCTATATGTCCCTAATCCCGATAGAGCACAAATAGCTTCTTCATAATTTTCAACATCCTCATTCTCTCCATTCATAAGCACAACCTCTAAAGGGTCATCAATGATTTGCTTTTCTTCAAGTAATTCTTTCTCATCATCAAAGAAAACATTAGCCACCGAAAATACACTTAGATCTTTGGGTTGCTTCATTGATTTGCACACATCAAAGCGAACCACTTCTTCATTTATTCGGAATGAAAGCTCATTAGCTCTCAAATCAATAAGCACACTTCCTGTAGCAAGGAAAGGGCGCCCCAAGATTATGGGAACTTCTGAGTCTGCCTCACAATCCAAAATAACAAATTCTTCTGGAAAGATGAATGAAGAAACCTTTACCAATACGTCAAATAGAATACCAACAGGTCGTTTTACCGACCTATCCGCCATGACGAGCCTCATATTGGTTGGAGTAGGATCACCCAACCCCAACTTCTTGTAGATCGATAATGGCATCAAATTGATGCTGGCTCCTAAGTCACATAATTCTTTGGCAAAATTCAAAGATCCTACGGTGCAAGGAATAGTGAAAGCTCCGGGGTCGGCCTTATTCTGAACTATCGATTGGGTAGCAATTGCACTACAATGATGCACATCTTCTTTCAACTCATAACTTGCTTCCCGCTTCTTAGTCAAAAGATCCTTCATAAATTTCACATACCCAGGCATTTGTTCAAGTGCCTCCACCAATGGAACATTAATGGTCAGCTGCTTTAACATAGTCATGAATTTGCTGAACTTTGTGTCATCCGCCACCTTCTTCAATCTTTGGGGAAAAGGTGGTGGTGGGTATGGAAGTGTTCTCTCCACGGTTTTCTTCTCCTCTTGCTTCCGTTTTTCAGATTTTTCAGGTTGCACAGCACTGGGTGAGGCGTCCTTGTCATCAGGAGTAGGTGCTGCGGCATCTTCTCCTTTTGCGTTGTCATCCATGCCCGCGACTTCGTCAACCACCTGCTTGAATTTTGATGAAGTTTCCAGCACCTTACCACTTCTGGTAGTGATGGCCATGCATGACCCATCATTCCTTGGGTTTTGCACAGTATCGCTAGGTAAGGTGCCAGCCTTTCTTTGATTGAGTGTTGCTGAAAGTTGGCTCAATTGCTGCTCTATTTGCTTGATTGAAGTGGAATGAGAATCAACTAATTGTTTCATGGATGACAAATCATTAATTACCTCCGTAACTCCCGCGCTCGCTGCTTCCACTCCTTTCAATAATTTAGCCATCATGTCTTCCATACTTCCAGAATTAGATGTGGTGGTGTCACGTCTACCAGGGGGAACATACAAACCACTCTTTTCATTCTTGTTCTTCCAACTACCTTGGTCCTTGGATTTATCATAATAGTTCCGACCTTGGTTTCCTTGGGCATTCCCGCGGAAACCCCCTTGATTGTTCAAGTAGTTGGCCTCCTCTTCCGAATCAGATTCGTCTCTTCCTTTTGACGTAATAGCTTTCACTTTTTCGGTATTCCCTTATAATAGATGCTTTGTAAGAAGATCCATTTGAGTTTTCATGTGCGCCATATCCTGATAACGTTCTTCTTCTCTTCTTCTTTGGTCTGCAGTCATGCCAATAGACAAAGTGGGGCTTGCTACCTCAGAATCCCTGGTATGCCAAGCTCTACTTTGTTTCGTCATACGATCCAGCATATTGCTTGCTTGACCAAAGGTGAGGTCCATAAAAGATCCTCCAGCTGCGTTATCCACCACTAGTTTAGTTATTGAATTCAAGGCTCTATACAAGATCTCCATTAGGTGGACATTAGTCATGTGATGGTTTGGGCATCTCGCTAGCTTTGTCTTGAACCTCTCCCATGTTTCATGAAGAGCTTCAGTGGGAAGCTGACGAAAGTTGCTGATTTCATCTCTCAATTGTGCCCTCTTGGATGGCGGAAATAATCTTTCTAGGAAAGCGTCTCTCAATTGCCTCCAATTTGTAATTGAATCAGGAGTCAGCCCATTCAACCATAGTGTTGCCTCCCCAGACAGAGACAATGGAAATAAGCGTAATCGAATTGCATTCTGACCAACACCAGGATTGTCAAATGACTTGCATGTAGAAATAAAGTTGATGAGAAGCATATTCGGATCATCGCCTGCTAGTCCACCAAATAATCCCTTGAGTTGCAATAACTGAATCATGGTGCTTGTGATGTTGAACTTGGCTCCGGGCGCTAATGGTGGTGGAATTATGGCTCCAGTGGCTCCGGCACCATCAAGATCATCATCATCATCGTCGAAAGCTGGCTGCATAGGTTGGCGATCATACCTAAACCGTGCTTGTCGACCTCTTCTGTTGACAGGTGTTATAATTCCAGCATCACGCCTAGGGTTTAGTAACTCGTCATCACCTAAATCCTCATCGTCGGGATTTGTTGCTCGTGCAGGGTTATCAATGTTCTGCTGTTGAACCTGGGCTGCGGCAAGGGCAGCCAGTCTTGCTTGTTCCTGTTAAGCAGCCATCCTTTCGATTTCTGCTTGTGCTTCCATTCTTCCTATGCATTGTGGTTCAGGATTGATAGGTAATAACGGTTGACCAGAACTTCTAGTATGGGGCATGCACTGAATAAAAACCTGCAGTAAACAAAGACAAAAACTGAAAGTAAAAGTACGAGAATCTTTGACCAAAGGGTCTAGTAATTATCACGTACTTGATTGACACTCGTATTCCCCGGCAACGGCGCCAATTTTTGATAACGCTCAATCTACAGCTCTCATAGGAGTGTAAAACGGTCGCTAGCAAATATAGAACCCAACCTGGGTTGGGTATCGATCCCACAGGGAATAGCTTGGCCAACAAGTAGGCAACGATTACTAGACTTTTAGTGCAAGTCTCGTAAGAAGGGGGAATTGTAATGTGTAATCAAAATATAAAAGTAAAAACTGAAAATAGCAAAGTAAACAGAAAGAATGTTTAGTATGTTGTAAAACAATGAGAATTGAAGCGTTGGGGGTATGTCCACCTTATGAGTTTACGTCTCTATTAGCTATGAGTGTGTTGAATTCTGACATGCATGTGCTTATAGAGAATTGTATTCGATGGTAAATCCAGGCGTCTTTTAACCTATTCGAGGATTATTTCACTTTAACTCTTTCGAGGTTAAAGCGTGTCTAACAGTACGAATTCTCCAAGAGGTTAATCCAGTTACGGCACTAACTGTTTAATAGGGAATTTAGGATGTGACCCTACTACCTTGACACTATCTCTTTTCCAGACAAATAACTTTTCTTTCGAACAAGTTAAATGTTATACTGGCGTATTCTTGCGTTTGCAACCACAAAGAATTTAGATTAAGATGAAGAGAATAATGATATAAGCAGCATACGTGTCACGAACTCACAAGCTCATAGTAATAGATAATACCTCATTCGGCTTCCATAACCCCAACAGAGAAGTTTAGTTACCCATGAATGCGAAGGAGATCACGATTGACATTGTTGTTATACCACAAGATTGATTAATTTCGTGTAGCACAAGTGGTAGGCGTTTAGGCGTGAATTCCTAGGCAAAGTAACGATTCTCTTGTTGTGGAAATTAAGAATAAATGAATAGAAGAAGAAAAATAGAATTAATGGAAAGATTAGAATTGTTAATTGATGGAAGAATTAGAATTGTAAGAATCTGAATGTATTTCTCCACTAAGGGAGGAATCTCTCTCCACTAAGGGAGGAATGAATAAAAATCTCTAGCATGATAGGGTATTTATAATACCCATATCCTAATCCTACTAAGCTAATGAAATACTTAACCCAATTGTACTAGGTTAATGTAATATTATCCAAATCCAAATAAACTAATGAAATACTTAACCCAATTGTACTAGGTTAATGTATTATTATCCTAATCCTAATAGGTTACTGCAAGTCCCCAAAGTCTTCAGAAATGTTGTTTTGGCCCGAGACAGATTTTCCATGTATCTATTTTGGTCCTTTAGGCGTTCAAGCTCCCTTTCCTTCCTTCGTGAGCTTCCTTTGGCGTTAAGTAAGCCATAAAATGCTGATTTCTGCATCATATATACCTGAAACTTTGCTAATCATGTTCGTTAGCTCACTAACAGGAAAAAGGACTAAAAGTGCATGAAATATATAATTTGTTCTCAAAACATGGCACAAATATGGGCAAAATATATTGATATAGGCGCGTAATATCGCCTATCATCATTAACATACGCAATAAGCTAAAAAAATTTAGCTATATCCTTCCTCATACCACACCAACAATAGTGATGTCTCAAATCATGATACATCTTAGTTACTCCAGGATTAATGGAATATTTAGAAGAATAAGCCTCCTCCAAAATTAATCTCATCCAATCACCCACTCCCGACACACAAAACTGACCTTTAATCCTCAAAAAACTATTAGAGTTAAGTGAGGCTTTCTTAGCTTTTCCACTAAACACTTTATCCTAAATCACTCTCAAACTAACCTCATCAAATTAATGATCCTAAATTTTCTCCATCAAAGAAGATCTAGCCTCCACAAATAACAAAACTCACCCAGGTGTCAAAATATCAAGCCTAACTATTTGATTAGCCAAAGACTGAACCTCTAAAGCCAAAAGACTCTCCTAGGTCAAAATATGCACCAAGCTACCCATACTAGTTGACTTTTGGCTCAAGGAATCCACAACCACATTGGCCTTACATGAATGATAGAGAATAGTAGGGTCATAATTCTTAAGCAACTCAAGCCAACGACGCTGCCTCATATTAAGATTTTGCTGGGTAAATAAATATTAAAGGCTATGATGATCTGAGAATATCTCACAATGGACTCCATACAAATAGTATCTCTACAACTTTTAAAACAGTACCACTATATATAACTCTAAATCATGGGTAGGTTATTGATTCTTATGGGTATTCAACTATTGAGAAGCATACACAATTATCTTACCCTCCTATATCAACACAACACCTAAACCAATACTAGAAGTATCACAGAAGATAGTAAAGCCCACACTCTCCATAGGCAAAGTCAAGTTAGGAGCTAAGGTTAACAAATTCTTGAGCTTGAAATCTTTAACAAGCTACATCGCCGACAGACGTGTGCCACTTTGAGCGACACGAATAAGTGGAACAATGTAAGAACCACCCTCATCATAAATGGCTAGCTGGTTGAGACATGGCGAAATAAATGCGTTAATCTCATACCAAAAATCCAGCCCCAATACGATATCAAAGACATCCATCGGAACAACCAAAAAATCCGTTTCTCCCTTCCAAACTCCCAAGGTGAGACTCACCCGAGGAGCGAGGCCATTGATATTGGTAGGGAGACAATTGGCGGTCTTTAATATGGAATCACTTGTCCCGAATGCAAGGCCAAGTTCTTTATCCTTTCCCTCCATAACAAAGTTGTGCGTTGCTCCAGTGTCCACCATAATGCGGACTGCTCGGCTATTCACCTCTCCATCAACAAATAATGAATCTCGATCTCTAACGCTATGCTTCTTTGCAACAAGAGCAGCAAACGTCATGTGGTTGAACAAAGCCATGTGGTTGAACAAACCAATGACATGTCCTGTTCCTTTCTCGAAATTGGCAGCTTGTGTTTCTTGCTCCCTGGAACTTCCGGCTTGCGCACTAGCTTGATCCTTCTGTGTTGCTTCAATCATCGCTCCCAGGTTACTCCACGAAGGACAAGATCTTGAAAAGTGAGATGTATCCCCGAAAAGGTAGCAGCCGCTATCGTGGTTAGGTACACCTTTCTTCTTCTCCTCGTAGTTCTTGCGGAATGACGATGGCTGGTTGCGTTCACCTTTGAACTCACAATTTTTGTTGGGAATAAACTTGTCTTTGCCCTTGTCCCCACGGTCTCCCTTGGCAGCAACAGGCTTGTTCCGACTATCCTTCGCCTTGGCATAATCGGCATGAAAATCAGTCAAGGATTCTGCCACTTTAATGGCCTCATCCACGATCTTGACGTTGCGCCTCCTCAACTCTTGTTTGGCCCAATTTCGGAGGCCATCAAGAAAGAAAAATAGCAAGTCCTCACTACTGAAACTCGTCACAAGAAGTGAGAGCTTTGTAAACTCCCTCACGTAGTTGTGAATGGAAGAAGTTTGCTTAAGATCCCTCAACTTCCGTCGAGCTTCATCTACAACGTTTTGAGGGTAAAATTGCACCTTTAACTCATCCTTAAACTGATCCCAATCAGCTATGGTGCAAAGACCCCTCTCCATGTCTACTTTTTTCCTACGCCACAACAACATTGTGACGTCGCTGAAGTACATGGTTGCAATCCGGATCCTTGCTGCCCCATCAACAATCTTGATGTGCTCAAAATACGACTCCAATTGCCATATGAAATTTTCTACGTCTTGAGCGTTCCTTTCACCCTTAAACACATTGGGTTTAGGAGCCTTAATACGAGCATCATGGTAAGCTACGGAACTATGATTTCCACCACACGGGCTGCTTCCAGTTGTTACTTTAAATCAGCAACTTCCTCCTGCAAAGTGGACTGCCCCAACATCACCTTGAACAGTTGATGACAGGCGAATTTACGCGCCTATATCAAAATATTTTACCCATATTTTAGCCTAGTTTTGAGAACAAATTATATATTTCATGCACTTTTAGTCCTTTTTCCTATAAATGAGCTAACGAACATGATTAGTAAAGTTTCAGGTATAAATGATGAAAAATTCAGCATTTTATGGCTTACTTGACGCAAAAGAAAGCTCACAAAGGAAGGGAAGGAAGTCTACACGCCTAAGGACCAAAACTGCTGCATGGAAAATCTGTCCTGGGCTAAAACAGCATTTCTGAAGACTTTGGGGACTTACAGATACAAAGCTGGATTTTGACAATGATACATTAACCTAGTACAATTGGGTTATGTATTTCATTAGTTTATTTGGATTAGGAGAATGTTACATTAACCTAGTACAAATGGGTTAAGTATTTCCTTAGTTTAGTAGGATTTGGTTATTTATTTCATTAGCATAGTAGGAGTAGGATAGGAGTATTATAAATACCCTATCATGCTAGAGATTTTTAATTAAGTCCTCCCTTAGTGGAGAGGCAAGTCCTCCCTTAGTGGAGAGACACATTCTACTTCTCAATTACAACTCTTCTAATCTTTCCATTAATTCTATTCTTAAATTCCACAACAAGAGAATCGTTACTTGCTAAGGAATCACGCCACACGCCTATCACCTAATCCACACGCCATTACTCAACAATAACAATGCAAATCGTGATCTCCTTCGCACTCATGGGTAACTAAACTTCTCTGTTGGGGTTATGGAAGCCGAATGAGATACTATCTATTGCTGTGAGTTTGTGAGTTCGAGACACGTATATTGCTTATATCATTATTCTCTTCATCTTAATGCAAATTCTTGTGGCTGCAGACGCATAGAATAACGCCAGTCTAACATTTAACTTGTTCGAGAGAAAGGTTATTTGCTTGGAAAAGAGATAATGTCAAGGTAGTAGGACACCCTTTCCTATTAAAAAGCTAGTGCCGTAACTGGACTAACCTCTTGGAGAATTCGTACCGTTAGACACGCTTTAAGCTCGAGAGAGTTAAAGTGAAATAGTCCTTGTTCAGGTCGAGAGACGCTTGGATTTACCATCGACTACAATTCTCTATAAGCAATTGCATGTCAAGACTCTACACACTCATAGCCAATAGAGACGTATACCTCAGAAGGTGGACATAACCCCAACGCTTCAATTCTCATTGTTTTCAACTTACATAACATTCTTTCTCTTTTTACTTTGCTATTTTCAGCTTTTACTTTATTGTTTTGGTTACATATTACAATCCCCCCTTCTTACGAGACTTGCACCAAAAGTTTAGTAATTTTGCTTACTTGTTGGCCAAGCTATTCCCTGTGGGATCGACACCCAACCCAGGTTGGGTTCTATATTTTCTAACGACCGCTTTACACTCCCACGAGAGTTGTAGATTGAGCGTTATCAAAAATTGGCACCGTTGCCGGGGAATACGAGTGTCAATCAAGTTCGTGATAATTACTAGACCCTTTGGTCAAAGATTCTCGTACTCTTACTTTTAGTTGTTTTTTTTTTTTTTTTTTTTAGGATTATTTAGTGCATCAATGGTGTCACAACGTCAAATTGAAAGGATGGCTGCTCAAGTGCATCAACAAAATATTGATAACCGTAGGCGAGCAACAAATCCTGACGATGAGGATCTGGGCGATGAAGAGCTACTAAACCCACGGCATACTGCTGAAATGGCGGCACCCATGCAAAGGAGAGATCGTCAAGCGCGATTTAGGCCCGAACGCCGAGCTGTGCACATACCGTTTGATGATGATGATGATGATCTTGATGGAGCTGGTGCCACAGGAGCCATTATTATTCCACCATTAGCGCCCGGAGCAAAGTTCAACATCACTAGCACCATGATTCAGCTTTTGCAACTCAAGGGATTATTTGGTGGACTAGCAGGCGATGATCTGAATATGCATCTCATTAACTTTATTTCTACATGCAAGTCCTTTGACAATCCTGGTGTTGGTCAGAATGCTATTCGATTACGTCTATTTCCATTTTCTCTGTCTGGGGAGGCAACATTATGGTTGAATGGGCTGACTCCTGATTCTATTACAAATTGGAGGCAATTGAGAGACGCTTTCCTAGAAAGATTCTTTCCGCCATCCAAGAGGGCGAAATTGAGAGATGAAATCAGCAACTTTCGTCAGCTTCCCACTGAAGCTCTTCATGAAACATGGGAGAGGTTCAAGACAAAGCTAGCGGGGTGCCCAAACCATCACATGACCAATGTTCACCTAATGGAGATATTATACAGAGCTTTGAATTCGGGGACTAAGCCAGTGGTTGATAATGCGGCTGGAGGATCATTTATGGACCTCACCTTTGTTCAGGCAAGCAATATGCTAGACCGGATGACAAAACAAAGTAGAGCTTGGCATACCAGGGATTCTGAGGTAGCAAGCCCCACTTTATCTATTGGCATGTCTGCAGACCAAAGAAGAAGAGAAGAAGAACGTGAGCGTGACATGGCGCACATGAAAACACAATTGGATCTTCTGACAAAGCACTTATTATCAGGCAAGACCGAAAAAGTAAAAGCTGTAGCGCTAAAAGGAAGAGACGAATCTGATTCTGAAGAGGAGGCCAACTACTTGAACAATCAGGGGGGTTTCCGTGGGAATGCCCAAGGAAACCAAGGTCGGAACTATTATGATAAATCTGGAAGCAAAGACCAAGGTAGTTGGAAGAAAAATAATGAAAAGAGTGGTTTGTACGTTCCCCCTGGTAGACGTGATACCACCACATCTAATTCTGGGAGTATGGAAGACATGATGGCTAAGTTATTGAAAGGAGTGGAAGCAACGAGCGCAGGAGTTAAGGAGGTGATTGATGATTTGTCCTCCATGAAGCAACTAGTTGATTCTTATTCCACTTCTATCAGGCAAATAGAGCAACAATTGAGCCAACTTTCAGCAGCATTCAATCAAAGAAAGGCTGGCACCTTACCAAGCAATACTGTGCAAAACCCAAAGAATGATGGGTCATGCATGGCCATCACTACCAGAAGTGGTAAGGTGCTGGAAACTTCAGCAAAAGGCAAGCAAGTGGTTGACGAAGTTGTGGACATGGACATTACACCTAGTGACGTTACAAAAGGAGAAGAAGCCGCAACAACTACTCCCAACATCAGGGACGTTTCACCTAGTGACGTGCAGCCTGAAAAAGTGGAAAAACAGAAGCAAGAGGAGAAAAAAACCGTGGAGAGAACACTTCCATACCCACCACCACCTTTTTCCCAAAGATTGAAGAAGGTGGCGGATGACACAAAGTTCAGCAAATTCATGAATATGTTAAAGCAGCTCACCATTAATGTTCCATTGGTGGAGGCACTTGAACAAATGCCTGGGTATGCAAAATTTATGAAGGATCTCTTGACAAAGAAGCGGGCAGCAAGTTATGACTTGGCGGATAATGTTCATCATTGTAGTGCAATCGCTACAAGATCGCTAGTTCAGAAGAAGGCAGATCCTGGAGCTTTCACTATTCCTTGCACAATTGGATCGTTGGATTTTGCTATGGCATTGTGCGATTTGGGAGCTAGCATCAATTTGATGCCACTATCTATCTACAGAAAGTTGGGGTTGGGAGACCCTACACAAACCAATATGAGGATCGTGATGGCTGATAGGTCGGTAAAACGACCTGTGGGTATCTTGAATGATGTGTTGGTGAAGGTTTCTTCATTCATCTTTCCTGCAGACTTCGTTATTCTGGATTGTAAGGAGGATTCTGAAGTTCCCATCATCTTGGGACGTCCCTTCCTTGCAATTGGAAGTGTGCTTATTGACATGAAAGATAATGAGCTTTTGTTTCGAATTAATGACGAAGTGGTACGGTTTGATATATGCAAAACAATGAAGCAGCCCAGCGATATGAATGAGTTATATGTTCATCATGAGGATACGAAAGAATTATCTATAGAAAAACATCCTACTGTTGAGCCATTGTCTGCTGTGCCACTGAAAGTTGAGCATGAAGATAATGAAGGTTATGAAGAACTTATGAGTGCTCTAACAGAAATAGAGCCTTATACTCCTAAGCAACCAGATTGTGATCCCAAGAATCAACCAACAGCAAAGACTCCCATTGACGAGCCACCAATGCTAGAATCGTAAGAGCTTCCCGATTATCTAAGGTATGTGTTCTTGGAAAGTGGAAGTATACTTCCGATAAGTGTGGTGGATGATTTAAGTGAACAGCACGTGGAGGCTCTCATCTCTGCTCTGATGAGGTATAAGAGAGCTATGGGTTGGACTATTGATGATATAATTGGTGACTCTCCGGAGAAACGTAGGAGCCATCTCGAAGAAGATCGCATGCCCACAGGTAAGCCTCATTGCCGTCTAAATCCTTTTAGAAAACGATCCACCATTTACCTCGACGAAGTCTAAGTACTCGAGGTAACTATGTCGAGCCACGACAATAAATAAGGCGCTAGATGGGAGGCAACCCATCGTTTTATCGTTTATCATTTTTTCTTTCATTCTAGTACTTGTCTTGTTTTTAATGAAAAATCCAAAAATAAGAGTCGTGCCACGACCAAAACTAAGGCGCTTGGTGGGAGGCAACCCATCGTACTAATCATTTTCAGTTGTTTTGAGCAAATATAGGTGCAAGAAGTATTCAACGAGGAGATTGATTTCAATTGACGATTTGGACTCATTGAATGGTAAAGGTGGTAAGTTAGGTATAAGGATGCATAAGGGTATGGATTGAGCATTACTCATGCTTAAATAGGCATCGAGGAAGGCTAGGACTAGGTAAAACTAGGCCACAAACAATGCAAAACCTATCCTATAGCCTAAGGTCTCGGAATCTAGTGTGCTATACACTATGCACCGCCCATTCCTAAGTGTGCTTTTGACTATGCGTCGCCTATGCTATAGCATTAGGTCTCAGGATCTCATATGCCATAGACTATGCGGCGCATATGTCTCTAAATGCCATAGACAATGCGCCGCATAGTGTATGGCATTCTTAAATAAATGCATGGCATAGTGTATGGCATTCTTAAATAAATGCATGGCATATGCTATGGCATTCTGCTCAACTAGACAAAGCATTAGGCACCGCCTATGGTCACTTTTGGTCTCCAAATCCGATTTTAATGGGTCAAAACTCAACCCAACCTTTTCTTACAAATATGAGACTTAATCTTGAACCAAAAACACATTGGAAACCTAGCTCATGCACCACCTATAGTCTCCAAATCCTATCAAAAAGTTTCCTTTTGCTCTTTTTCTTCACAAGAACATCATCCAAAGGCTTCAACCAAGTAAGTACTACTTTGTTCTTCATTTAAATTTTGTAAGTACTACTTTACTACACCTATTATGAATTGCTAAATCTTGAAAAAGTATTGTTGATGTGAACGTGTTTGAATTGTTGATACAAAACCAAGTGAGTGAACATGTACGTTAGGATGCTCTTAACTTATTTCCGACTTGAATTTGATTTTGATTCATTGTTATACTACTTGCGGAATTGCTATAGTAATGAACATTGCATAATCTTGTCACTTGAATACTTACATGTTAGAATATCCCGTTCATCGGAATAAGACTTATAACTACCTACCGACATAGGAGGTTGAGTTTATTGATAGAAACTATACCATGTGGTTACCCCTATGTAGTAGTGTTGTTATATCTACCATGAAAGTAGTCCAATGGCTGCAAGTAAGTGATGCATTGCTGAGTTTCTTGTCAGAATATAATCCTAAAATGTATGTCGATGAAGTCTAAGTAATCGACCACTTTCACTTCACTGATTTGTATCAACAAAACTAAGTGTGGGGTGGTACCCCTACTGCTTGTGTATAGATTGTAACCATTGAGATTGTGCTACCATTAACACTATTTCTAGTCTCAGGTACAATGGCACCCAAAGCAAGACAAGGCAAAGAAAAGGCTACCATTTCACAAAAAGGCAAGAAAAGAGGCCAAAGAGAGCAAGGAGAACTCTCCTTGATGCAAACACCTCAAATCACTCTTGGAATTAAGTGGGATACTTATGAGGAACTTCTAAGGATGATGACTCTGATGATGATTCCGATGCAAGGGGTATGACCCCAGACATAGAGAATGAGTCCGACTAACCAGGTTCTTCTTATTTATTTTCCACTGAGGACAGTGTGCCCCGTCTAAGTGTGGGGTGATGGTATTTGCATGCTATACTTCTCGATCCGCATTTGCATTTATTCATGTTTGTTTGCTTAGTTTTTTTAGTAGTAAATTTTGTTTAGCTTCGCATGAAATAATTCTAATAGGCAGCATGAGATTATAACAAGAGTATGTGCTACAATTATGACTATTGAGACGTTTAGGCTCTAGTTGTGACTCATTATGTGATATTGAGTGGTTCAATTCTTTCACTTGTTGGGTCGAGAGTCTATATTACTTCCAATCAAGTCAACCATGTGCCTTGTGTGTGTGAGGTAACAATATATTCTATGTTTGTGGCTGATGCTAGAACTTGCCTGGTATGTATGCAAAGCGAAAATAAGGAGTGTAAGTTTAGGAGATGATTTAGGCATTTCTTTGGCAACCTATACATGTTTACCTTTGTTTTACCTACCCATGGACATCATCCTAGTTAAACCCTTTTGAGCCTTTAGCCTATTTCTTTGACAACCTTGTATGTAAGCCTAATCCATTTTTTTTCAAGACCGTAATTTGATCCAAATTCCTAAGTTCTTTAAAGTGAAAAAGTCATGTGACAACATAAGAGGAAATTGGGTGAGTATGATGCTTTAAATTGTAATGGTGCTTGAATGTGTTATGAAAAAGAAAGTGCTATCATAAGAGGTATGTTGTGAAAAGAAAAAGGAAAAGAAAGCTGAAAAGTGAGTTGTGCTTAAAATTGAAAAACAAAAGATGAGAACAAGGGTGGAAGAATAAAATAAAGAAAGGTTGAAAGAAAAAAGTGTCAATGATACAATGTGATGTATTAAAGTGCTTAGGAACTTAGTCACTATTTCTGGCCAAAATAGCTGATCCTACCCGTCCCTTAGCCTACATTACAACCATCAAAAGACCTACTTGATCCTAAGCCTAGCATTCTGACATTTAGTAGAGTACTACATTAAGGGCAAGCCTATGGTCATCAGTTGCTACATATGAATTCTTTGTGAGAGTGAGAGCAAGGACATTTTGATACCCATGTTTGAAAAATATGCTATACTTGTGAGTGATTATGGGTAATATATGGTGAGACACACATGGTTGATGAGTTTTGGATAGTTTTATATGATTCTATGCACTTTAAATTTTGCATGCGAGCTGACCACCATCACGAGTCTATGCTAGAGGTTAAACTGTTTCTACTTATAATCGGAAAGCTACTCTTTGTTGATAATTGCTGTGCTTGTCTTGAAGAATGTTTTGTGTTGTTGCTGTAAAAACCCTAAGTTGATGTTTAGAAGGACATGATATGTTGTTCGAGGACGAACAAAGCTCTAAGTGTGGGGTGTTGATGATAGGCGAATTTACGCGCCTATATCAAAATATTTTACCCATATTTTAGCCTAGTTTTGAGAACAAATTATATATTTCATGCACTTTTAGTCCTTTTTCCTATAAATGAGCTAACGAACATGATTAGTAAAGTTTCAGGTATAAATGATGCAAAATTCAGCATTTTATGGCTTACTTGACGCAAAAGAAAGCTCACAAAGGAAGGGAAGGAAGTCTACACGCCTAAGGACCAAAACTGCTGCATGGAAAATCTGTCCCGGGCTAAAACAACATTTCTGAAGACTTTGGGGACTTACAGATACAAAGTTGGATTTTGACAATGATACATTAACCTAGTACAATTGGGTTATGTATTTCATTAGTTTATTTGGATTAGGAGAATGTTACATTAACCTAGTACAAATGGGTTAAGCATTTCCTTAGTTTAGTAGGATTTGGTTATTTATTTCATTAGCATAGTAGGAGTAGGATAGGAGTATTATAAATACCCTATCATGCTAGAGATTTTTAATTAAGTCCTCCCTTAGTGGAGAGGCAAGTCCTCCCTTAGTGGAGAGACACATTCTACTTCTCAATTACAACTCTTCTAATCTTTCCATTAATTCTATTCTTAAATTCCACAACAAGAGAATCGTTACTTGCTAAGGAATCACGCCACACGCCTATCACCTAATCCACACGCCATTACTCAACAATAACAATGCAAATCGTGATCTCCTTCGCACTCATGGGTAACTAAACTTCTCTGTTGGGGTTATGGAAGCCGAATGAGATACTATCTATTGCTGTGAGTTTGTGAGTTCGAGACACGTATATTGCTTATATCATTATTCTCTTCATCTTAATGCAAATTTTTGTGGCTGCAGACGCACAGAATAATGCCAGTCTAACATTTAACTTGTTCGAGAGAAAGGTTATTTGTCTGGAAAAGAGATAATGTCAAGGTAGTAGGACACCCTTTCCTATTAAAAAGCTAGTGCCGTAACTGGACTAACCTCTTGGAGAATTCGTACCGTTAGACACGCTTTAAGATCGAGAGAGTTAAAGTGAAATAGTCCTTGTTCAGGTTGAGAGACGCTTGGATTTACCATCGACTACAATTCTCTATAAGCAATTGCATGTCAAGACTCTACACACTTATAACCAATAGAGACGTATACCTCAGAAAGTGGACATAACCCCAACGCTTCAATTCTCATTGTTTACAACTTACATAACATTCTTCCTCTTTTTACTTTGCTATTTTCAGCTTTTACTTTATTGTTTTGGTTACATATTACAATCCCCCCTTCTTACGAGACTTGCACCAAAAGTTTAGTAATTTTGCTTACTTGTTGGCCAAGCTATTCCCTGTGGGATCGACACCCAACCCAGGTTGGGTTCTATATTTGCTAACGACCGCTTTACACTCCCACGAGAGCTGTAGATTGAGCGTTATCAACAGTTTTGACCCAAACTCCTCGTGTAGCGCCGATAGTGCTTCCGTAAGCTTGAGTTCCAAGGTGGTCAGCCCTTCCTTGTGCTCTTCATTTTGCTCGGACAGGTCGGCCTTGACTTCTTCCATCCCTTCAAGAGCAACATCCTCAAGGGTACCAACGTTGGACTCAAGGGTCTTGAAGCGATGGCCCAAAACCGCTAAGCTAGCCTCCGTGCTAACGATTCTCTCATCGAGAGAGCCGAATGCTGAACCTTCACCATCTTCCACGTTTGTGACAGCCTCACTAACTGGAAGTTGGGCCTCATCCTTTTTCCTACTCTTGTCACGTTGTTTGGTCTTGGTTTTTCCCAAAGTGTCTCCACCGTGAACCTCCTCGTCGCCGTCGTATGCCATGTTCAAAGTGCTGCTTTGATACCACTTGTCACGGGCCTATTTTTAGCCACGTGCGGACAACTTAACACTATCAATATCGATGCTAAACTCAGTCCTAACCAGCTAAAAAATCAGTCCCCAAGAACCTTTGAACACTCACACAAACTCATAAGGAAAATAGCAAGAAAGACACTCGATTTGGGAGGCCCGAAGAGCCAATTTTCTGATTATGTTTCTTGAGTAAAAACAAGGATGATGCTATGTGATGATCTGCCCAATAGGGCCTTACAAGATATATATAATGCCCCTTAGTCAAGGGATACAATACATGTTAGTCAACATTTCTACATTTGGCCATGCAATCCATGAACTAGTGGGAAGGCCCTTGTCTAATAACCTGTTTTGCTTGTGCAGTTTCTGTCAAGCTTCTGGTCAAAGGCTCCAAAGCCCCATAAATGTTGACCCGAGCTTGTAATTTGACCTCCCAAAGATGCCCCCACGTTGGCCTTGTCAATAGACGATGTGGAAGCCCCGTCGGGCTCCGAAATACACCAAAATGCTCAAAATTATGCCAAAAATAGGATGAATTTAATGGGTAGTGACGCGGGGCATTACACTACGCTCTATATACATTAGCATGGGATAACATTATAGGATTCGGTCCTATTATGTTGGCCTTCGAGATTGGAGTAATGATTAACAGGGACAGTCGGGGGCATTCGTATTTCATAGTCAGAGGTGAAATTCTTGGATTTATGAAAGACGAACAACTGCGAAAGCATTTACCAAGGGTGTTTTCATTAATCAAGAATGAAATTTGGGGGCTCGAAGACGATCAGATACCGTCCTAATCTCAACTATAAATGATGCCGACCAGGGATCGACAGATGTTGCTTTTAGGACTCCGACGACACCTTATGAGAAATCAAAGTTTTTGGGTTCCGGGGGGAGTATGGTCACAAGGCTGAAACTTAAAGAAATTGACGGAAGGGCACCATCAGGAGTGAAGCCTGCGGCTTAATTTGACTCAACACGGGGAAACTTACCAGGTCCAGACATAGTAAGGATTGACAAACTGAGAGCTCTTTCTTGATTCTATGGGTAGTGGTGCATAGACGTTCTTAGTTGGTGGAGCGATTTGTTTGGTTAATTCCGTTAACGAACGAGGCCTCAAACTGCTAACTAGCTATGCGGAGGTATCCCTTCGCGACCAGCTTCTTAGAGGGACTACGGCCTTTTAGGCCGCGAAAGTTTGAGGCAATAACAGGTCTGTGATGCCCTTAGATGTTCTGGGCCACACGCGCGCTACACTGATGTATTCAATAAGTTTATAGCCTTGGCCGACAGGCCCGATTAATCTTTGAAATTTCATTGCGATGGGGATAAATCATTGCAATTATTGGTCTTCAACGAGGAATTCCTGGTAAGCATGAGTCATCAGCTCGCGTTGACTACGTCCCTACCCTTTGTACACACCACCTGTTGCTCCTACCGATTGAATGATCTGGTGAAATATTCCAGTCGCGGCAACGTGGGCGGTTCGCTGCCCGCGACGTCGCGAGAAGTCCCTTGAACCTTATCATTTAGAGGAAGGAGAAATCG